>SMDT01002994.1:0-314112 GCA_005392925.1 Aquilaria sinensis | reverse complement strand
AGTCTGTTTTAAGAAGCTAAGTAATCAATAATCAATTTAGCTTCTCTAACTCCCTAATGACTCCTGCCCAGTTCCTTCGCGTGTATCTTCCACAGAAAATTACTTCAACCACAAGTCAGTATGGTACCAGACTGATTATGATCGGTCAAACAATCATTCAGAAAGAAACGAAAAAAAGTAAACCCAAGATGACTGATTGAACCCTTAAGGAGTCAGAGAATAGATAAAAGTTGACTGGCAATATTCGAGTATTATTAAGCTTCTTAACTCATTTAAACTGCTTTGGTTCTGAACACCTATTTCATTGTCTATCTATCCTCAAACATAACAGACAACGATACTACCAAACAAAAAAGCGAGATTCAAATGAAAAGAAATATAAAAATTTTGGACCAAACAGAGTACCAGCAAAATTAAGCTGCCCAGAAGACATTCAACAGCCAGAGCTAGATCAAATAGAAAAATTCAAAATTTAGCTTGCTCTCCCTCTGAGTTCTAACAACGGTTTCTGGGCAACCTAACACATCCAATAATATTACCTCTAAGATACTCGAGAAGGGTCAAGTGAGCCAATCCATCAGGCAACACTCTGCGGACTCCATTAACGTACAGGATTGCTTCTGTCGATTCTTCTCTAGCTTGCTCCATCTCCTCCTCGCTCTTCAACGACCCCATCGTGTCCTCCCTCTGACTGGCTGCTGATTTATCGGTGGAACAACGAAATCGACGAAATCGTAATTATTGGAAAAATCTAATCAATTCTTTGGGGCCAATATTATAAAATGCCTGCGGTTCTTCTGCAAGTTAGTCTGAGCGAGCGGTTCCGCTCGACGGGTTAAAGTACCACGGCACCGTTTGCAAACACCGCATAGGCCCTTAACTTCTATCTATCAGTAATTTCAGTCCTTTAAGTTTGCTTTCTATCTTTATTTCTCCAGGAGTTATATTATTCACATTTTAAAAGATTTTATCGTGAGTTAATTAAAGATTGCTATTAAAGCTTTTATTGTCACCCAAGTCGCATAATCACAGTAAGACCTAATATTGAGTTAAAAGATGAAGTAAGATCATTAATATGGCGTCATAGTTAAGAACATTATACTGATAAGTTAGTAAGAGTCAATTCATTTTAACTTAAGTCAATTGACTTTAAAATAACTTATTTTTATTCTTATATCTTTTTTGTCCAAAACTAATTTTAATTAGAATTCAATATTATTTTGATTGATTATTGTATTTACATAATATTAGCTTTCAAATGAAATTAGTTTCAGGTAAAAAATATATAGAAGTAAAAATAAATCAATCAAATTAAGTTAAAATGAATTGGTCCTAAATTTTTGTTTAAAAAAAATTCCAAGCCTATTTCAAATAAACCGATAATGTGGCAAGTACATGTAATTCTGTCCGAATTGGTAACAAACTAGAACTGGTAGTCTAACTTTCACCTCTCCGTCAATCTGATAAATGAACTTTTTGTTATCTGTGGTGATGGATATGAAATTGTTTATTTTTATTCTTACATATTTTTTATCTAAAAATAATTTTAATTAAAATCTAATATTATGTAGTTACAATAATTTATTGAAAACACAATTTTTGTAATCTTACTAAATTTTTATGAATTTTTATAGCTTAAAGTGTTAAAAAATAAAAATTCATAAAAATTTAACAATATTATGAAAAATTACTTTTAAATGAATTATTGTATTTACATAATATTGAATTTCAAATAAAATTAGTTTCAAGCAAACAAATATATGTAAGTAAAAATAAGTCAGTTGATTTAAGTTAAAACAAATTGGTTCTAAGACTAAAACATACAAAGTGGACTCTTGGTGAAGCAATCGGTTAGTTCAAGATGAAAATTGAATAAACAGTTTAAACTAGACTAGGTTTAAAACACATTTCTAGCTTGTTTAAGTTGTTACCAAACCAAACTAGAATAAAACTTTAAACTTGATAAAAAAAAATTCAAACGAAATTTGATTTTCATATTGCTCAGCTTAGTATTAACTTATTCCTTGAATATAAACAAACAACTCGAGTTCGATTCAAACTCGATTGTTTAAAGCTTATTCATAGTTTTTTCATATTTTTTTTTCAATTCCAACATAAACAAAATTTGATACACATTTTAAGTTAAATATAATTAACCTATTACTTGGCTCAGCTCAATTTCACTTGTTTTTTGTCTTAGTTCCATGAGGACTTCTTCCTTGTTCCACCTCAAATTTAAGATATATTTTATCTCAAATATATGACCTTTTAGCCTTTTCGTTCATTCACTTGGCATTTTCCCTTAGCCGTTACCTAGTTAGTAGTTACCTTTATGTCTCATACATAGAATTACTAATTTGAATAAGCAAAAATTGACAGTTGGTCTCTTAACTTTTCAACTCAAGAAAGTTAGTCCTTTAAGCATAACTCAATAAGACTTACTTGATCATTTTTTAGAAATGTGGTTAGTTAGTCCCTCGACAATAAGGGTGTAAAGCGGTTGGGCCAGGCCTGAGCCCACTGGACTCAATCTTGGCCTTTTAAGCTATCAGCACTACACAGGCTAGAGCTTAAATTACTCAAGTTTAAATTTTGAAGCTCGAACTCGACTTTAGGAGGACTTTAGCTCGGCCCGAAAGCTCACGATGCTCAAATGAAGGGCATTTTACATAGCTTATTATGTTAAATTTCATGATTTTAACTAATAACTCTTTGATTAGCTAGATAATTAAAATATTATATATGTTATTATTGAAGACCCTTTAGGGCATTAACAAAAGGTACTTACAAGCTCGAACTTGGCCCTTTAAAGTATCAAGCTTGTTTTCAAACTTGAGCTTGATAAGTCTCGGCTAGATAAGTCTTGAATCGAGCTCGAGCTACTCGATAAAAGCCCTGACTCATTTACGCCCCCATTCGGCAATCATGGTAAACTATAGCTTAGTCTTAACTTCCAATCTTTCAGCAAAATAATTGTTGCACCTAGAAACTTTTATTTGCATTAAACTCATGGATTAACAAATTTTACTAAATTGCTAACTACAATAATTAAATTATTTACAAACGATAATTCAAAAAAAATTATGTACAATAATTTAAGAAGTTTTGATAATCCAATGTAATTTATATTTTGCTTATTTTTTAAAAAAACTATTTTTATTGGTTTATTAGAAAGTAAAAAAAAATAATTTTTATTCTCTTTACTTTTAGTTTGATCATTTAACTTTTCTATGGACTTTTTCACCCTTTTTTTGGTAAAACAAATGTCCCATTGTTCGTCTCACAAAAAAAAAAAAAAAAAATCTTTCAATCTTTTAAGTTTGCAATGATTTTCCTATTGTCTTCTTCCTTGCTTTTTCTTTACGTTCTCTATTTGTCCAATTTCTTGCATAGTAATGTCTTCTTTTTGTTTAATTTGGATCTTTTATTCAAATCTAAATACTAGTTTGGATCAAAATAGTAGTCAATGTTCTAATTAAATGGCTAAATCAATTTTTTTTTTCCCAACTGCTCTAATTTTATTTAATTTTACTTGTATCTAGCCATAGTAGATAGAGCCAAAACCAAATAAACACAACGTTTAAATCTAATAAAAATATAGAAGTTATTGAAGCCAGAGAAATAAATATAATAAAAACAATACTATAAATTAGTATTAATCAATAGCAAATATTTTAGTAAAGAATATTGAAGGCAAGCAAGCTAGTTCTAGAGATTCGATACTAATTTTTTATCAATAATTATTATGTTTCTTGATTTTTAATTATGATTATAAATTTGAGATTGTAATATTTCTGTTGCCTTTTTAGACATGTCTTTATGTTGTTGTTGTTTTTTTTTTATTTAGATGGTTTACATAATAGCTTTTTACAGAATTAGTAAGTTCAAAGACTAAAACATATGATTGTTAGCTAATACTTAGATAAAAGTGCGTAACTTTACTATTTCTTTTTAATTTTTATTTTCAAAATAAATGAGAAAAAGTCAAAGGAAATTATAATACCTTCTTTATTAGCTTGAAAAATTCTAGGAATGAATTAATTTTAAGATTATATGGCATATTAGTTCTAAATCACATAATAGTAATAAAAAAAGAGTAATTTGGAAAATTGATTTTAAACTAATTCTAATTAGAAAAAGGTTACCCCAACAAAATAATCTTTAAAGTTGGCGCATTTTGTATGGAAAAGATGATACAAATATTCTAAAAAAAAATGTAAAAGTGTAGATAAAAGATAGATTTATCTACCTTTCAATAAATCAATGAAAGTGGTTTCTTAAAAAAAAATAAGTAAAATGCAAATTATTAGATAATTAGGACTTTTAAAATAATATTATTAGATAATTATTAGATAATTAGGATATTGTGCTAAGCAGGGGTAGGCCTAGAAATTTTTGTTAGGGGGCTAACTACTAAGACCTTAAAATACTTTAATATAATAAAGAAATCTAAAATATAAATATAACTTATTTAAATTGTACTAGTCTTTCTTGTATGGAACTAAATTCATCTTAAACTACAACATCGGTATCAATTTTTGTAACAAGCTCTTTTTCTATATGCATTAATAAAGAATCTCTAAGAAATTCATTATCTATCTTGCTGCAAAGTCGGGTCTTTATAATATTTATAGCAGAAAAAGTTCACTCTGCAGACGCTGTGAAAACTAAAAGAGTAAGCACAAGTTGAATCAATCTACCAACCAAATGATATATTTTTGATTTCCCATTTTGATTTCTCACTTTGCACTAGCTATCAATAAAGCTCTGAAAGCGTTGAAAATTTTCTTGAAGCAGAACTTTGTGACACATCAAATTGATATGGTCTCAGCTTACAAGGTAGATGCTTCTTCTTTTGCTCACTAAAATCTTCAAGATAATATTTCTGGGCAAGCTTGTAAATTTTTGCAGCATCAAATGACTTAAATTTATTTTGTTTATAGTAAACCTAAATTTATTTTTTAAGAATTATTTATTTTAAATAGCATTTAATATAATAACTTAATTTAAAAGAACTAATCTTGGTCATAAAAAACACTTCACGTAAAAAAGAAAGATAGAGATAGAACCAAATGTACAACATAGTTTAGGGGGCCGACATATAAAACTTTCTTAAATATTTCTATAACTAATATTATTACCCTATGTATTTCTTAGATTCAATGGGGGGCCGACGCCCCTGTTAACCCCTCCTTAGTTTCATCTCTAGCACTAAGTCATATAGATTCAAAGGATAAATTTATGTGAGATGGCAAAGTTAGAGGACTAATGATGCATTTAGGCTATTTGAATATTGTACTCTTTTACAGGTATACCTTTGTTTGAACAGGTACAACTTCTACTTCTATACGATGCATTGTATCATCAAATGTAAAAGTTGCCTTAAATTTGAGTCACTTTGACCATACTAGTACTTTTTAATAAATGTGTTTTAGTTTTTGTTATTTATTATATTATTTATTGCTATAAAAATTTTAAAAATTTAAACTTTTTAAAGTAAACTATACATTTGCAAGTAAATAAAAGAACATTTTGATAAAATCTAAACCACAAAAAACTTAAGAGGATCTCATTGTAGCTTGAAACATCAAACAAAAACACATATTAATTCATTTGAAAGTAGAGGTGTGCAACTGGGCCAACTTGAAAATGACCACCTCACTTAGCCTAGCACGCCTTCTAAGCTAGTTGAATATCCCTGGCCTATTAACCTATCTTAAGAAAACTTTTAGGATGAATTACATTTTTTTTTTATGTTTGGTTCATATTACACCTTTCCCTCATTTGTTCGGGAATTATACAGTTTACCCCTCTCTCATTACTTTAATCTTTATGTCCATGAGTATGATGGACCTTAGCCAAATTTAAGAAGATAAATCTGAAATTGCCTTTAAAATCTATTTTATTAGTTTGGAAGTTAATCTCGTTTGTGCGTGAACAACAATAGTTGGTTATAAAGAAACTATAAAGACAATAATGGTTGGGGATGCAGATAGCATCTAGTGAGGAATTTCACAATCAAATCTATCAATTTTCCAAAGAAAAATAGTGAGGAAATGAAGGAAAATAATTAATTTGCATTTCCAATTGATGCGTAAAGTTGTTGAGGCTAGGGTTTGGTCATATAAATGGACTATTTGTAAGAGATTTGTGTTTATGTTCTACCATTAATAAGAGTATAACAGTTTGTGCTCCATGCTCTCGCAATAGCTTTGTCAGACATATAAATTTTATGATATTTAGTTTAGAACAATGTAATCAATAAAGGTAATTAGCTTTGGTAAATTATTTTTCAAAAGGAAATGAAATGGGGCCAAAACATCATCTTGCAATTTTCGATGTCAAGGTGTTGTACATTGAGTAACCTGAACTTGGTAAAGCATTTATTTTTAGTTAGTTAATCTTAAGAATGTTTATTGATATTATAACATCAAAATTGGGGGTATATTTTTGTGGGATTAGATTTGGCATACATGTAGCCTTTGCATGTTATTTCAATCAATGTATTACCTTTGATGTACAAAGAAAAACCAATCATTGTCATTAGTTGGCTAGCTAAAGAAGGGCAATGTTCATTCTGAACCCTTAAAGAGGGGTAGCCATCCAAATATTATAGGGTTTAAAAAGGCAATAAGTTGAATATTACCTAGTGTTAAGCCCTATATTGATTTGTTTGGAAATTTAAGTTGAGCATTACCTAGTGTCGCTCAAATATCATAAAATTTCTTTAATTTGGTAGAAACAATAATTAAGAATATCTTCCATTCAATATACTATCAAGAACATTGTTGGTTGTGCCAAAATTCTTCTAAATTTTCATTTACACCAACCAATTACATTTTAAAAGCTAATTTTGAGAAGATTAGTTTCATTGTGGCCTATTGAGTATTGAGTACTAATTTGCATCAACATCAAATCCATTCTAATTTTTTTTCCAGAAACTTAAGTTGAATATTGATAATCATGATTGAATGGTGCATGTAGACACTATAAGAGTCTAAGAATTTAAAAAGGATTTTGCTTCAAATTCAAACCTATATGCTATTAGGCCAAAACTACTTTATTTTTTCATGATTCTGTTCACATGCATGTCTAAGCCTTTAGCACCAAGATGAATAGTTTAATAGAAAAAGAATTTGCATTTACTCTTTCAATTTCAGCAAGTAACCAATTATCTCAAAAGTGAAACCTTGCAAAGATTTAATATATAGCTTTGTAGCATAAAATGAACCATACAAGAGACACCTCTACACAGGTTCTATTGACTCCAACTCATTTAGCTATTACAATGGAGTATGCTGCTAGTGGAGAACTCTTTAAAATAATATGTAGTGGCAATCATTTCAGTGAGGATGAGGTAGCAAAATGGGAACACATACACTTTTTTTCTTGCTTACTAAAATATTTTTGCAATTTTCTTGCAAAGTTGTACAATCTATATCATTTTAAAGGATTGGACCTGTTTTTATCTGCATGCAACATTTTGCTTCCAGTAGCTTACATCAGGAGTTAACTATTGCCACTTCATTGCATAAGAATTGTAGATTCCTTGGACATAAATGTAACTGAGTAGACGGATTTATGCTATTGTCATCTTACTTACATTTTCCATTGAGTGCATTGCAAGAAATTTGTCACAGAGATTTGAAATTGGAAAAAACACTCTTAGAGGGAAGTCCAACTCCACGCATTAAATATAAGACTCCTATAAGCTGTGGAGGTAGGCAATAATAATTAGAAAGGAAAGTAGTTTGCCACATTGAGGTTAATTTGGACTTTCTATATGTGGGTCCCACACTTCTAAACATTGTGTAGACAAAAGTGAAGTTAAAGGGGGGGTAAACTGTATAACTCCGAAACAAAATGGGCAAAGTGTAATATGGACCAAATGTTAGAGGCAAATTGTAATTCACCCAAACTTTTAATGTGTGTATATGTACGTACCCACATACACATAGACTCTAAAAATAAAGAAAACACAAATATGTCCAATGTCTGATTCCAAGCACTTGCCATTAGTGATTGAAGTTTGTACACTGCTGCAAAATTATATACAAATTTATAATAATGAGATATGATACTGGAAGGTAATATTATTTTATAATCTATATAGATTGTAGAAAAAACACATGAATGAATGAGAATCTAAACCTAGTAGAATGAAATTTTAGAAATTCTAGCATGTTAATTAACAATTCGCATTCAACTCATCACAAATAAAGCACAAATTTACTAAAGAAATAGCAAATAAATTAAGAAGAAAATGGGAAGAAAAGTGGAAAAAAACTGGTTTAGACAATTTTATTTTTTTTTCTTCCTCCACAAATTTGGATAAATATAGTAGAAACAAAAATCAAAAAGTGCAAAACATTGTTGCTTACAAGATAATTGTGACAAAAACCTAAGATCTACTAATTAGATAGAGGAATTTGGGGACTAGAAGAATAGAAAGAACATACTTAGGGATTGGAGGAGAAATTTGACCATTTACTGAAAAACGAAAGAAAAAAAGAGTCACTATGTGTTAACTGTTCATAAATAGTAAAATGGTTTACAAAAGATTTGATTATCAAATGAAGAAGTTTAAGAACCAAAAAAGCATAAAGAACATAAAAAAAAAATTTGTGGTTGAAACCTGGGATCTAACCATCAAATGAAGGAGTTCAAGGATGAAAATGTAAGAAATAACATACTTGAGAACTGAAAAAGGAATTTGATTGTTAAATAAATAAAAATAAAACATCATCGTTTGTTTTACTGTTCATAAATAGTAAAATGATTGAAATAAAGGATTTAAGCATTAAATGAAAGAGCTCAAGAATCAAAAGGGAAATATACTTATAGACAAAAAGAGGAATTTAACCAATCATCAAAAAAGAAAAAGAAAAAGAAACTTTGTAGCTGAAACCGAGGATTTGGTGTCATATAAAGGAACTCTAGGACTAAAATGCCAGAAAGAACATACTTCGAGAATGAAAGAAAATTTGACCATAAAAAAAACACAATACAAACGGTCACATTTTTTAATATATAGTAATATTATCTATAAACGAAATGGCTATAAAAGCAGCCCTATTGTCTGCAATATTGAATCCATTTCTCCGATCAAATTATTACACTATATTCTAAATGACGTGAGGTTGTTACTGTTCAAACTACAGTATGCTACAGTGCATTTACTGTTTTGCCCCTTATCAGTTTTTTTTTTTTTTGCGTTCATCAATTTTTTTTTTGTTTTTCCAGATACTATTTGATTTTTTTAGAGTTTGATTATCTTTTTGCAAGGCGGTGAATTTTCTGAGGATCTGTATTACAATTTTACGCTTTCAATCTGTTTCATGTGTTGTTTCGGTGAAAACATGGTTTCAGTCCTTAACTTTCTAATACTTCCATTTTAGGCTAGAATTTACATTAGTGTTATATTTTGGTTCCCAAATTTTAAAACTATTAATCTAGCTCTTCTATTTGCTCTCTTGATCCCAAGCTTTTTTTTTTGTTGTTTTATGTACTATTTTCTAAGGAAAGACATTGTTGAGCATAATTTGTTCTCTTTATCTCTAATTTTTTTTGTTAATTTTTTATTTATTGTCCTCTAAAGCAAAATCTTGGTAATCATGGTTTATTTCTTTAGCTTGAAGAAAGAACTTTAGACATTAAGGTTTTAATAGTTGACTTAATAAAGGTTAAAAAAAAAGATAAATAAATTGAAGATGGATTTTTCTAAATAAATTTATAAAGAATATTAAAAATTGAAATTTTAGTTAATAGGAGATAAAATTTTTTAGTGAATTAATTTTTAATGAAAAATTTTATCCATCATTTCAAAACATGTACAATGTTATGTTACATATTCATTTTCAATTTTAACAATTATGAATCGATGGATCGAATTACTTTATTAAACTCTAAAGCTTTTGAGTGAATTTTACTAAATAAATTTCTTATCGATATTAAAATTTGAAATTTAAATTAATAAGAGATGAAGGGCCAATTCGTTCGAGCTAAAGTCAACTAATTTTTTTTAACTTTTACATCTTTTTTACCTGAAATCAATTTTATTTGAAAGCTAATGTTATGTAAATACAATAATAAATTTAAAAGTAAATTTTTAGGATGTTATTAAATTTTTATGAATTTTTCTTTTTTAAGGCTTGAAACTAGAAAAATTCATAAAAATTTAGTAAGATTATAAAAATTGCATTTTCAATTAATTATTGCAACTACATAATATTGGCTTTTAATTAAAATTAGTTTCAAGTAAAAAATATGTAAAAATAAAAATAAGTCATTTTGTAGTCAATTGATTAAAGTTAAAACGAATTGAGTGGAAATTTTTTAGTAAATTATTTTTTGATGACAAAAAATATTTATCATTTCGAACTACATGTAGTGTTATGTTTTATAGAATTATGTTTTGATCACAATTAATCATTTTAATAATAAGAACATAACATAAAGAAAACCCAACCCAAAATTAAAATGAAGCAAAATTTAATTGATTAACATCCATTTATGAATAAGAATTTTTTAATTATTTATTATTGGCATTTTTTTTAATGTCAAAATTTATATAAAAAAAATATTTGCTACAAAGTGCACCTAAAAAAACATCGCTATATTCTAACAACCGTTTTATCTACAGTAAACTATAGTATCTTTCTGCTTTTGCCTTGCGGTGTTGGCTGGGTTGTAACCCACTTTGTTGCTTGTCCTTTTCTTTTTTTCTTTTTTGATGTTCGGTTGGGTTGCTTCTTTTGGAAGGTTTGTGAAATTTTCGAATGAAAATATCTTTTTGAGGGTCGATCTCTCTATTCTCCTACTTTCACTTTTCTTTTTTGTGAAACACATTCCTAGTCCCTATATTATTTCCGTTTCTAATATTAGACCCTGAGTTTGACTATCTTGACATTTTGGACCCTAAACTTAATAACTACTTAATTATAGTGTTTTTGTTTAGTCTCTTTGGTCTTTTTTTTTTTTTTTATGATGTATTGTTTTCTAAACTAAAACATTGATCACCATGGTTTGTTTATTTTTTTAGTGAAATAAGACTTTTTTTTTAATTTTTCTTAAGTCAATTGTTAAACTCTTAATGCTTAAAGTTTTTACATTTTCTCTCTTGGTTCCCAAATTATTTTTGTTATTTTTTTTCATTATTATTTTACTTAATATTGTAACATTATTTGACCACTGTAATGTGCGGGCCTTTCATACCTTGTACTATATTCTAATGAAGGAATGGATTTATTGTTCATTTACAGTAGATGAACAGTGCATTTTTTTTTTGCCTTTTTTGGATACGATTTGCTTTTTTATTAAATTGATCCTCTTTTAGCAAGGCGCTCACCTTTGTGAGGGCCAATGTTTCAATTTCCTGGTTTTAACTCTGTTTCACGTTTATTTCAGTAAAAAGATAGTTTCAGTCCCTAATTTTCAAAGTTTTCAATGTTAGGCCCTGAGTTACATTCGTATTACATTTTTGTCCCTAAATTTATAATTATTTAATAAGATCTTCTTTCTGCTCTTTGATTCCAAAGCTTTTTTTTTTATGCACTATCTTTTAAACTAAAACATTAGTCACCATAGTTTGTTTATTTTTTGGTTAAATCATTTTTTACTTTATTAAATTAATTATTAAACCTTTAATACATAATTTTTTTTCCATTTTTATCTTAGTCCAATTTTTTTTATTATCTTTCTTTATTATTATTTTTTGAACTGTTTGTTTAACTGATCTTTCTTTATTATTGCTTTCTAAAATGAAACTTTAATCAGGATAATTTACCTATTTTCTGAAATGAAACCATTAATTGATTGACATAAGTTAAACACAGTTTTGTGTTTTGGTCATTTTTTTCATTATTGATGATTGAATTTTGCTACATCAATTATTTATATTAAAGTCTATAGTTTACTAAAATAATTTTATCAATAATTACTGAAATTTAAAGTAAAATTTTCTATATAATTTTTTTTATTGATGTTAAAAATTCGAGTTTGAATTAATAGGAGATGAAAAAATTTTAGTAAATTTTTTTAATAATAAAGAAAATATGTATGGATTCAAAGCATAGATAATCTTTTGTTTCACGGTATTATGCTTTGATCATGACTAATCATTTTGATGATAAGAATATAATGTAAAGAGAATCCAACTCAAAATTAAAATAAAGCAAAATTTTAGTTGATTAATCTAAATTTATGGGTAAAATTTTTTTAATTACTTATAATAAAAATTTATTTTATTACAAAATTTATAGAATTAAGTTCCCGCAACAACGTGTGGGTCATTAAAACCTCGTAAATCTCTAATATTTAAAAGTTAGCCCAAATAGGGTCGCTTTCCATTAAAATTTGGATTAGATGCTTAATGAGTAAACTTGAGCTACATCTAAACTAATTATATGGTTGATTTTACTGGCCGTATGTTTTGGAGCCCTCTAGTTAGGTGGCCAAGCAACTAATGAACCAAGTCATTTTGCTATGCTATCATTGATGATGAATCTTAGGGACTCGCACTACTAAAAAACTGATCTTTTCCAACTGTTTTTTTACCAATGCGTGGAGCCGTTGGTAAAATTTTATCAACGTGCACGCGTTGGTGTAATTTTTTTTTTCGTTACCAACGGCTTATATTCCAACGGTTATAACCGTTGGAATTAAGTTCCAAGTGTCACGCGTTGGTAAGGGATTACAATAATTGGATCAAATCATGTGCAATATTTCCAACGGCTTCAGCCGTTGGAAAAAAAAAATCCCTGTATATTTACCAACGGTTTGGCCGTTGGAAACACAATAAATGAAACAGTGCGTTTGGTACTTATGTTTCCAACGGCTACGGCCATCAGGAAATTTTGTTTTTAAAATGCCCCCCCCGCAGGTCGTCTTCTCCACGGCGCTGGTTTCGTTTCTCTCTCTCTCCTGCGCTTCGAATCTCGCACAGCACACACATTCACTTGTTTGCGTCGATTGGGACCGGAAACATCTTCTTTGAGGTCGGAGATTCATGGATCTGCTGTCGTTTGGCAAGATCTGAAGGTTAATTAATTTTTTCCGGGAATTTTTCAATTTTTTTGGATGTATTTCTCCCTATTTGAGCTTCTTGGTTGATAATGGGTTGAAGATGTTGGTTTTTATTGCAGGATTGAAGTGATTTGGAGGTGTTTGAAGGAAGTTAATATTTTGATTTGAGGTAACCGCGTTTATTTCGGATTTTTTGATTTTTTCCCCCCAATAATTACGTATTTTCGGATTATATTGTGTTAATTTGGTTTGAAATATGTGCAATATTTGTTATTTTGTGTTGCATTTGGTTGGAGATTTAGTTTTTAGGTTACCCATTACAATTGTTTTTTTATGTGCATTTTTTTACAATTTTTTGTCTATTTTCGGGATTAATTAGAAATTATGAAAAAATTAGTTTTAAGTGATTTGTTTAGGTAGTATATTTACATTTTGCAATGACAAAATATTGTACAATATTTATATTTTTTTCATATGGTGAAAAATAATTTTTAAAATAAAATTAGATTTGCTAAAATCTTTCTAAAAAAATGATACTTCTCTTTTTGAAATAATTGAAAAATGAATAAAATGTTAAACAAGTTAATATTAATATTAATCACAAGCATTAACTATTGGTTTATAAATATTAAAATCCATTATAGATATAGAAATTATTAGTAAATTTACAAAGATATAAATTATTTAGATAGATAAAGTTTATTAGAAGTAAATGAATTTAATGTATTTAACGTATTATTAATAATCTCACGAACTCACCTATAACGTAAAATTGTAAATATTGCCGTCCAATGTATTTAAATTTGTTTATGTAAATATAATAAGTATTTTTTTGGTACTGTGTCTGAGTGCAACTCTTGTGGATGCTACTATGTTTCTTCTTTATGTTCCCTTTTTTATGGCAACTCTTTATGATTCATTTTTAAAATAATGAACTAACAAATTAAAATACTTAATAATGAAGAAAAATTAAAATGAAACTCGATCACTTTTTGAAATACCCAAAGGAATATACTCAACTACTTTTAATTAGGGAATGTTCACTTGAACCATATACTATTGCATTAGAACTTTTAATAACTCATTTCTGAAACAAATAAACAAATGAGGATTTATGATTAATGCAATACAATGTGATCAAATAAATGTTCTAGATTAATCTATAATTATATCGAATTTTCAGAATTTAATGTAATAATACTTTCATTGTCCCGAAAAACCCAAATTTAAGTAATGATCAACTAGTTAGTGAACACTTGCATGCGTCGACCATGATAATACTACTAACATTATTATTATTAGAAGCAAGACTAATGTATGGCCAAGCTAACAATTTTTATTTAACGGCAAAAACAAATTTTATTAAAAATTTACTAGCTCCTTAAGTTTATTAACATAAGTTGTTGAAAGGATCGGAGCTTAATAGAGAAGTAAGCCGTTTAAGTATCAAACTAGAATTATTTTGTCATAAAGTGTTCCTTTTTTGTCGAACTAATCAATAATTCAAAACTGTTTTTTGCATAAAAAGTGATTATTTTCAACAATTATAGAATTATTGGAACTTTACACTTTAAAAGTTCAAAAAGTACTTTTAAAATAATTACCTGTGGGGTGATGTGTTTGTGTTATCTGTGAGGCTCATCCATTACCAGAAGAGGAACATCAAATATGTTAACACTATTGCTATGAAACTCTTATATTTGCAAATGTTGTCTTTGGGTGTAACTCTCATATTTTAGGCAAGGCATTTAAAGTGGACTTTTAACGTGATGTCACAAAAAAAAAAAAAACATGTGGATGACAAGCCCTTCTTTCACTTAATAGATTTCTATGCCATGTTTACCAATTTCATTTTATTGTTCTAATCATTTTGATGTGTTATAGTTTTGCACTGGCACTTTAAAGACAATAATAGCTTTTGTTGCACCTGTGAGGGGCAGGAATATTCAAAACTAATGCTAGTTTTGAGTGCTTGTTCACACCAGTAATATACATAAACGTTATTTGGACAGAGAAGTGCAGATGTTCAAGGCATAGCCAAGTATAGCTGATTACTTATGTTTTTCATTAAGTGAAAAAATCCAACTCTTCTTGATGCATTCAGAGCAAGTGCACCAAAAACTGCCTAAAAAACTATCAAACAGATTATATGGTAGAATACCTACTTTAGTTTCAAAGAATGATCTCACAACTTAAACAAAGTTGATATTAATAAGCGATTAAGAAAAGCCAGTTCCAAAAACTCAAACTCATTGCCATATATATATATATATATATATATATATATATAGGTCAATTTCTATACTCAACGATGGAAACTAGATATGTACAAAATATGTGTTGGCCTTATTTGAAATTTTAAAAAAAAATGTCTCAATTTAAAACAGTTATACATAAGTAAAAATAAATGATGCGTTAAGAGAGAAAAGATATTTACAACGGTTATACATAACTATAATGAAAAAAATAATAATCTCCGTACTGTATTTTGTTTAAATTGATCGTGTACATTAATGATACTTTGTTTCATTTGAAGAAATTTCTTATATTACCATGATATTAAGTTATTTTTCCCCCTTTTTCAGTTCCTCCTTGCATCTGTCTAGCGTGAAGAAGTACCCATTGTTTCTCCTGTCCGTTTGCAGCCGTTCGAGGTTAGTTTATATTTCTTTTCGTGTATAATTGAGAACAGGATGATTTTAAGGGAAATTGTTTTAATTACTAATATTGGTAATAAAATGCAAATACTTCTTACTATGGTTTGAACACTGTGGCTTTAGATTTGAATATGCAATTTATGTTAATTATTTGTTATCTGTGCATATTTTTTCTTCTGTATTATAGTCAATATGTAATTTCTTTGTGCGTTGTGTATATTATTTTATGGCATGATTATTTGTATAAGTTCATGGTAATAGGTGTAGTTATGGTTTAGTTGGAGTGCTTTAGTGTAAATGGTTATATTATGTCATGGTGTATTGATAATAAAAATTTAATCATTATAATAAAACCATGTTTTAGTAATATGACAATAATAATGTAGAAAAAATACCTCGTAAAGGAATTTGGAGACCAATAGAGAAAATATTAAAACAAATAAATTAGGACCACTGAAGAGGAGGAGTCACTGTCATTCGAAGAAATCCAGGTAGCCTGATTGTACGAAACATGACTTTAATGCAAACTTCTTCCTAACCCTAACCTTTACCTTAGACCATACATCTACACTTAAACCTAACACAATATACCTAAACTTGTAAACCCTAAATACGACAAAATCTAACCTAAACTATAAGTCTATAATCGTAGCATTATGAACCCTATACCTAAGTTTAAACTCTAATAGACATAAACTTAGACCCTAATCTTAACACTAATTTGTACTTTACCATAAACGCTATACAATAAATCTGAACCGAAATAATCCCCATCTTGTCAAAACTCTAGACTTAACCTGTACCTTAATTATAAGCTCATAATTCAAATCATAAACCCTCAAACTATAACCTTAAAAGTCTCAACGAGTAAGGGAATAATCAGGACAGTTACCATCCCTTAAGGTAAACATTAACTTTCTTTATTAATTACCTTTTGTAGTTAGTAAATCCTATATGTAATAAAATATCCTTTAAAAATTATGAATTTAAGTACTAAGAACAATGACAGTAATGACTACAATAACGAACAATAATGATGACCGTAGGGAAATCATAACAACAACTAGATTGAAATTAAACTTTGGCTATCTAAAAATACTGTAAACTTGAGTACGTAAACATTGAAGCATACTTCTGTTATTTTTACACATACGTGAAACCATAAACTTGAGTACGTATATCATTTAATAGATTGAGGTGTTTATGATTACGAACAGATTTTGTGTGTAATGGAATCCGCCCGTAGTTGGATGTACAGTAACCGTTTCTTGCCTCGCCGATCTGGTTACACACAACAGTGGGAGTCTGGGGTGGAAGAATTTATATCATTTGCTGTATCCCACCCTGAAACTATGAGCGGGTCATGCATTCGCTGTCCTTATCGGAAGTGTAAGAATTTGCGGTTTAATCAGGCTGATGAGGTCAGAGTTCATCTGTACAAATGGGGGTTTGTACCTTTTTACTTGAATTGGACCGCTCATGGTGAGCCATTTAATGAAGCATCAGATACGGCTCCAGCTGTGGGTGGGTTTAGGGAGTTTGAGCCGGGGTGTTCGACGAATCCATATGAAAGGATGGTATTAGATGCCGTTGGCCCTAGTTACAATCAATTTCCGGAAGACAATGTTGTGGAGCCAAATGAAAGTGCTCAAAATTTTTTTAATCTTTTGAATTCAGCATCAACTCCTTTATGGGATGGGTGCGAAAGTCATTCTGAGTTATCGGCTGCTGTCCGCCTTCTCAACCTTAAGTCTGAGTATCACATGTCACGAGGATGCTTTAATGGCATTGCCCAACTAATGAAGGAGACCCAACCAACAGATAGTAAGATGCCATCAAATTGGTATGAAACTAAGAAATTAGTTTCCCAGTTGGGTCTGTCTCACGAGAAGATTGACGTCTGTGTGAATGATTGTATGTTGTTCTGGAAAGATGACAGTACCAATCGTATTTGTAAGTACTGTGGGTCTGAGAGATATAAGCCAAAAAAGGGAGGTCGTGGTAAAGATCGACCGAGGAAAACCATGCATTATTTACTACTAAGCCCTCGTCTGCAACGCTTATTTGGGTCATTGGCAACAGCTGAGCAGATGAGGTGGCATAAGGAGCAAACACAGGTCCCAGGTGTGTGTAAAACATCCATCAGATGGTGAAGCTTGGAAACATTTTGATCAGACCTACCCATGGTTTGCTTCGGAACCACGAAATGTCAGATTGGGGTTGTGTGCCGATGGATTTACACCTTTTGGACCATCTGGGAAACAATACTCTTGTTGGCCTGTGATCGTTACTCCGTATAATTTGCCCCCTTGGATGTGCATGAAAAAACCCTATATGTTCCTTTCGTTGCTGATTCCAGGTCCACGTAGCCCAAATCATAAGATTGATGTTTATCTACAACCTCTAATAGACGAGCTACGACATCTGTGGTTTGATGGCGTTGAAACATGGGATGTGTCATTGAAACAAAATTTTATTCTGCGAGCAGCATTAATGTGGACCATAAATGACTTTCCGGCTTATGGCATGCTATCAGGGTGGATGACACATGGGCGATTGTCTTGCCCTATTTGTATGGGTGAAAGTAAGGCATTCCAACTTAAGTATGGCGGGAAAATTTCATTTTTCGACTGTCATCGGCAATTCCTCCCCCGGAACCACCCATATAGAAGGAATTGTACTTGCTTTAAGAAAGGGAAATCAGAAAAGTCATTGCCTCCTCCGCGCTTATCAGGTGAAGATATATTTGAAAGAATCTCATGGATTCCATCAGTTGGTAACGATGGTCCACAAAATCGACCGTGTGATTATGGGAAATCACATAATTGGACGAAGCGAAGCATTTTCTGGGAGTTACCATATTGGGCCACGAACTTAATACGACATAATCTTGATGTTATGCATATTGAGAAGAACGTGTTTGAGAATATATGGAATACTGTGATGGATGTTAAGAACAAAACGAAAGATAATGTGAAAGCACGGAAGGACCTGGAAATTTATTGTAATCGGCAGGAGTTAAACATGGTTCCACTTGATGATGGTCGTTCGTTCAAACCAAAGGCGAGGTTCACATTGGATGTTAACCAAAGGCAAGATGTGATCACCTGAGTAAAATCATTACGACTCCCTGATGGATATGCCTCAAATCTTGGGAGATGTGTTGATACAGTTGGTTGCAATATGTATGGTATGAAGAGTCATGATTGCCACGTTATGATGCAAAGGCTTCTCCCCATTGCCCTCGAAGCGCTACCCGACAATATTTGGAAGCCATTAACGGAGTTAAGCCTATTCTTTAGAGACTTGTGCTCTCCAGAGTTGCATGAAAATCACTTGTTTGCGTTGGAGGAAAATATTCCAATTATAATTTGTAAGCTTGAGAGAATTTTCCCTCCAGGGTTTTTTGATGTCATGGAGCATCTCCCAGTTCACTTGCCCTTTGAAGCAAGGGTTGGAGGACCTGTTCAGTACCGATGGATGTATAAATTTGAGCGGTGCATGCATGACCTAAAAATGAAGGTTTCTAATACTGCTCATGTTGAGGGATCGATATGTGAAGCATACCTTATAGAGGAGACTTCCATCTTTTGCTCTCATTACTTTGAGTCCCATGTTCCCTCAATGATGAACCGTGTACCAAGAAATGACGATGGTGGTCCTGTCTAATGTAATGGTGACTTGTGGTCCACATTCACTTTTCAAGGACGACCATATGGTGCATGCCGATATAGATTCCTCACGGACAATGAACTCAGACTTGCAATCACATACGTTCTTCTAAACTGTCCTCAGATCAGGCCATACCTAAAGTAAGTCATTTGATTCCTCACGGACGATGAACTCAGACTTGCAACCACATACGTTCTTCTAAACTGTGCTCAGATCAGGCCATACCTAAAGTAAGTTGTCATTCATGTGAAGCCATTCCAACTGTGATTATGTTGAAATTCAGTACTACTCATCAAACAAAACTAACAAATTTTTATTGTTTCTGTTATTGGCGACAGTATGTTTGTGGACATGGTCAGGGAAACTGCACCCGAGATAACAATGTCCGAGATGGACATACACATTGAAAACAATTTCTCAGCCTGCTCCGACAATATGTACGTGTGCTTTTAGGACAGAATGTATTGCAATATGTTAAGTTATAAAAGTCTCCATATATATTGTCCTAAATTGAAATATGTTTTACATAGGTTGATGACCCAGGTAACAATATTGTCGATACCATCTTGTGGGATGTTGCATGTGGGCCCTCACGGCGAGTTCAGACATGGCCGGTGTATTTCACAAATGGGTACAAGTTTCACATAAGTGAATGGGGGAAGGACAAATCAACATTTAATAGTGGAGTATGCATACGCAGCACGGGTGCAAGTGAAGTTGAATGTGATTTTTATGGTATATTAGAAGAAGTCATTCAACTCGAATATCCCGGCTTTCCGCATAAGAATGTTGTCTTGTTTAGGTGCAACTGGTTTGACCCAACACCTGAACGTGGAACTCGAATGCATAAACAGTTTGGGTTAGTTGAGATCCGGAATAGCCGCAGATATCAGAAGTTTGATCCTTTCATTCTAGCATCACAGGCTGACCAAGTTTACTACACACGATATCCGAGTAAGTCACGTGAAAGAAACGGGTGGTCAGCTGTTATGAAGATAAAACCTCGATGGATAATACAGGCTGCAGTTCTGGACACGGATGACGTGTATCAAGACAGTGGATCCGTTAATTGTCAAAGAATTGAAGATGACCCAATTGAGGAGTTAGCTGACCCGGGTGTCGGTGATGATATTGAAGAAGATGTACTTGAGGAGGGGGGATCTAATGGCGAGACAGAGGATGATGAGGAGTTTATATCCGATGACAGTGACTCTGAAGAGTCCGAGGAGTTTGAGTCGAATGACAGCAGTGGGTCTGAATGAATGATTAGATAACATGTATTAGGAACAATGGTAACCTGTAATTTTTATGTATGTCATTGAAATATTTGAGTACGTTTATGTACCCCTAATACTGCACAATATATGTCAGTAGATATATGTTATGTTTAATTCACCAACTTACCGAAAAATAAATGCAGATGCCTCGTAAAGGGGATAACACGTATAAACGCCGACCTGGGAAAGGACCATTTGCGCAGTTTAAGGAGGTAATGGAACCAATACTTAATGAACGACATAGGATGGGTTCTTCATCCCGGGCACAGGAGGATGTCGGTGTGGAGACGCAGGGGACAACAGTGCCACCCACGCAGGTCCCCTCACATGAGCACCGAGAAGACGGCGGTGGAGGCACGCCATCTGGACATGGATCTGGTGCGCGGCACCTGAGGCACCCCATAGTGCCGACCCATCCCTCAGATGATGATATACATATTGATGACATCCCATCATCGATGTCACAGACAGCAGGTCGACCGCGGATGAGGATATCCCCACATGGTAACACGTAAGTGATAAATACCAGACACAAGTATTAATATTAGTGAAAGAATACTTTACATGGAATCATTCTTTGAAACTTAAGTCCGATAATTTAAACGTCACAGATTCATTCCAGCTGCGGCGACACGGTTAGTGACACCATGTTTCACCACACATTTCAAGCCATATGCTGAATGGTCCTCCGTCTCTCCATCAGACCTGCAGCAATGGTGGCGTGTTTTTGAGGTATGACAATAATATTACTATAATAATGATGTAATAATGTTATAAGAGATAGAATGGTATTTTCCCATTCTAATAGTTTAAACATATTAACCTGTACAGAGGAGCTGTGAGTGGGATCCCATACACCATAATGAAGTGTATCGGGTTTGGAATATATTGGGAGCACAACATTACAGAAGCATGATGTCAGAAATTCGGCGTGTGAAAGATCCGGTTAAACGTCGAGCGAAGGCGAACTTTATGTCAGATGCTGCATATGCGGAAATGGAGGCATATTGGGCGAGTCCTGAGTTCATTCAGAAGTCCGCGAAGTTCAAGGCAATGCGAGCAACAATGACTGACGAGGATTCACAGTCTGGTTCTTGCAGCGCGACATATGCTGGGGGATCTATCTCGATGTCTGCACATCGAGAGCAAATGGTATGTATCTCGCTAATGTTTTTTCAAACAACAGTTCAGATACTAATGAAATTAAATTACATATTAATGTTACGTTTCATTGAATTAGAGAGAGAGAGATCCTGAGAAGAAGGACCCTGGCTTGTTTAAAGTCCTTCAGGCGACACATAAAATGAAGAATGGGAAATATGTTAGTAAGCGTTGTGAAGAAGTTGCTGTAAGTAGTAAAACTGTTTGGTCGCAGAATATTCTTAATTTAATTACTACGTTTTACAAATTATGACATGACTAAATGTATTTTATGACGTTTCTGTAGACTCGTATCAGTGCAGAGATTGAGGAGCAAACACAGCAAGAGGATGGAATAGAGGCCATTGATGAACTAGCAATCATTAGTACCGCATCTGGCGGTAAAAGGAGAGGCCGTGTATTTGGATTAGGATCTGAGCAGTGTGCTATACCGGGACGCCGACAGCCAGGTCCCATCCCGCCTATCGACATCACACAGACACCGCAATTCAACGAGCAAGTACAGAAGATGATGGCGGAGGAGAATGCGCGAAGGGATGCGGAGTACGAGAGGAAGCTCGAGAGGATTAAGAGGAGACAGAGGGTAGAGATGGAGGCTCAGAGAGCTGCATTGGAGGCAAACCGAGCTCAGTTGGAGATAATTTGTCGTTCGCTAAACCTTCCATGCCCGTTGGCACAACCAGTTTCATATTATCCTGATGACTCGGAGTCAGAGGATGAGGAGATAGTCGGGACTCCGTGATGGGCGTCATCAACAGGTTAGCGCATTTCCAAAGTTCTTGTGTTAGAGCCCTAGACATAATAATTTTTAGACCTAAATCAGACTGACTTGATATTTATGAAATGTGTAAGCCGTTGAATGTTGAATGCTTTTTTTCAGACATATATGTTATTGCTTTAATTATGCTATAGTTGAGAATATTTTATTTCAATTACGTTGGCATAGTTGTGTAATGTTTATTGCTGAGTAAAGCCGGGCGTACTTTTGAATTGGTATTTTACTTTTGAATGTGGATTGAAACGGGGAAAAATACGAAACAACCGAAACCTGGAACGTTTAATATACATAACGAACGCGCAAATGCGAGATTTACCAACTTCCGCGAAGGGTCAATACCAACGGCTTCATAACAACAACCTTACCAACTGCCCGCAGTTGGTAATTACCAAGTGGTAAGTTACCAACTGCTGACAGTTGGTAAGTTACCAACTGTAAGTTGGTACCAACGGCCAGCAGTTGGCAGCAGTTGGTAAGTTACCAACGGCCAGCAGTTGGTAACTTACCAACTGCCAGCAGTTGGTAACTTGGTACCCAACGGTCGGCAGTTGGTAACTACAACTACGCGATGGAAACCGAGTCCTTTAAATGACCGTTGGTAATTACCAACGTGTATTTTACGAACGTGTACACGTTGGAATTTACCAACGTGTTATTAGTTGCGCGTTGGTAAAAAATTTTCCAACGTATCGAATACCAACTGCCATTTACCAACGTGCAGTAGTTGGTAAATTCAATTTACCAACTACTGCACGTTGGTAAATGGCAGTTGGTAAAGTCGGTTATTTTAGTAGTGTCGCTTGAGAAGCTCGTATGCCTGAAGTAACATCATAGCCCCCAATAAGGGGGTTTGATGATTTGCATTTACTCACTGTTGTTTACTTTCGTATGGTGACTGCATGATAATGTCCTTAAGAAGAAGCATCTTAAGTGGGAGAAAGTTGGACAATATGAAGCTTTCAAACCCTTTGTCTCCATTCCATGTAGGATAGCCTAAAGTATCATAAATCATAATAAATCATTTTACCAAGTGTAAAATAAAAATCATTAATAACAATCCAATAAAAGCAAAGCCTGCTTATAAGTAAATACCTATAATATTCGTTCACAAACAATCCAATGAAGATTATGTGACACCATATGAATATTCCAGCTTAATGGAAATATTATAAGTAAGACAAAACATTCGAAAACAACCCAAGTGTCCCGTAGTTGGAGTCTGCATTCTGAATTCGGCAGTAATAACATTTGAAAGACATGCCACTTACACATCATTTCAAGCGAATCAAACAAAAAGTTCAGGAATTTGCCGCCCTCATATATTTGCTATTTATTGTTGGTACTAATATTTACCTCATGTTATAATACGGACCCGTTCATTTGGAATTAATAAAAAAGTTATTAGTTTCATTTTGAATATTTTTTATAATTGTTTTCACTTGAAAACTAATACGTTATTTATTTTATAATCATTCGACCAACATTTTTCTTACTAAATAATTGTTTTTATAGTATTTCCAAAAAAAAAAAAAATACTAACATATAAACTTTTCATAAGAAAAAAGATGTTCTGGAATTGTTTTCAGGATTTTTGAACTATCTGTTTGGTATATAAATGAAGTAAAATACTTTTTGTATAAAAATAAATTAAATTTTTTTGATCACTTTTGAGACTTTTTGGAATTTGTGTATTGAAATTTTATATGCAGAAGGAGAGTACTCTCCTGGGTGGGAGCTGGTGCTTTTATTTGCGTGACAAAATTACTGAACTCGAGTGTTACTTTCACTCAGCTAGCAAAAGGGGCAAAAAAAAACCTCCACAAGAATGTTCTGGAAGCTAGGATTTTGTTATTTACGAAGAAAAAAAATTTCCAGTACAAAAATTAATATTTCCATAATGAAAACGGCCTAAAGCCCCTTTTACCCTCTAAATTATACCAACTCGGATCTTTTACCCCTAGACTTCGACTCGCCCTTTAAACTTTATAAACTGGGTAACCTTTATCTCTTAACCTGGTTAAATGGAGCATATGTACTAAAATAAAAATAAAAATAGAACTAAAGGGCTTACTGAATCATTTATCCAATGGTTGACCCTTGTAAGCAAATAATAAGTACAAAGGCTTTAATTTCACATTTGAGATTGCTCATCTTTCTCTTGTTTTTGCCTAAGTTTCATGTTGGATTTGTTCCAAGATAATATTTAATTTTGATGATGACAAGTGTATTGTGTTATTGTGTTTAATCTCATTTTATTGAGTCAAAATAGATTTGTTAAAGTTGTGCTTAAATTCCAAGTATTTCAAGTGTTATTTCAAAAAATATGTTTTAAGTTTGATGATAAAACTTGTTTTTAAAGAGAAATTGGTAGGTCATCAAATATATTAATGTTTGAATCAAGTTTATTTTACAGATGACAAGTGTTTCTAAGTTGCTCCCAAGTTTATACTTTAATACATTAAACTGGCTTAATCCGTAGTCTGAAAATTCTGTAACTTTTAGAAACATCAGTTAACGTGTTAAACTTCGAATTTAACCTGTTATTTGCAAGTCTGAAAGTTTTCCCCAAAATCCTTCGACTGACGCGATTTGAGTCAAGATTTGAAATGTGACGCGGACGAATCAGAAGACGCCACCTGGACACTATGGCAGAATTTTTTATGACATGTCTCTAGCCGTTTTTGACTGTTGGAGGACGAAATCGAGTTTAACCCGTTAAACTCGAAACTTAACGCGAAGTCTGGAACTTTTCCTCTTTTGCACAAAAAAACAGAGCAACGATCACCAGAATTTGTGGACCTTTTCCAGACTTCCTCAGCAAGATTTCAACGTCTCTTTGGCTCCCAAATAAGTATAAAAACATGGAGAAACACTTTGGGAATCAACTTGGCAATAAGATCAAAGATTCATCATCAAATGCTCATTAAAGTGTTCATCATTTGAGAAAAGAGCCAAGTTTTGTGCTTTCACTTGTTTACCTAGCTTTGAGAGCTTCTATTGTTCTTACCACTTTGTAACCTTGTAAACACCATTTGGTGAGATTGAGTTGGTGAGGTTTCTAATTAGCCTTTAGGAAAACTAGTGAGGAAATGGTGTTGGTGAGGTTTCTAGTTAGCATTTAGGAAAACTAGTGAATGGTTGTGGTAAAGAGAACTACCAAAGGAGTGTGTACTCTTGTGATTCATAGTGAAGAAAAAAACTCTCAAGTGGTGAACTTGAGGAGAGGAGTAGGCTCTCAAGAGGAGAGACTGAACCTCTATAAATCATTGTGTGCAAGTTTTTCTCATTCTCTCTACATACTTGATCTTTGGTTGGTGTTCTATGCAACCTATCTTGGTTGAACTTATTTTTTTTCAAAAATAATTCAAAGGTTACTTTCAAAGCAAATTTTAGGTGAATTGTGGTAGTCATTTTCTGGTTAGAATAGGGTTAATTATTGTTCCTTAAATTAACTTTGAGTTTAAAGATTCAAGAACTCATTTTTGGTTTGATTTGGAACCCAACCAATTCACCCCCCTCTTGGTTGCACTTGGGCCAACATTTCATATTTGAGATTGCTCATATTTCTCTTGTTTTCGCATATAAGTTTGTGTTAAGGTTTCTTATTGTTTGCTCACAATAGTCAACAATTGGATAAATGATTTAGTTAACTATTAATTTTTTTTTATATTTTAGTACACATTTTTCATTTAATTGGACTGAAGGTAAAAAGTCATTGTTTGCAAAGTTTGAGGGGCGAGTCGAACCAAGTTGAAACTCAGTGTGTAAAATGTCTGAGTTGGCAAAGGTTAACGGGCAAAAAGGGCTTTATGCCTAATGAAAACTAAATCCACTCGTCTAGCTAGCTGCCACTGTCTCAATCATCAAATGTATGAGTTGGATTCAAATCATCCTCAAAACGAAACATGAGATGAGACAGACAGCCTATGAAATTGTCGAGCATATTATTACCACCTTCCCAGGCCCAGCTTGACCTGGTCTAAGCCCTCAATTCATAAACTCAACCAATTTAAAGGCAGAGCCAGCAAGAAACAAGTGAGAAGAACAAAATCGGAACTTCTTGCCTTTTGGCGCGCTCTCTTTTTTCGTTTGCAGGTTAGATTAGTGATTTGAGATAGGTTGTTTGGTTTTCCAGGTGGGTGGGCACATAACTGGCAGGGAATAAGAGATCAGAGAAACAAGGATGAGAATCGTGGCCTTGTCTCTGCCACTCCCAGCAGGAATGTCTTTCCTCCTGCTGTTGTTGCTTCAAGATGCTACTTGTTCCATGAGACAGAACAGAATGGCTGACTTCCATGCAAAGCTAATAGCCAAAGAGATTCCAACAACCTCTGCAAATATTATTGCCTCACGATCACAAGTTAGAAGAGTATGACCCGCCCCGACCACTCGAATAATCTATAAATTCTCTGTGTGTGTAACAAATCTGTTGTGTTGTGTGGTTCAGAAAGGGAGGGTGTTCTATCCAGTCATATTCGGGGCCGACCCGAGTGGGCTAGAAGACAGCACAGATGCCCTATTTCAGACAGTGGAAGAGGCCACCCGTGTCCAGAGTGAGGTACAAATGCTCACCGGTATCACCGACTTGGGGGGCGTTGTCATTGATCTCCAAGGAGGCAACTACTCAATCAGCAGGCCTCTAACACTTCCTGCCGCCGTTGCTAATCTTGTGGTATATATATTTTTCACTCTTTATACTGGAATAACGTTTAAGATTAACGTTATAGTTTCAAATAGCTTTTCCAAAACTTGAATAGTAATTGCCAGCGCTATTGTCAAACGGATTGAATAGGTAAAAGGAGGCAGTCTGCGAGCATCAGACACATTTCCTGGTGATCGCCATTTGATTGAGCTACAGGCATCAAGTTCACAAGTCCATACTCCCTCTGGAATGTACTATGAGGACATAACTTTCAGTGACGTCCTCTTCGATTCTAGGTTTCGAGGTGGAGGGATTCTCATCGTGGATGCAGCTCGAACCCGCATCCACGGCTGCTTCTTCCTTCACTTCACAACCCAGGGTGTTCTGGTCCGAGGAGGGCACGAGACCTTCATTTCCAACACCTTTCTTGGCCAACACTCCACCGTCGGTGGGGACAAATCCGAGATGCACTTCTCCGGTACCGCAATTCAACTTCAAGGGACAGACAACGCCATCACCGATGTTGTCATTTTCTCTGCCGCAATTGGGATCTTGCTTGCGGGACAAGCTAACATTCTCACAGGAGTGCACTGCTACAACAAGGCCACCGCTTTCGGCGGCGTTGGAATTCTCGTCAGAGCCTCACTCACCAGAATCCTCAACTGTTACTTGGATTACACGGCGATAGTGATGGAGGATCCGTCCCAAGTCCACGTAGCCAATACCTTTTTCTTGGGAGACGCAAATGTGGTGTTGAAGTCCATCACCGGCCGCATTTCCGGACTCACCGTCTTGGACAATATGTTCAGAGGTAACCCCGAAAACATGGTCCCCATCATCAAGTTGGACGGCGGTTTCAGCTCCGTCTGGCAGGTGATGATCGATCACAACAGCGTGGATGGCATGAGCTTGAAGTCGACAGCGGCCAAGCTGACAGTGGCCGGAAATGGGACCAAGTGGGTGGCCGACTTCTCCGGTTTGTTGGTGTTCCCGGATCGAATTAATCATTTTCAATATTCGTTTTACATCAAAGAGGGCGGCTCGAGCTTCCCTCTTCACGGGGTCACAAACGTGTCCGATAATGTAGTTGTTGTGGAAAGTGACAGAGCGGTGGATGCTTTTGTTTCTGTTCTTGTCGATCAGTACAACATCAATACTTAGAGAGACGAGATTGATCGAGTTCCTGCACTTCAAATTTACAGGATGATTAACACGTCCAAAAATGGACCGAAATACTTGTATTTGTTAATTAACTACAATATAAGTTTTTAAAAGTAATAATTTTAACAAATTAAAGTTCTTAGGATGTGGTCAAGAACTTATCCGCTGAGCAGGAGACAGAACTCTTCATTGAAACAGACAAACAAGAAAATCAAGGGCAACTTACTTACAGATAAAAATAAATAGAAAATTATGTGACCTACTTAACAGTGACGTACAAATGAGAGAAAAAAAAAAAAGGCTCACATGTACAAAATATGTAGAAGTGAGCAAGCGTTGGGTTGATTTAGTTTTCTAGTAGAATCAAACCAACTCAAAATAGTAACGATTCCAAAAAATTCTATTCAACCCAAGAACTGAAAACCAAATAGGCCAGAGTGATAATTCTAGTTTTTCTAGTTCTATTTCTTGGATTTTTCAGTTTATATTGTATTATACACACACACACACACACAAATTAATCCATCTTTGGATATACATATTCTTAGTATATGAAAAATTTAATATTAGAATTTTTAATGTACATGTTCATATATGAATACATAAGGAAATTTAGTGATATTATAATTTTTATTATATATTTATACATATACCTCATCGAAACTAACCCAAAGACCAATAATTTTCTCAGATATGGAATCAACCAGTGAACCATATCTATTTATACCAAACTCAACTCAACCTAATAAGGGGTGATTTGACTTTACCTAACTCATGCTTACTCCATTCTTTTTTATATTAAAACAATTATAAGGAAAACAATTAAATTCAACATCATTTGTGTATCTTTATACCTTTCCATATGCTTTAATTAGCTGATTCCAAGATCTCTCAATTGTTTCGCACAACTAGCTTAGCTGATGAAGTGCAAGAAACACCACAAGAATAGCTTGAGTTTGAGTAATAGCATTGCACTCTTCTCTAGCTTTGGCTCCTTAATAGTAGTAAAATGCAGCTGAGGTCCTCCAACTTTTGTGTATGCAATAGCCACTTTTCTCTTTAATTTTTCTAATGCATACCATTTAATACAAAAAAAAAATCTCACTGTTGAAATCAAACCCTAAACTAAACATACTACAGTTCCTTGTTTTCACTTTTCATTTCAAAGCTTTGTGGGGCAAAGCAGGCTACGGTTCAGATTTCCCAACAAATTTACTTTGGCTTTTTATTGTCCTCACATGCTCAATTTAATGACTAGCTTAGTAACGTCGATGGTTTATGCGGCAAGAAAAAAATCAACAGTTGCCGATATGAACTAACCTGAAAATATGAGTTATTTATACGTTATTTTTCCTTAAATAATAATACCGCCTAACCCGACCCAAGCCCATTGCTCCGGAGTCTGGACTTCAAAGGGTAAAATCCAAATTTGGTCCCTTAACTATTCAGTTTGTCCTAAACGGATCCCTTAACTCTAAAAGTACCTATTGAGGCCCTTAACTCAAGTGGCGTGTACAATTTGAGTCCCATCCGTCAATTGAGCCGTTATTTTGGATGAAACTTGCTTATGTGGCACCCAAAATGCCATGTGGCACTCATAATGCCACGTGGCTTCCTCTTTAATTGAAATAGGTGATTATTTTGTATAAAAATGAAAAAATTCGAGTTAAAATTGACACAAATAAATAACCATAGGACTTCAAATGTAAATAGCCCAATACTTTCGCCAGTGGATCTCTCTCCTCTCTTTCTCTCACCGGTGGTTCTTTCCATCGCCGATTCCGTCTCTGTCACCATTGTAATTTAGTTCACCGTCTTCATCACTGTCGCGATTTAGTTCATCGTCTCCGTCTTCTGTCGCGATTTCCTCCTCCGTCACCATCTCCGTCGCGATTCATCTTCCTTTGCGATTTCCTCCTCCGTCGCGATGCGTCTTCCGTCGTGATTTCCTCCTCCGTCACCATCTTCGTCGCGGTTCGTCTTCCTTTTCAATTTCCTCCTCTGTCGTGATGCGTCTTCCCTCGTGATTTCCTCCTCCGTCACCATCTCCGTCGTGATTCGTCTTCCTTTGCGATTTCCTCCTTCGCCGCGATTCATCTTCCGTCGCGATTTCCTCCTCTGTCATTATCTCCGTCCCGATTTCGTCTCCGTTCACCATCTCCAGTGGTCCGCCTCTGTCCCATCCATCTTCGTCTCTGTTCACCATCTCCGTCCATCTTCCTCTGCCGTCAAATCTAACACCATCGTCTACGGCGAGTTAATCTAACAATTGGGGCTAATCCATATTTTAAGCCCCAAGATTTTGTGTTTGTGCCAGTGTAGGTTTAATTTTTTCATTTCTATACAAAATAATCACCTATTTCAATTAAAGAGGAAGCCACATGGCATTATGGGTGCCATATAGGCAAGTTTCATCCAACATAACGGCTCAATTGACGGATGGGACTCAAATTGGACACGACACTTGAGTTAAGGGACCTCAATAGGTACTTTTAGAGTTAAAGGACCCGTTTAGGACAAACTGAATAGTTAAGGGACCAAATTTGGATTTTACCCGGACTTCAAATCAAAACGCTTGAAAAAGAAAAGGAATTTCTCTGGAGACTCGGACCCAATCCTGTCTAAAATCGTCGCAGTTCGCAAGTTCGCGGAGAGGCGGCATCTATGGCGACGGCGCCGGCGCAACCCCACCATCCTATGTCGCTGGAGGAAGTCCGCACGCTGTGGATAGGCGACCTTCAATATTGGGTCGACGAGAACTACCTCACCTCCTGCTTCGCTCCAACCGGCGAGGTATTTACAAATCCACGAGCTCGGTTCTCTCCTTTTTATGGCATTTGCTTTAGGGTTTCTTAAATTTTTCAGCTGATTAAGTATATCGAGTTGGGTCTAAATTGGTCTCGTAATTGAAGGCACTGAGTTGGCATGGTTAGAGAAGATAATTCTAAGCAAATAATCGACTTTCTGCTTATTGTGCTGTTCTTTTTCATGTTGATCTAGTTTATTTGCTGCTTTTTCTCTGTGCAGTTGGTTTCGATTAAGATTATACGGAACAAGATCACAGGCCAGCCTGAGGGATATGGATTCATTGAATTTGTTTCACATGCAACTGCAGAAAGAGTTCTGCAGTCTTACAATGGAACTCCAATGCCTGGAACTGAGCAGCTTTTCCGGTTGAATTGGGCTTCTTTTGGTAGTGGAGAGAGACGTGATGCTGGTCCGGAGCATTCTATTTTCGTTGGTGATCTGGCTCCTGATGTTACAGATTATCAATTGCAGGAGACTTTTAGAGTGCATTATCAATCTGTCAGGGGTGCCAAGGTTGTCACTGATCCGGCCACAGGGCGCTCAAAGGGATATGGGTTTGTTAAATTTGCTGATGAGAATGAAAGAAATCGTGCCATGACTGAGATGAATGGTGCTTATTGCTCAACTAGACCAATGCGCATCAGTGCAGCAACTCCGAAGAAAACAACAGGTTTCCAGCAGCAATATGCTGTAACAAAAGGTCAAATAGTTTTATTCCCCGCATTAGAAATTAAAGGATACCGAAATATGATTCTATTGATTTACCCTCTTCAAAATTCTAGCTTGATAAGATGCTAGTATTTGCTGTTGCTCTTTGACACTAGAGGTCCTTTCTGAGTGAATAATGTACTCATCATTTCTCAACCAAAATGACTGTATGTGAGCTTGGAATGTCACTTACCTTGTGATGGTTTTCATCTGCAGCTGTGTACCCAGTTCCTGCATACACAACCCCTGTGGCAGCAGCCCAAACTGAAAGCGACTTGAATAATACTACTGTAAGTCAGCATGTTAAAAGCTTTGAGAAGCTTTATCTTCTATCCTCTTCTTATGGACTTATATTTTTCTTCACAGATTTATGTAGGGAACTTGGATCCTAATGTCACCGAGGATGAACTGAAGCAGACCTTTTCTCCCTTGGGAGATATTGTCTATGTAAAAATACCACAAGCAGTCAAAGGATGTGGCTTTGTACAGTTCACAACAAGGTTTGTTCTTTACATATTGGGACGAGCATTGCCTTTAGAGTCCAAAATAATACTGTTTCCCAAGATGACTGACCTTTTCATTTATTTTATTTTGGTTAATTTCCTAAAATAAATCTGTATCATATTTTTTCCACTTTTACTACCCATAAGGTAACAAATGATCAATGAGGACTTGTAAAATGAGTACAGAAGCAAATGGGATGAAAGAGGCTACTTGTGGTGAAGTTTTAACTTCACTAGAAAGTACGGCTGTCACCCTTTATGAGACAGGGAGTAGTGTTAGCCGGTCTTTGTGTGTGTTTTTTCTTTGTCCTTTCCAGTTTGTGTTTCCCTTATAAAGCAGAAAAGAATGAAGTCTTCTATTGTTGTTTTGTTGTAAATCATAGTTAACTGGTTGATGCTTGGTGGCTTTTGCTTGTCTTAGGTGCCACTGATAAGTGTGATTTTGAGAAATAATCTTGTGTTTTACACAGTGCCTTTGCTTATTGCAAAGAAAAAAAAGAAAAAAAGGATTTGTACTGCTTTTACCTAGAATCTGGTAAATGAATGCATTAAATGCTGCAATATTTCATGAAGTGGTATTCAAGCCCCTTGGCACTGACAGAGATATCCTGCTTGCCCTGCAGAGCATCAGCTGAGGAAGCCATACAAAGGATGCAAGGGCATATGATAGGTCAACAAATGGTCCGTATTTCTTGGGGCAGACCAAGACAGGTGACTGCTCAAACACATTTTTCAAAGACTGACTGCAATTTCTTCTGTAGATGTGTCCTCTATTGTGAGACAATAGCCTTCGTTTAATGATCCAACTGAAGTACGTACTTGTTTTGGTCTGCTCTTCTGCATTGCCTGTCCGTTGTGGATATATATGAGGTCTGATAAACTGCCTTACGTCCAGCACTTCCATTTCTAAGAATGACTGCATTTTGCATTTGCTTATTGCAGGATGTAGCTGGTAGCTGGGGAGCCCAGGTAGATCCAAATCAGTGGAGTGCTTACTATGGTTATGGACAAGGATATGATGCATATGCCTATGGAGCTGCTAATGATCCATCCTTGTATGCATATGGTGCATATGCTGGTTATACTCAGTATCCCCAACAGGCAAGTTTTGAGTAGCTGGTCTTGGATGCTACAGTTAATGTATGTTGGATATTTCATAGATTTATTTTGGCAAATTTGAGTGTTTACATGAGCTGCAGTTAGAGATAGATGCATTACTAGTCTTTTATTTTTAATCGGCTGGTGGTTTTTCTTTAAATGTGAATTTGAAAAACAGTGCTGAGAAAAGAATATGATAAGACCCAGATGTTCATGGTAGCATTGGATAGGTTTCCTCTTTGGCCTTAGACATGAATTCAGTATAAACTAGACCTATTGATGGATTGTTCTGTTAGAAGAGGAGGGACTTAATGTGCCTTGTCCTCTTTGAGTCATACTAAGATTGATGATCAGAATATGCCTTTGTATTTGTTTCAGACAACTTGAGGAGAACTTTCTCAATTAATGTTTGACTGCTGCTCTACCTTTTGGACGCAAAGTGAAAAGTAATTCTACTGCTTTGTCTAAAGTGTTTTGATGTAAATTTTGTTTGTTTGATTTTCAGGTTGAAGGTGCTCAAGAAATGGTAAGTATGCCAGGAGCTGTACCAGGTGCAGAACAAAGAGAGGAAGCATACGACCCACTGGCTACACCTGATGTTGACAAGTAAAGTTATTCTCCTTCTTTTCTGTTAAAGAATCATGAATGATTTTTTATTGGCAATAATCTGAAATATTTTGTAATTCAATTTGCTAGGTTAAATGCTGCTTACCTTTATGTCCACGGGAGTGCCATACTAGGCCGGCCGTTATGGCTTAGAAACTCTCCTCTGCCACAAGCATGACATGGTTGCTGTCTCTTTCGAAGCCGATAGTCTATGTGTTCTGCGCACCCAAGATGAAGAATCACAGGAGGCGGTCTTGGGCGGTTGGCAAGAATCTGGAATTTTGCTAGTGGATGTGAAGTAGATGTAAGTTAGCTCGGCCATAGACTTTATTGGGAAAGAACAACGCCGGGATCTGTTTTACTCTGTAGGTCGTTCTTTAACCCCGGGTGTAATGGCAGTTGTAGGTGGAGAAAGATACGGACTTTGAAAATTCATGCCCCTGATTCCTGATTCGCAAATGTACACCCAAACCGTTTTAACTCAACTTAATTTAAAATTTCTTGTTTTTATTTTTACGTGTTTTGTACCTAAAACTAATTTTATTTGAAAGTAAATATTACATAGGTGTAATGATCCGTTGTAATTAAAATGTTTAGTGTTATTGATTTATAAAATTATTTCCTTTTAATGCCTGAAAAAAGAAAACTTTATAAATGTTTAATAACATCATAAAAAATTCTATCTTTAATGGGTAAACTTATATAATATTCCCTCCGTTCCAATTTACTTGAAACATATTATTTTTAGAGATGTCTCAAAAGGTTGAAATATTTAATTTTTTGAAAAGTTTAAATAATTAAATTATCTTTTTATATAAAACCCAATAAAGATTCTTTTTTTAATCTTCACTCAATCTCTCACTGTACAAAACTAAAAAAGTATATTTTTTTTAATCATTGTTTAAACTTTTACTACATAAAAAAATAACACAAATTACATACATTTTAATCTTTATGCTCAGAAAAACATTTTAAGTAAATTGAGATAGAGAGAGTACTAATTTTAAAATGAAATTGGTTTGAAAACAAAGCTGTTTTGGTTTAAGTTTAAATAGTTTATTTCAAAACCCTGAAAACATGAACTTTATTCGGCACCCAATCAATTGCTAATCTTTGTGGCGCTCCCAAAATTCGCCTCGCACAGGAAAGTCTGATTGCTCCGACTTATTACTGAGGAAGATTATTAGTTCAGGTATTCCTCACGAATATCCTGAGAACGTTTGTGTAAATTGCATAATTCGTTAATTTTTTTCAGAACCAGGGTAGTTTGCAAACTTCTATTAGTATTTCAAATTTTTGTTTTACATAAAACAAAACTGAAATTTGCTTTATATATTTTATTTTTGGTACTTGGGAGGGGTGGGGAATTCGACCTCGAAAATCTTACTTTTGGCACATGAGGATAAATCTTAATCACCGTATTAAAACTTGGTTGGTGAAATTTGCTTTATATAGTTCATACATGTCTCCGGAAAGATCAAATATCGGTTTAATAGAACAAGTCCCTGCTCAACGGCATCCATAAGATCAAGAGCTAGCTATCACTCTTTATGCCCTTCATATATTTCAAAGATCTTTCTTTTACGTTCTAAACAAACAATCTTAAACATATTTGACCACTTCTTAAAGATCCTCGTCACAAGAGAGATGGGTAAGGCTAAAAATAAAAAAAACCCTCATTATATATTAATTCCAAAAAATAAAAAATAAAAGTTCATATATATTATTCCAAGGAAACGTTAATCGAATACATTGTTGTAGTATAAGGAATAATGAACATGAGCTAAATGGGAAAAGTAAAAAAGGAGAAAAGAAAAGTGAGAATAACTAGCAGTCAATTTTTCTCTTTTCAGTTTCAAAATTGTACAGAAATAAATTAAGTGTGATAAGTGAGATAGATGAGGTTATAAATACTTGGCCAACCATGGGAGATCTTTGCTGTCTTTAAGTGCGAAGGTAACATCCTCACTGTCACAGAGGAAACCAGAAAACCGCTCAGATAACAAAATTATCCAACCTTTGCAAGATACAGCAGATAGATACCCATGTCCCATTTAAGTTTATTTGGATTTCTCCAAATACCGAACTCAGAAAACAGCTTAAGCCCGCCCATAGGTACAAAGCTTGCCAATTCCTTCGCCAGATATCCTTTCAGATGTTTTGCTTTTCCTTGTTATAATAGTTTTATGAATCTTGTAAAAGATAAAGTTTTGCGCATCCAAAGTATGTCATGCATATTTTCATCAAGTGAAATTCGGGGCAAAAAATAAAATCTTTCTACAACTAAACGTAACCTTAACAGTTCTGGTCCTTTTGTTATTCAAGAACAACGGCCTGAGTGAATAACAATGGTAGATTTGCTTTAAAAGTCCTTCGTACTTATGTTTCCAGAAGTGATTTGATTGGGGATGTTTTAGTTTGACTTCCTTACTCCTTAGTTATCAAGCAATAAATGGTTGATCAAGGAACATCATATAATTCAGGCCAAAAATCTGCTAAACAACTAACCTGGGAAAATTGAGCTGCAATTTTTGGAACCTCTGCCTGGCTGCCGATTCGCATAGGATAATTCGGCATTCACCAAGCCTGCACCTGCAAAGAATACCATAAAATAACTAACGAGGTCCCCTTTTGATCTGTAGGGACTCCATCTTACTGCAAATTGTAATATGTTCATCTTTCACAATCCTAAGGATTTTCCTAAAGAGACCTCACATTGAGGGTACCAATCAACCCTTACATTTGATAATGTTTTACTGGAAGCAAAATCGATTCATCGCTGCTCAAGTCTAACATTTATCCTACGGTTAGTATATCTCCCATTTTTTATTCATAATAGCTTTCAATACCAAATTGACCCAGCAAGTAATCAGCATGATGCAGACAATTAGAGTTAATGCTTCATTTCAAGGAAAGAATGAAGTTTTGGACCTTTGCAATTGACATGATAAGACATTGGAAGACAGCTTACCCAACTTTTAGAAGCGCATCCCAACCAGGAAATGCTTCTCCTTGGCTTCCGCATAGCCGAGAAACAGTATTTGCCACCTGCAAAATAAACCAGACTTTCAAGAAAGAAAAGAGGCCGCAACCAGGGTTCTCATGGAACTGTTTTTGGCATGTAATTGCCATGGAAAGTTTCTAAACCATAAGCAGGGATCCCAAAAGCACCCCCACTAGTTCAAGTAAGTGTTTTTGACATAATTGTTCAATAATCCTTGTGCAGTTCTAGGCCTTTCCCCAATTGATTAGCTTGATGGGAAAGGGGCGTGATTCATGGCTTTAATCAGATGAATGTACAAATGGTGATAAAATCTGTTAATAAGGGGCAAGAATATGGCGCTTTTCCAGGACCAGCTCTTAATCCTATCCAAAATATAAGCAGCACAGAGATAATACCAAGGTTATTAAAAGCGCGCTTTAGCGCGCTAAAAGCGCAAAGCGCAAAGCGCTGGGACTCTGGCGCTTTTCGCCATGAAAGCGAAGCCCCTTTTAAAAAGCGCGCTTTAGTTAAGTTGTAATTTTTTTTTAAATAAAATAAAATAAATTTATCTAACTTACACTTAAAGAAAGCGGCGGCGGGTTTCCAGGAGGGAAAACGAACGGAGACACGGAAGACCGAGACGAACAGACTCACAACAAGCAGCAATTGTGGACCGAGACGAACAGACTCTGTACAAGCAGCAATTGTGGAGACGAACAGACTTCTTACTATTTTGGTACATTATATCCTATTTAGTAGTTTATTTTGGTAAAATTACATATCCTAGAATTTATCTCTAAAGGAGCGTCTTACTTCATTAAAGCCCTCGCTTTCGCTAAGCAGCACCTTGGATAATACAAAGAGATCAAAGCAAGAAAGATCAGTTATAGGAACTACTAAGATTCTGACCTTTTCAAAGGTGGTTTCACTCATCCCAGTTGTATATAGCTCATACACCATTGCTGTTAAGAAGATTTTTCCCAATTTAGAACAAGTCTTCATTACCTGTGAAAGCAAACAGACAAAAATTAACACTTCTCAAACAAAACAGAGAGATTTTAACTAATTATGAGTCCCTTTTCCAGGTAAAAAGAAAATTTTTATCTGGAAAATAATAAAAAATAAAACAGAAGAAACCAACAATGTGATGGTTATAACTTAAAGGGCCAGGGACATGGGCACTGAGTTAGAGAATGGACATCCTAAAAGGTAAGAACAGAGAAGACCTTTCTGTTGCCAGATTATATTGTTTGATATAAACTCACTTGAATATGAGGTGCTTGGAACATTTCCTGAATGGCTGCTTCAACCTCTGCCATGCCAACTACCACTTTATCTGGAAATTGCATACACAATTCAGCAAACCATAGTAGCTTAATACACATGAGCAGAATTATCTATGATGCCAACAGTTCTATCAGTCAAACATGGTGGGGGCACAGACTGTCACTGTAAGATGTAAACCAAATGGAACCTAACGAATTGAAAAATGCTAGTAGTTCTATTTCAACTATGAGTAAACTTCAGCCTGAAAGAACTAAGATTGTTTAGATCTCTGCCACCTAAATGATCTAATCCTAAGTGTGGGCGAAGTTAAAAAACATGGACACATATATATCACTTTGCTGATGTAGCTCTTACTGCATTGCATGTGGTGTCTAACAACTGTGTTCTAGTATTCAATTGGTTTAACTACCATTACAAGGAGAATCCCCAGAATCAATTTGTTTCTTGCTGCGGTAATCTGCAACTTCTGCCGCACGCCTGCATATTTCCAGGGCTCTGCGTGCATCTCCTGAAATAGCTGCTACCTACAATTGTACATAAGTTCACTTAATATGATTAAGAAAACCAATTTCATTACAAGGAAATAGTGAATATTCTGTTCCTCACTTTTGTAGGAAAAGCCATAAGATAACTATTTTTGGGAAAATTTCTAGCAATGATACCAACCTTTCTTGAAGCAAATTCTATTGCTTGTTTTTCAAAGACATCAGTTCCCCTCAAGCGACTTGAAATGATTTCTTGAAGCTGTTGATAATTATATGGGCCAAAGCAGAGCCTTTGGATACCCATTCGACTAGAAATACGAGGAAGCAACTTTTCTGGAAGATCCATGGTATTTGCTATTCCTGAAATTATCAGAATGGAAGCATTGGTCAAAGCAAGTACTACCATCATCATAATTACTACCAAGTTCTGTCTACATGTCTTGCAAAGCTATTAATTATTTATATTTATGTTCCTTTCCTGAAAAGAGTTAAGAGTAACTCTCTTGCAAATCATTTTTGTTCGGGGTGCTAACATTTTCAAATACATTTTTAGAGTGAAAAAGAGTACCTATCACAATCAGTTTGGAATGTGGCTTTGTTGGCCAGTCAAGAATGTTGTATAGGACCTGTAGCCGAAACCACAGACAAACATATAGAAGTCAGCTTACCAGGATGTAATAGAGATATGTGAGAGTATTCTGTGCCACATGATTAGAAGAAAGAATTACCGACTGATTTCTGGTTACTAGAAGATCAAGTTCATCAATCAGTAGAATACATGGTCGATCATCATCCTTGTGAATTTTCTTTCCTTCAGAAAACCTTTCATTTAAAGAATGAAGAGCCTTTTTCCAGCTAACCCTATGTCCACTCAGTGCTTCATATATCACCTATAAGTGGGCATCATAAATTCTGGAAGTCTGAATAAGGAGGTCAGAGATTATGAAGGAAAATAAAATTAGCTTTTATTTTTACCTTGTAAATATTCTCCGGTGTGGCCAACTTCAGGCCATTAACCTCCACGAAGCAGTAAGACCTTATTTTTCCTGCATCAACTTCAGACCTTAAGCCCCTCATCACTGCAAGCACACTCATTGTCTGCAATTTGATTTGTAATAACAGGACCAAATTAATACAAGTGCTACCTTAAAAAAGGAATCAACGTTCAAAGTAAAGATTCAGAATCTGGAGCAAAAAGAATCCTACTGAACAAAGTCAGCTACGTACCTTGCCAGTTCCTGGAACTCCATGAACATAAAGGCAACGCCCAAGACATTGATCATCAGAGATAGCACCTTTGATAAATGCAGTTATTTCTTCCATCTCCCTGTACATGGAAGATGTTTCTTCAATGTAGTACTTCAGCTGAGAGAATGAACCAATACAGATATAGATCCGACATACTTGTTCCTACAAGGCAATGACTTTGGCAGAGTTGCCAGCAAAAGTGTTGCTTTTGCCCTTTCCAGATCAGTTTGCTTGTGGCATCTTACATGTTCTGGGATTCTTTTCGTTCCAATTTTTTGAAGCCCAAAGAAACCTCCTTTCCTAGAGTTCTGCAGCAATCACATCAGTAACTGTTTTATCCTGCAGGAATATGAAGCACAAAGTCAGTGTACTCACAGCAGCCTGTGTATGAGATTGGGATGATCTGGATGCATTCTGCACATTTTCCTCTTCATATTCCATGTCACCATCTGTATCAGAGTTATCATCTTCACAATGCTTCCAATCTTCATCACTTTCATCATCTTCACCCTCCTATTTGACAAATGGGACACATGTTAATTGCATTTGAGCATTATGTGGCCTCCAAGATCATGGCCTTCTTTTTCATGAATGGTTACCTCATCATTATTATCAATCTCAGCTATACGCTTGAAGCTGTGCCAGTGTATATCATATTCATATTCACATAGAAAAACATCATCACCCTCATTGTTGGCCTTGGCATAATCTTTAGGACTCAGCACAGAGCAAAGCCGAATTACAGATTCCATCTGCAACATGAACAATAATAACCTCTAATTAATTAACTAGAATTTTTATGGATCAATTTGTTTGGCATCCATATTCTAAAATGCAAACAAGAGATTTGACCAACTACAAATGAGGAAAGCCTAATTCTATTGGCTGTTTTCTGGGAATCATTGACAATTGGGTAACATAATATGAAGGTATGTAGAAAAAGTAATCAGAACCAAACCAACAAGGTGACAAACAGAAAGATTCAAAGCAACACATACAGAGGTTGCACAATTGTTTCAAAAGCATTGCTTACGTGTGTCTTTTGGACATTCAGTATGAAAACGTGCGAGGCATCCCAGAGTACTCATTGGCTGCAGAGAATAATCCTCTCCTATTTTCAGTTACCATGCTGTATAATTTGAACTTAACATATAAGTCTTGCGATAGCAACAAACTAAGTTGATTAGTTCTGAAAATATGAGGTCATCTTGAGTTTCTTGCCGTGTCAAATAACAGCTCTGAGCAAGCATTTATTTTGGATAAACAGAAGAAGACAAGTGAAATATCAGAGATAAATGCATGTAGTTGAAACATGTATTCGTGAAATCCGCTCCAGCAAACTGAGTACCAAAAGAAACAACCAATAATGAACTAATAGACCCTTTCTGAGGTGTAAGAGCATCACCTCAATATCAGCAAAATCATTAGTTCGATAAAGCTCCCTCCTCAAAGTATGAGCCTGCCTACCAACAGCAGTCTCTTCTGGTATAATGTACCACCGGGCCCTGAACCAGTAGCTGCCATCTATATCTTTCCATAAGCTGCAAATTTTAATCGTACTCCAATTTATTTGCGCCAGAACATTTATCCAAAAAACAAAAACATTAGCCAAATTTATCTTAGAGAAAAAGATGACTATACCTTTCTATATGAGCAGCCCACAGGTCACTGGAAAGAAGTTTCTCCCTCAAAGTTCTAAGCCTTTTCTTCCCCTCAGGTGGCTTCGGAAATTCAAGTTCCTTGCCTGATTTCCAGGCTTCACAAAACCTGCAAATCCAGTCTCCTTCTGGGATCTCCTTCAACGGCGGCTTCAAGCACTTCAAATGAAATCCACCCAAACAATCATCACACTCGACCATTACACTATTCCCAGCCTTGAAACATATCCTGCATTCCTCTTCCTCTGCAATCTCATCATCCGAGCTCGCATCTTCCCTCCTTTTCACGTACACGTCATCCCCAACAGCAAATTCACCCCCGTCAAACGCTACCTTTTTATAATAAACTCGCTTCTTTACCTTCTTATTTTTGCTCTTTGTTTCCTCCAATTTAGCACTCCTTGTCACGACGGACCTCGTAGTCACATTTCCCTCTCTAGCCAGCTTCCGTTTCTTCGTCTCCACAAGGTATGGTGACACTGGACAAAAATCGACCTTTACCTCAACCATCCCATCTTTTTTTCTCCCCGATGGTTGGGCTTTACGATTAGATTCATTTCTCTCTATTTTAAGGGGACTAGGGGAATCCAAGCACTCCCTAATCTCATCTTTCCTCGCCCGTTTGCGAGCATTTCTCGGATTCTTTTCGTGTAGCGAGACGCGAGACACTTGATGAGCTTGTGGATCTGATTCATCAAAGCCACGCACTGAACATCGATAATCAGAGGAATCATTGATGGGTTTCTGAGCTGAGCAAGCGGGCTGACTGAAATCGAGGCCTAACGAAGCTCTTCTTCCCGATCGACGAAGAGGAGCTGGAGTTTGAGGAGTGAGAGAAGTGGGAGAAGCAGGGAGTTTGGGCTTCTGAAGCTTAGGGGTACTGAGAGATTTCTTTGTAGTTTCCGCCATGGAAGCACAGGGCATTGAGGTGGGGGACTTTCTGGTTATGGCTAGGGTTTTGCTTAGGAGGCAGGGAAGAGGAGAGACAGAGAGAGAGCTATAGAAAGAGCAATTTGGCGGGAAATGGTCGCCTTACTCCTTCCGTCTGTTGGGCTTTCTTTTTGACTTTGAGAGCCTGCCTGTGGGTTTTGGACCGCTTACCCGACCTCCAAGCTATTAATGACAGAAAAAAAAAAAAAACTCAACATGTAATTTTATATTACTTCCTAGAAGTGGAGTTATATCCAAGGTTCTAATCATAAAGCTCGTACATGTAATTTATTTTAATTTTAGATTTTTACTTTTCCAATAAAACTAGTTATTGGAACTTTCAAATAAAAAAGTTGTGACCGTATGAATATGTTAGAGATTTACAATTAATCAAAAACTTAACAAGTACCATCCACACAAATTGATAAAATCAACTGTTGGTTCAACATAATCACATTAGCTTAACGTTCCCTCACTCAATAGTCATATCTAATGAATTCCTCCACCATAATAACATAGTACAATAGATTTACCAACAACAAGTACTTGACTCACAAGACAAATCCAAGTGGCAAAGAATTTATTGTTCACTGGTCCGCTTGGTTGATCAGTTCAATCGCCACCACCGAAGAATCACCTCGTACCACATGTACACGACAGTTTCAGGTTTCTTCTTCTCCAAGGTTCCGCATATAGACAGGGATGACTGAAGCACAGAGGTTCCAAATTGTACCTTCCATGTCATTGGTACATTACGGCCGAAGATCGGTCCAATTGTATGGTGCAAGGCATGCTTGCATTCAGATGTCAGTGCCTTCTGCCAGTCACAATGGCCTTATGATATGGGCACTGCTTCTTCAGACGCCTGCACCTTTCTGTCAGTGAAACAAGCAGGAGAAATGGCTGGGTTTCTGTTTGTTTCTGTGCTGTCGCTGTGATCAGGTAGCTTGGGAGGAATGTCGATATTCTTAATCTTAACTGGTTTCCCCAGCTTTGATTTGTCCTCCATTCTCGCAATATCAAGAGCTTTTGCGCATACCGGAAAACCCTGATCATCCCAGGATTCCAATATCACACCAGAGCCTAGGCAGATTTGTCCCTGATAGAAAGCCGCAAACTGCCCGGCTGCAAGGCCTTGATCATCTTCAACCAAGTGGACAACAGCAACATCTTCACCACCATCAACATCTTCACCACCATCATCACTATGTTCCATTCGCAAACTGCAGTTGTAAAAGCCAGGACCGTGTCTTACCTATGAACATCAAAAGCACACGATTTGAGTGATTAGCTGCAAAATAATTGGACTAACAATGTTCAAAATGGATCAGCTACATGGAAATCATTTTTGAAGCGACCCCAATGCAAGATGAGTGTATGCAACAATCTACTAAATGAGCCTACTGAGTTCCTGATGAACACATTTTGTTAAGCCCAAGCATGCAAACAGCCGTGGTTACAAGTTAGACCCTGCTTAGAGAAATCAAGCCACTCACTAAACGTAATGGAGCTATATTTCATTCGTTTCGCTATCTCAAAGGCCAGCTTTCTCCTAACACAATTGACCAAGAATATGATAACAGTTCCTAATAGAAGTTATAAACATAGAAATCTATAGTTATTCTACCTTGCACTGAAGCTCGCTGATCTGCTCTGGAGGTTTTCTGCTAAGCCACTTCAATGAGCCAACACGAAACAGTCGCCTCCGTTTGTCGAATGAAAAGTAATTCCTTGACACAAACACTACATTGTTCTTAACGTCCTTCTCGACAACATACCTCCAAAAGAAGCAACATAAGGTTTATCATTAAAAACATATTTAGCGTTTATACTTGTGACAATGATAAAGTAAAGAGAGCGTACCATGGCCCTCCGGGCAGACGCAGTCCTTGACGTTGACCTATTGTGTAGAACCAGAAACCCCGATGTTTCCCAAGGAAATCTCCAGTCTCAGCTTCCACCATGATACCTTCCATTTCTCCTATGTGTCTTGCAACAAATTCACTGAACTTTATCTGCAAGGAAATACTAAAAACAATCAGAAGAGAAACTTGGATATTGAGGTAACATTTCATAAGGTATCAAAATAGTTTCTTAGAATATTTATGCCTCTCACCACCTACAAGAATGCACCATAATGACAGAACAAAAGAAGAAGGGGATTTTTTTTTTTTGTTGTTGCAGCAACATAGAAACACAGTCAGCATCCAATTTTTGAAAGATGCATTCAAAAATGTGGTTAACCAACCATTTACTATATTTAGTGGGATACCTTCCCAAGGAAGCATATTCCTTGTGAGTCTTTTCTATCTTTGTTAGGCAAGTTAAACTTAGCTGCAAGTCCACGAACTTCATCCTGTTAAGCAACAAAGAAAAGACCAAGACATCAGAACAGAAGGATATGAACTCAGAGATAATCAGCCTGAAAAAAATAACACTATACAATTGAGATGTGACAGCAAAATGAATGCACAGGATGAATCATAAAACTTATAAAATGGGAAGAAACAAATCTGAAGACGAACTGAAAGCTAAACTACTGTGATACAAAATACATGCATATCGTACATAGCCACATACATACTGTATACTTATAACACTACTTCAGTGATTATTAACTACTGAAAAGTCGAAACACCTGTAATAATAAACTGTCCATACAAAAAAAAAAGTTTCTAAAAGATTATAGCATTCCAATCCCCCTGACAGGTCTTACACAGTATGATTGTCATTTGTCATTCACCAACTTCATCTTCCTTAGAGCTAATAATATCATTAATCCCCTAGTATTAGAAAGCTCATAATTCTGTACCTTCCATGAAAAACAAGTTGTCTATTATTATAGATTACAAGCAAAACCAAAAATATATATTATTAATGACTACATGTTCACGAAAATTGAATTTTTAAGAGATTTTTTTACTAAATCTGGTAAAGTTTTGTAGGTTTCTTAATGGGATTATTACACAGTGATGCTAAGTTTGTTAGTCCATTGATGTCATTTTTTAAATGTTAACAACCATTGAGATGATAATGTATTCATGATCTAATAGTCGTAAATATTGACTTCACATGTGGCTAATCTCACCATGCAGCATTTGAGCATTTAAAATGAACAAGAAAACAAGAAACTGAAAATAATTTAATTCAGCTAGTCAACTGACCTTTTGGAGAGAACCAAGAGGAAAAATCAATCTTTTGAGCTGGGCTTGTGATAGATGTGAAAGGAAGTAGGTTTGATCTTTGACCTGCCATGTAAAAACAGACATATCAGGAACCAACAGTAGAAAACAACTCAAATAGTGACAAGTACTTTATCAAAATTTTAATGCAGTACCCTAAACTTAAGTATAAACACTACCAGTACAGAACACAATGCAAAGATATAAAAGAGTTCACCATACTGCATAAATGATTTCAAGTCCTGAAACAGATATCTAAAAGAATTGGATAGTAATACATGGTTTTTAAACAATTTGGACCACTCGTTTCTTTTCCTTAACGAGAAAAACTTCTCTGTGGTTAGCCAGATTCATGAATATGAGACCAATATTACAAATTTCGTGGAATGCTCAGGAAAGAAATCAGCTTTTGGGTTTTCACTTTAAAGGCAACAAAGCTTCAGGTCTGAAACCAGTCAGAGTTCCAAGATGCAGAGGTATGCCCAAAATAACTTAAACACAAATGCCAATATTACAATAATGCACCAATGGACACAGTTTACTTGAAAGGTAATTAAAGGTAGGGGATAAGCAGCATACGCATACATTGTCTTTTGATAGTTTTAATATAGAAGGTGCATCAATTTCTTCTGCAGTTGGGTGTACAATATTAGCATAATGACCAGAAGCAATGTAGTCATATTCCATTTCGCTAATGGCATCCATGAATGCACCTGGAGGATCAGAGTGAAAATAAATGAAAGATACTAAAAAACCGTAAATTACAAAACCCTTCTGCATTTTTTCACCTTTTTTCAGCACTTGAAGAAATCCTAGCTGCAATTAGTTCCATGAGCTTTTTTTTTATTTATTTATATAGGCAGTTGCTGTGTCTGTTTATCAGGCACAAAAACACATATGATGTTCTTATACATTTTCACTTTCATAATTGGTATTACTTAAAGAATTAAAACCTCTTCCTCATTGCATTTCAATCCACGTCCTACCATCCTCACTAGCTACTTTCATCTCCATAATCACCATGGCCAAAACATTTTCTGATCCCTATTAAGTCCCCTTTATTTATTTGCTTATTTTTTTAGTGATAGGAGAAAAGTCTCCTTCCTTCAAATAAAAAATGAAACACTATAACTAAAACACAAATTTCAGCACACTAGAGAAATCACATGGTCATAGTCATAGACAAAGAGCAAAAGATGGAAGGAGATTAGGAAGCCTTTAAGTTTTTTAGTCTCATCAGGAGTTCTATTTGATGAGCTCACTTAAGAGCCTAAATTCATCACCCGATCCTTTTGTTGCTGTTATATTCTTAAAAGCATTGATTTGCAGGTTGGTTTTCCAAGAACAAAATGGATCCCCTATTGGGCTTTGACATAGGTTTTACCTTTGAAAATTATGAAGCATAAATTCAAAAAAAATAAATGGAAGGAGAAGAAAAATAGAGATATAACATTGTGAAGTGCCCTAACTCAATTAAGTAATACATGTGGACGGTGGACTGTTTAGGAGACGGGAACAGAAGGAAATAAGTTGTGTTTACTTCAATTTGGGTTTCACTTGGATTCAGAGTTTGCGACCTGCTTCATAGCAAGAAACCAATTTCATTTATCAAGAACAAGCCTCAAACTTGGAAGCCAGAAATAGTAAGAGGAGAGGAAGAGGAAGGCAAAACAAGGTTCATGAAAAGTAAAATATCTTCTAGAGGAAGAAGAATGAAATAACTGAATGAGGGCATTTCCTAAAGGTATATCCTTCAGCTATGGAAATAAATGTGGTGTGTCTGCTGTCAGTGTGTACTTTTATCTGAAAGACCAGAAACGAAAAAGTCTCCAAGCATGTTTTTTTGGGACCTAAGTTTGTTATCCAGAAACTACTGCTCTAGACTGTTTCCTTCTGTTTGTATTTTACCTGATTCTGCTGTGCAGCATAGGTCTTGCTTTTAATCTATAGTGTTGGCACAGGTTTGCCATTTTGTGGCAGGCCCTGGTTGCATTACATAGATGATGTCAAAGCTTTTTGATTCAATGAAGGTTGCACCCTTCCATGGCATGTTGGTTAAAATATATCAAGGCATTTTTTGGATTTGCAAAAGCTATGATACATAAATGCGGGAACAACTGACAGAACAACCAATCTGTTAAAAGATGAATAGCAATTAAACTTTACTCAAGTAGTTATTTGTAGGTAGATGAAAACAGAAAGTAGTTTTTTGAAATTTATACTAAAAAATATGGTAGGTAAAAATTTTTTAAATAGTTGAACAAGCTCTTTTTAGCCTGTTCAACTCGAAACTGAATAAGGCAATAGAAAAAGGAGAAGATATAATAAGTTCAAGAATGTACCAAATTTTATTCTTGTATTGCACAGAACATCTGGATTAGGAGTACGGCCGCATCGATACTCCTCAATTATGTGTAAAACCTGACACACAAGGTAAATACCTCACATGTATACTGAAGTTAAAGGAGACAGAAAAATCAGCACTATTAAAGAGGGTAACTTGACAGTTGAAATACATACCACATTATCCCAATATTCATCTGTCAGATGCACAAGTTGTAGAGGCACTCCAACCTAAAACAGGATATAGAAATCATACTACATCCCTAGCATAACACACAACAAGAGGACAAACACAAGTTTCTAACAATGGTTAATAAAGAAATAGTTTTTCAATAATACATGTTATCCAGCATCGTCAGGATTATAAAGCTGCTGAACTAATTGATGTTCAATAAGGAACATAGATATTAAGATTAACGTGTATACACTCGAAAACTTGCAAAGAAGTGTGTAGATGTGTAGTTGTGTGTGTGTGTGTGTTTGTGTGTGAAAATAGGAAATAGCAATAAAGAAAAGACAAATAGTCAAAATTTTAAACAAAGCAGCATATCCTTATCATATAAGTTCAAATATTACAGAGGAAAAATGATGACCTGATCACAGACAGCCCTTGCATACTTCAAATCTTCTTCCCATGGACATTCATTCCAGAAATTTTCAAAATCATCCTATACAAAACCAAGCCTTAGAACATATTGCTTTCTGTATGAAGAAATTGTCAACAAGCATAATCCTTTAATTTCTTTTTAAACTGGCAAACATGAATTCCTATAACCACAATAAATCACCTAAATGCCTCAGTGATTTTATGTGTTATCATGCAGTTCTATTTTTTCCACTTCATATCCATCTGCTTTAACCCTAAATTAAAGATCAAGCAAACAGCTCAAGCCAGCAACAATCCCCTTAATCTATAGAATTTTACAATCTCTAACAAATTCCATAACCTAATTCTGCAAATTCATCTAGTAACCATGCCAAGATCATGAAGAAGAACCTTTTTAACCTTTTGGGATCTTTAAACTTTAAGGAGAAAATTCTTACTTTCCTGAAGGCACAAAGCTTCCGGAGGTCAATGCCTTTGGTACCCTATTTCAACTATCCGGCGTGTGAACATGTCCGTTACAATAAATAAAAGATAAGCCTAGTGAACACAGAGGTAGCTCTCAAACTGTTGCGAAACGAATCAAATCAAACAGGTTAAAGCTTGTCCGGACAGAATCGTAAGGAAATGAAAAGGGTACCTGAAACCAGATCTTCAGGTAAAAAGCAGTGCAGGAGTGACCGGCAGCATGGAGCAGGCGGAGGGCGACGCTGCTGTCGACTCCGCCGCTCAGGAGAACCGCCACCTTGAGGCGCTTGTTGGGCAAGCGGCAGGAGAGATAGTGAGGCCCGATATCGAAATTGGTGGCAGGAGAACTTCCATTGTTGTGGAATGCAAAATTGGGTTTTTGAGGAAGTGCAGGAAAGGGCAGCGTCGACAGCGTTTGGATTAAAGAAGCAGCAGCAGCAGAAGAGAAAAGAGTCTGTTTTGGAGAAAATTTTGGGGTCGGGAAGTGAAAAGGAAGGAGGTGAGAATATGGCAAAGAGATCATTGGTGGGAATTTGAGTTTGAACCTCAGCATTTTGGCGAAGGGCGAGAACGATCCACCACCATAGGCGGGAGCTCCAAGAGCCAAGGCTATGGGTTTTTGGGTTTACTGGAAAAACCAGGAGAAAGGGCTAAGCTCCAAGAAAGCCTTTAAACTATTGTCTGTTAATCTCTTAAGACCCTCAATCTCCTTTTAAATGAATAAAGTCCTCCAACTTTCTCCTTGCATCCATAGGAAGGCTTTTGTGATAATCGGCAAAGAATTCTTCAAAGTTACATATGAAGTAGTTACTAGACAATTTAAAATCAAGTACGTCCTGCACATAATTTCTCACCAATCACAATTTGTCACATCATCTATGTAAAAACACTTTTGTAGAAATATTTAATAAATTTGCTACGTATTTATTGTTAAAATATCAGCTTCTAGACTAAGAGAAGCCAATCGGTAACTTCACTGTTTGAAATATTCCTTTTTTTTATTGGCTGTTGGAAATATTCCTTAATATAACGGGTTAAAAAGTTAAAAGAAGGTGTAAGTCAGACTAATCATAGTTGAAGGGGGTAATCGTTCAATTCTCCAAAGTTTTAGGGTAAATTTTGTACCTAGGCCACAGAAGCTAGCGGTTCACTGGTCGGTCCAACGTATTACATAATAAGCCCAACCTCCGGGCCAAGAGCTGCTTGCAATCTTAAACCCTAACGCCTCTTTCTCCCGGCCCCCCTCCCCACTTCTTTCAGCTGCGGCTTCGAGGGAGTTCTCCGTAGTCAGAGGCCACCTTCAACGTTGTTTAAGGGTTTCCAGGTAATCTTCTTTATTCTTTATCACCAATCGGCTTTGCATTTTCTTGCCGTCCTCTAGCGCGGCGGCTGCGCGCTCATTTCGTCTTCGCCGGTGACCGGAAAGCGAAATACTGTCCATCTTCTGTCCTTTCTATGTCTACCTATACATATATTCGTCGCTGTATCACATAATACGCTTCTATATTGTGTAAAGTTAATTTGATGGTTAGGACATGGTTGACCGGTTTATTAGGTTAAGACTTTTGATATAGATGAATTGTCACAGGTCACCGCTTTAATTATTGATGAATCTTAATGAGCTTTCCAGAATTTTGTAGCTTGTTTTGATAAATCTTCCTGCTGCAGGGTAAATTGTTGACATGGTGCAGTATAATTTCAAGAAGATTACTGTTGTCCCCAGTGGGAAGGACTTCATTGACATAATTCTATCCCGCACGCAGCGCCAGACACCCACTGTTGTGCACAAGGGATATGCTATTTCACGCATCCGCCAGTTTTATATGCGTAAGGTGAAGTACACGCAGCAGAATTATTATGAGAAATTATCCACCATTATTGATGATTTCCCTCGTCTGGATGATATACATCCTTTCTATGGGGACCTCCTTCACGTGCTGTACAACAAGGACCACTACAAGCTTGCCCTTGCTCAGATCAATACTGCAAGAAATCTCATTAGCAAGCTTGCCAAGGATTATGTTAAGTTGTTGAAGTACGGGGATTCATTGTATCGCTGTAAGTGTCTGAAGGTTGCTGCTCTGGGTAGAATGTGTACTGTGATAAAGAGAATAGGACCAAGTTTGGCTTACCTGGAACAGATAAGACAGCATATGGCCAGATTACCTTCGATTGATCCAAACACACGAACAATTTTGATTTGTGGTTATCCAAATGTTGGGAAGAGCTCCTTTATGAACAAGATCACCAGGGCCGATGTTGATGTCCAGCCGTATGCTTTTACCACAAAGTCACTATTTGTGGGTCATACAGATTATAAGTACATCAGGTACCAAGTGATTGATACACCAGGAATTTTGGACAGGCCTTTTGAGGAACGGAACATTATTGAAATGTGCAGTATTACTGCTCTGGCTCACCTACGTGCTGCAGTGCTGTTCTTTCTGGACATCTCTGGATCGTGTGGATACAATATTGCAAAGCAGGCAGCTCTTTTTCATAGCATTAAATCTTTATTTATGAACAAACCCCTGGTTATAGTCTGCAATAAGACAGATTTGCAGCCACTGGATGGGCTCCCCAAGGAGGACATGAAGCTTGTTTTGGAAATGAAAGCTGAAGCCTTGAAGACTGTGATGGGTCAGGGAGGTGAGGCAGTGAATGGAGAGGGGGTGCTATTGACAATGAGCACTTTAACAGAGGATGGGGTGATTGCTGTGAAGAATGCTGCATGTGAAAGGTTATTAGATCAGAGGGTTGAATTGAAAATGAAGTCCAAAAAGATAAATGATTGCCTCAACAGGTTTCACGTTGCTATACCAAAGCCCCGTGACCAGAAAGAGAGGCCTCCTTGCATACCTCAGGCTGTTCTGGAAGCTAGAGCTAAGCAGGCAGCAGATAAAGAGAAGAAGAAAACTGAGAAGGATTTGGAAGATGAAAATGGCGGTGCTGGTGTATACTCAGCTAGTTTGAGAAAGAATTATATTCTGGCCAGTGAAGAATGGAAAGAGGACATAATGCCCGAAATCCTTGATGGTCATAATGTTTATGATTTCATTGATCCGGATATCCTTCAAAGGCTTGAAGAATTGGAAGAAGAAGCGGGTATGCGGCAGCAAAAGGAGGCAGATGAGGACTCAGAGATGCTTGACAACGAATTGACCCCAGAAGAGAAACAAGCACTTGCTGAGATCAGAAAAAAGAAAAAGATTCTCATTGAAGAGCACAGGATGAAGAAAAGAACTGCTGAGAATCGGCCCATTATTCCCAGAAAATTTGACAAAGACAGGAAATTCACTACTGAGAGAATGGGCAGGCAACTAACAGCTCTGGGGATGGATCCCTCTTTGGCAATTGATCGTGCTCGTAGCAAATCTAGGGGCCGGAAAAGAGATAGGTCACTCGCCAGGGAAGATAGTGATGGCGGTGAGGCAATGGATATTGATCCTGACAAACCAAGCAAGAAGTTGCGCCTGAGATCAGTATCTCGGTCAAGGTCAAGATCCCGGCCTCCAAGTGAAGTTGTTCCTGGAGAGGGCTTCAAGGACTCCGCTCAAAAGATCAAGGCACTTAATAAGGCGAAGAAGGCTACTTCAAAGAGAAACAAGGAAGCTCGTCGCGGAGAAGCTGATAGAGTAATTCCTAATTTGAAGCCGAAGCACCTATTCTCTGGCAAGCGTTCTATTGGGAAGACCCAAAGACGTTGAGATACTTGAGGTAATTGAATTGTTAATTTTCTGTTTTTTTTTGTCCTAAGTTGTCTTTCTTCTCTCATGCATTGCTATAGAAACATCATTGTGTCAATTGATGTTCTTGTATGACTTCTGTTTCATGATATGCTTGTTGGATTCCTGCTGTCTGCCTTGATGAGTTTTGACTGCTTACTGCCCCTGTTTCCTATGTCAAGCAGCAGACTAGCACTAATTTGTATGCAGTGTCCCTTATGTTTGAAGCCTGATTAGAGTTTATAACTTGGTCACATGCTGGATTATCATGGGATGTATGGCATTGCAGTTTCTGAAAATTTCCCTTTAAAATTTTTTTCTTAATTTCGGGTATGATAGAATCATGTGAAGTCCAATTTTGCATGTACAAAAATGAGGATTCTAGTCGTCTTTGAATGTGAGTTACTTTGGCTGCTGCATTTGTTTGTCTACTTGAATGTGGTCAATTTCCCGTCTTTGCAGGGAAGATTTGCGAGTTTGGTTGGAGATTTCGTACAAAGTTGGGATCTTATCTTTCTACTTTCTTCTGAGAGAGTTTATCTACAAGCAATTTTGAAGTTGAGGTGCTGTTCAAGAGGTGTTTTTTGAGCTCGGAAGTTTTGTCTTTTAGCTTATTTATGTTCTTTTCAAGTATCTTGATGCAAAAGTTTGTGTCGTCATGGTGATAAGGTGGGGATGGCCAGGGGTGTCCTATTCAAGCTATTTGTATTTGGTAGGTTTCTTTGACAACTTGCTTCCGCTGGTTGTGTTTTTCTTTCTTGAAAATTCTAAATATATGAAGAATTTTACCAGGTTTTTGTTCATACCAATTGGTTTGGTAGAAAATTATCATTCGTATAAAAGCAATAGCTTGAACAATATATCATTCGTAGGCTGAATGAAATGGAAGACAGATCATCAATCTTGTGCTTGACAAGATTGCAATCGTGCTTATCAAATTCTAATGAATAATATAACACTGTTTAGATCACTTACATGCATGACTTCATTTCCTGTGAGATAAGATAATGGTCCAATTATTTTCTTGATTTTGAAAAGCTAGAGTGAGCAATTAAGAAACATACCAATAAAATAACCTTCACATAAAAGATGAGGATGCGGGGAGACGCAGATTGATGTGTGAGTATGCAATAATAAAGATGAAAATATAACTGGCGTGTTTTGTATAATGTTATGGGTAATTGCCCTTTTGTATTTGTTTATGTGCTCTCTAATAATAAGTACTATTTCTTAAAATTGCTAGTGTATCAAACGTAAAAAAATAGAAAAAAATTCATGTAATCATGTTTTGATCCATGTTTTGATCCTATACTTTCTTTACCTGAAATTCCTATTCACATAAGTTCCTCAATCCCTCATTCTTATTATCACTTTCAACATGTCCAATCTAATCACCATTACTCACAACCTACTAGTTGTGAATCATTGTTATCTTCTCCACCTCAATCTACATTGCTAATATGAGATGTTGCCACCTACCAATGATCCCAACAGAAGAAGGAAAGACACTTAGTTGTGGGTCTGCTCCCTCTTTGCTTTCATCTACAGTCCCATACTTTTAATGTTTAAATGTCACTATTACTCAATCATTATAAGTTATTGCTCACAATAAAAAATAAAAAAAAACTTAGCCCACTATTCGCTGAGATTACAGCAAATGGTGCATTGTTAGAGGAGCCTCTATTAAAGGTGTACATTGGGCCGGGCCTGACACGGCCCAGCTCGGGACCAGCTCGCGTCAAGCTCGGCCCAGGCTCGGTCAAGCCCAGCACGGAACGGGACCGGTTAAAGACCGGCTAAATGTGGGCTGGTTATGGGCCTGGAATAGAGGAGGGCTGGATGTGGGCTCGGCACGGCCTAGGAAGGATTTGGGCCCGGACCAGCACGGGACCGGCTCGCACGGCGGCAGCGCAACGGTCGCCTCCCCTCCAACGTTCCGAAATTTTTAAAAAAAATGGGCAAATTACACGTTTGGTCCTTCTAACGGTTGGCAGCGATTTTTGGGCCCCAGAAATTACATTTTTGCCCCCTCCAACAACTATTTTGTAAGGGTTTTTTAGGCAAAAAAAAATAAGGCCTTCCCCTATAAATAGGGAGGCCATTTCCACTATTTCTTCACACCAATCTTAGCAATCTCTCCTTCTCTACTACTATATTCTCTCATTTCTTTGAAGCACTCAATATTATTTTCTTCATTCTCAATCAATTCTCAATTACTTTCAAGGCTCGTGATCTGCTCAATTTTTCGTCACACAAATGGCATCAAGAGGAAAGGGAAATGCCTCAAGCTCTTCATCCCGCACCGGTTTGAGGTCATTTTTCCGTGGCCTTTCCCGACCGACGACCCGTGGGACTCATATCCAACAAACTGACGATGACGAGCAATTCGATATGAGTCAATACGACTTGGGGCTCGACGATCAACTTTCTGATGATGACGTTGAGGAGGTGGAGCCAACGGCAGCAGGGAATGTTGGTGGAGGAGATGGTTCTGAACAAACCCCGACAAGCCATCAAGCCGAACTTCCGCCACAAGGTAAGACGTCGAGGCTCACCGCATGGGTTTGGGAGCATTTTGACCAAGTGTTTTAGAAGGATAGTCATGGAAACGATGTGAGGTTCGCACATTGCAAACATTGCAAGCAAAAGCTCTCGCACAAGAAGAACTCTGGCACAGGAACACTGAGACGTCACATGGAACATAAGCATCCGACTTTATGTCCAGATGCAGCTACTAGTACTGGCGGTCAGACACAACTTGCAAGCAGTGCTGGCGGATCAGGTATTTTTAAATTTAATTAAAAAGATTGTAGAGAAGGCATGGTAGAATGGATGATGTTAACTGAAAAACCATTTACACAATCGGAAGATAGACACATGGAAAAATGGACTACATCATACTTAAACCCTGCTTTTAAAAGAACATCTAGGACTACTGCTAGGAGAGAGGCATTTAAAATTTATGAAGCTGGTAAATCAAACTTACAAGCATACTTTTCTGCTTTTGATCATTCTATCTCATTCACTAGTGACATGTGGACTTCACAACTAGGACAAGATTATTATTGTATAACTGCACATTGGATTGATGATAGTTGGGTCATTCAAAAACGTATCATTGCATTTAAGTGGATGGAGGTCGATCATACTGGTTGGAACATATTCAATGTAATTTCAGAAAGTTTAAAAGAATTTTTTTGTCATGACAAGGTTTTTAGCATAACATTTGATAATGCATCAAACAACGATGTCGCGGCTGAGACATTGAAGGAATCACTAGAACCTGTCCGTGATGCCGCATTTTTTCATATTAGGTGTATATGTCATATTTTAAACTTAGCTGTCCAAAAAGGTCTTCAAGTTTTGAGTAATGAAATTACTCCAATTAGGTGGGCAATCCATTATTTTAAGTCAAGGACCAAAGTTTCTAAAGAGTTTAAGCAATATTGTCTGGAAAATGGCCTCGATTTTAGTTGGAAACATTTTAAACTTGATTGCCCTACCCGATGGAACTCCACTTACGAGATGTTGATGGATGCGATGCCATTTGCTGCACACATGACATGTTTTATAAATGTCAGAGAAAAGAAAATGATTTTGAAACAAGAGATGTGGGATAAACTGTCAAAATTGGCTGCTGTGCTGCGATATTTTTATGATGCCACTGTTTTTTGCTCCGGTGTATACTATCCCACATCGCACAAAGTTTTAATGCATATGGTCAACATTGCATGGGTTTTTAACCAATACAAAGATGACGAGTTCTTAAAAGACACAATTAAGGCCATGAAAGATAAATGGATTTTATATTTTAGTACTATACCCCCAATCTACTTACTTGCATCTGCACTAGACCCGACCGTAAGAATCACGGGTACGCAACAACTACTTGAGGGTTATTATAGTTTCTTAGAAATAGCACATATTTCTGTTCATGCTATAACTGCTTCTATTGATGAGCATTTACGAGAGTTATTTAAGATATATGTCAGTCGGCATAAGGATAAGGTTGCAAACACTACTTCATCTACCATCGGGTCTTCATCATTGTCGGGCTCATTGTCATTCAATCCGGCTGAACAACTCCTCAAACGGCCCCGTGCTGCCGCATCCGGTCTTACTGAAGTGGATGCATACCTTAACCTTGTTTGGGAGAATAGTGAGACCGACATTCTAGACTGGTGGAAAGCAAGAAGCAACAAATTTCCAATACTCTCCATCATTGCCAAAGAAGTTCTAGCTGTTCCCGTCTCAACCGTTGCATCGGAGTCCGCTTTCAGCGCTGGGAAGCGTGTCATTTCAGAGAAACGCGCAAGGTTATCACCAGATGCAGTTGAAGTTTGTATATGCAACCGTGATTGGGGTCTTGTAGCTTTAAGATTACAAGACAACAAGAGTTCTGACGAGGAAAACCCCGATGAGATAGATGCTTAAATCCACTGCTTGCTCATTATTTACTTACTTTGTATTTGATCTGATTTTGCTGTTTAGCACAGATCGTACCTTTTATTTTGCATTTAATTTTATGGAACGTTTCGCTATTGAGTAATGTAAAGCCCGTTCCATGGTATGTAAGTGCCGTTTGGCTTTAAAATTAATAAAAGTTCACACCGGTGGTGGTGTTTTGCTCTTAAAACAAGTAATTATACAAAATATAAAGATAAGCTTAGAATAACTACTAATCTAGTTCTTCTATTTACTCTGTTGGTCCCCAAATTTTTTTTTTGTTACTTTATGTACTATTTTCTAATGTAAGACATTGATGAGCATAATTTTGTTATCTTTATCTCTAATTTTTTTTGTCATTATTTTATTTATTGTCTTGTAAAGTAAAATCTTGGTAATCATGGTTTGTTTCTTTAGCATGAATAAATAACTTTAGTCCTTAAGGTTTTAATAATTGACTTAATAAAAGTTAAAAAAAATGGTTTAACTCAAAATCAAATATATCATAGTTTTCAAACTTTTTGGTCAATTTCTTACCTTTTATTTTTATTTTTATTAAGTTATTGATTTAACCTTTGATTAATTAACATAAATTCAACATAATATTGTATTTCGTCATATTTTTTCATTATTGATGATTGAGATTTTTATAATGAGTTATTTACTTTAAAAGATCCATGGTTCAATAAAGTACTTTGGTCCATAATTGTTAAAATTGAAAAATCCATATTATAACTATTACTCTAGATCTTCTATTTCCTCTCTTGGTCCTCAAGCTTTTCTTTTTCAGTTATTGTTTTATGTACTATTTTAAAAGGTAAAACATTAGTTACCAAAATTTTGTTCTCTTTAACATACCGACAATAATATTTTTTTATTGTTTTATTTTAATATCAATTTGTTAAAATATAAATTGAAATTAAACTTAAAATTAAAGACTAGAAATTTAAAATTGAAGACTAAAAATTAAAAATTAAAACTAAAACTTAAAATAAATATAAAAATTACAAATTTAAAATTTAAAAATTAACGGGCCAGCTCGAATTCGGCCCAGCTCAGCACGGGACCGGGTCAAGCCCGGCACGGACCCGGCACGTGTCAACCCGGGCTGTGCCCGGGCCCAAATATATTAGGCCCAGGATTGGCCGGTCCAGACCGTTGAACAACACTAGCCTCTATGGGACTCTGTAAGAGAGTCCAAATAATATGTTTACAATGTTATGGTACTTACAAGTTTAGGAGGAAATTTTCAAGGATTATGTTGAGATTTTCGCTAATTTAGTAATCGCTAATGTGGCCTCAAGTTTTCTCTGTTTGGACAGAATATTCTTATCATTAGACACTTCATGGTATTTCACTCTCATTTTATTACTTTGGTGGCAAATTTGCTCCCACAAGCAACATCAATTGCAAATTCATACAAGAATAAAGGTGCAAATTTGCCATTTTGGACAAAAAATAGGGGCTAAATGCTTTTAAAAATTACAAAAAACCTCTTTCGTGGTTTAACCTAACCATATTTACTTATTTAGCACTTTATTTTGAAAAACCTACACTTATCTCTAAATCCTAAACAACCGATTGTCGTGGTGGTATTCTCAGTATAGAAACTTTGAGCCCTAAACTATGACATCTAACAAATTGGCCACCAGTGGTGCGGCCTGGGCTTGGTGGAATGTAACAATAAGCAACTTGGGGCAATGTGGTTGCGCTACAGTGAGAGTGAAGAGTAGCGCGATTGAGCTCAGTGGGTAGGGAATAGGCTTTTTATTCCTCGATCAACAATGTAAGGTGCTAGGCCGCGTTTGGCATCCAATGATGGTTGAGAAGTGCTCGATGTGTATGGCGATGGGGCTTGCTGGCCGATGCAAAAAGCTCTAGGAGGAGAATATGCTAGGAATCTGAATGCTTGCTGACGAAACAAATCTAGAACTTATCTCTTATCTTCATGTTTGTTTTGTTTCTATTGAAATAAATCCCTAGTTTTGTAGGGATGAGATTTACAAAACGTGGATATTTTCTTGATAATGTTCCTGCTTTGTAAAGGCTGTAAATAGCCATAGTTGCTTCATGAATAAAATAGGTCGGCAAGCTCCAAAACCTACTGAGTTAGTTGCATTTAGAGTTTGAGCTTTCAATATGCTCTCGATGGAGGATGGATGAAGCAGCTGGCAACTTTTAGAGATCGGGATTCACCAACAAGCGAGATGATGAGCTCTCCTTGTTCTTCAATCATGTGACCTTGCTTGCTTTTGCTGCGGATGCAATTCAACGTTGGATTGGGATTGTTTTCCTTTTTAAGTTGAGACTGATTTGGAAGCTTTTGCACATGACAATTATTGCTTCATAATTCAAGTTGAAACTAGATTGCAACCTGCACTTCACTGTAGGATGATCAATGAAGATACAAATTTTCCATACTAATTATGTTTATACATGTAACAATATTGAAAAAAAAAATTATAAATTCAAAAATAAGTTATGATCCATTCAAAAAAAATTAAAAAAAATAAAACATCTAAAATGTTTTCGCAACGAATTCAATAAATAGGAAACATAAGTTATAAAATCAATATAGTGAATTTGGGATTTCAAAACAAATTGAGGTCTTAAATGTCACCCATGAAAGTTTCGTGGTCCTAAACACAGAAACCAAAAATTTAGACAAATAGTTAAATTTGACTACATTCAAAATTTGAGCACCAGAATAGATCACCATTGACAAAAATGATGGCCAATCATGTAATTTAGCCCCTTTTGCACAGAAATAGTAGTAAAAAAAAAAAAAGACAGCAATTTCGGCAAAAAGAAAATGGTAAAAATGTTTATCTTCAAAGTTTGAGAACCAAAAGACATTAGCACAGACAAACAAAGGACCAATTATGTAATTAACCTTTTTTGGCACAAAAGAAATTCAACAAAAAAAATTCAAACCAAATAATAAATGGCCTAGCACTTTACCATTTTTCCAGCTCAAAAGATAATTGATGAATACTTATAAGTTTAGCTATTAAAAGTTTAAATCATCATTGTAAACTTTGAGTATGATTAATTTCTTTAACTTGAACAATTTTTATAATTTGGAAATGAAAAATATTTATTTACAAATTGAGCTAAATAACTACTTTTATGTAGGTAGATAAAATCACGATATCTCTTAATTAGAAGTCCAAATCAAGCAATTCTTGAACCAATGTTCAGGGTTTCAATCGTCTACAATCTTTGATTTATGGTCCAACCTAATTGAGAGATATAGGACGTCAAAGTTGGGGCATAAACAAAATCAGTTCCAGCATTCAATTGTTTTGGAGACCTTTTAGAAGAAAATTCATATCTAGAGCTGTGATTGTCAGAACTGAGTTATTCCAAAGTCATACAACAGCCAACACAGAGATCTTCAACTCTACTTTATATATTGAGAACAAATTCAATTTGTTTTAACTTAAGTCAAGTGATTTTTTTTACTTTTACATCTTTTTTTCCTAAAATCAATTTCATTTGAAAGCTAATATTATGTAGATAAAATAATTCATTTGAAAATAAATTTTCATAATGTTGTTAAATTTTTATGAATTTTTATTTTTTAATGCCTTAAACTAACAAAAATTCATAAAAAATTTAGTAAGATTACAAAAATTATATTTTTAATGGATTATTGCAACTATATAACATTGAATCTTAATTAAAATTAGTTCCAAATAAAAAAATGTAAGAATAAAAATAAATTATTTTAAAGCTAATTAACTTAAGTTAAAACGAATTGGGTTACAGCAATTTGAAGTAAGACCATTTGTTCTGTCCCTTGTTGAACAACAATTTTGATAGAAAAAAAGCATAACTTGAGTTAAAGATATTGATTTTAATTGATCAAGATATGGTTTCAATGCTAAGAGAGAGATATACAAATCTCATACTTTTAAGAAGAGCTGGGTCAATGTGTATGGTGATACAAACTTAGAAGGAGTTTGGACCACTTTTTTTTATTAGTATTTTACCTACCATTACTATTTCACCTATCCTAAGACCCTATAAATAGGCATTATTGAGAGCATGGAATTAAGCTTAGTTTCGGGAGAATTTAAGTTGTTTGTATCAAAATCAACTTTTTTTCTTTGATCTTATTTTTATCTTTCAATCTAGAAGTTCTGTTCAAGGTACTTTCTTCTTGTTATTCATCTTGTTCTTTGTTTGATCTTCAATCTATGTTTATTTCCTTTTTAGACATGTTTTTTACTCTTATTATGGATAACTAATTTTTACTTTGTTAAGGTGAAATGGTGAAGCTTTTGGTGTAAAGGTTATAAGCAATCTAAATGAATCTTAATGTTATTAGTGTTTATTTTCTTAATCAATTTAGCCACCCTCCTTATTAAGTGAGAGTTTTTATTCATTATAGATAATTGATGGTACAAAAGTTATTTAATTCATTTTATAGAGTGTGGCTCTGCCAGCTGTGATATGTTAGTATATTGATTTATTGTGGATAAAGATTGACATGATAAATACTTGAACTCATTTACAAGTGTTGACGTTATAAGATTATTGAAAGATAATATTGATTCATGCCTAATATTTTTGGAATTTAAGTACTAAATTTCCCGATTCGGACCACCTTTATGTGTGGATCTTAATTAAGTGACAAGATGGTCTAAAATTAACCATAACTGATATACCAAGAGTGAAACCTCTGACCTTAGTTATTCGTTTGACTTTGAGTTATAACTAATACGTGTTCACATCTTACATCAAATTTTTCTTTGTTAGTATTTGTAATTTATATTTTTTAATTCACTTCCCTAATGTTCGATACTTGAACTTCCGATATTTTGTTGCTTGCAGCAACCTACACTTATTTTACAATTGTTAAACTGCAGAAAAAAAATCAACAAAAAAAATGATTTCAGGCCAAAGGAAAATAATCCGACACTTTACCCTTTTTATGACCCAAAAGAAATTTTTTAAAAAAAAAAAAGTTGGGCAAAAAAAAAATGGTTCAACACTTTACGCTTTTTTTACCCAAAAGAAAATCAAAGGAAAAAAAAAAGGCCGAAGGAAACACGGTCCAATATCCAATGCTGTTCATTGTGTCACATTACCTTATGGTGCTTTAGTATATATAACGATGATAAGTTGAGGCCTCAATCAAGTTTTCGTTTTAATTTTTTTAGAGGGAGTTTATTTATTTAATTAAACTTCAGAAGTTTAATTTTAGAAGTTAAACTGTAAAATTGGGGATGGTGGCTATTTTGTTAGATGTGAAAGTCTAGGAAGTCATATTGTCTAAATACAAGATGACAGTATAAAAGTTAGGTTTTCCCTTTTTAACTTAATGGAGTGTGAAGGAGCTTATGATTTGAGGGTAAGTGTAAGTTTGGGAAAATAAATAAATTAGTGGTTTTGTAAATTTCCCATGATTGTTATTGGTATGGGTTGACGTGGACCATGATGAAGTTGAAGTCCACTACTTTATGTTGCTTGCTCAACTTGAACAATTCGGACCACTATTTCAGTAATGTCCCCACAGAACACTAGTAGTGGTATCCGTTTGGAACCCCTAATCTTAATTAATTAGGTTTAATCTCAGTCCAATCTAATCTTATCATTCCCAGCAGCAAAATATGATTCCCCGAAAGAATATTTGGACAAATGCATGTGAGATAAAAAATATATATTTATATATTCAGGGTAGAAGAATGTTATCTTTTCTCTTGTTGGTATATGCCAATCTATCCGCCTGGAATCTCACGGGAGAGATTGATCTAAAATCAGTAGCTAGGAAAATAACTCAAGTAATAATCTATATAATATTATTTATGCGAAATATTATGTAGGAGAGATTGATTTGAAAATCAATATTATTTAGGTGAAATAATCTCTTGAATGTATTTAGGAGAGATTGATTTGAAAATCAATATTATTTAGGTGAAATAATCTCTTGAATGTAAAATTTTTATGATACTATTAAGTTTTTATGAATTTTTTTAGGCATTAATAAATAAAAATTCATAGAAATTTAATAATATGATGAAATTTTTGTTTTAAATGGATTATTACATGTATATAATATTCACTTTTAAATGAAATTGATTCTAGGAACAAATGTAAAAATAAAAATGAGTCATTTTAGATTAAGTTAAAAAGAATTGGCTCTAAGACTTTCACAATTAAAAATTTTTACTATAATGTGGTTATAACTTATATGTGATGTAGAGAGACTTTCAATCTTAGAGGTCACCAAATTGGAATTGACTAAGGGTTAAATTCAGACCAACCTAGGGAAATGGAAAAAGGTAAGCCGAATATGGATTTAGGGTTTGGGTGGAGAAGACAGGGATTGGATTGGCTCAGGACTGCCTTAAGGCCTGGGACTAGGCATAGACAAACTGTTGAGGGAGGTAAATAGGTAACTTAAATTAAAAAAAAATTACAGTTTTTTGGCCAAAATATCATTTACCCTCCCTCTAACTCCCAGAAACAACTAGTTTTTTTTAGGGTATTTTGGTCAAACAAAAAAAATTGACTCTCCGATAAATGGATAGGCTAATTTCCACTATTTTTCACAACAACTTTTACAATCTTTTCAACATTTACAACATTATTTCATACTCACTTTTAGCTTTTCATTCTTAATTATTTTCTTAATCTCTTATTAATTTCTTTTGAATTTTTACTCTACTTATTCTTTGTCACTAATGGCCATAAAGAAAAAGTGCTAACAGGGCTATGGATAGCTCCTTATCCTAAATGTCGGTGTGGGGCATAAGGAACAAATTTTCAACGATGATGTAGAAGAGGTGCTAGTGACCGCATTAGATAAGGTTGGAGGAGACGTGTCAATATCGACACTACAAAGCAAACATCTTGAAGGTGTACATGGTAGATCTAATAAGACTAGATTAGTGGTGTGGAAGCGTTATGATAAATACTCATAAGTATATAGCTATTAAGGGTTTAAATTATCGTTATATACTTTGAATATGATTAATTTTTCTAACTTGAGCAATTTTTATAATCTAAAATTGAAAAGCATTTATTTATAAATTGAGCTTAATAACTGCTTTTATGTAAGTGGATAAAATCATAACATCTCTTGACTAGATGCTTAAATAAAGCATTTTCTGGGCCAATGATCAGCTTTAATCGTGTGGATCATAAACAGAATTAGTTCCAGCATTCACATGCCTAATGATATTTCACGAGAAAAATCATATTTGAAGTTGTGAATGTTAGAATTAAGTGATTCAAAAGCCATACGAAATGCAACACATAGATCTTCAAATCTACTTCATATGTCGAGAACTAATTTGATAATCTTCAATATTGAAATTTAATTATAAGTGAGACCATTTATTCTATCGCGTGCTGAAGAATAAGATCATAACTTGAGTTACAAATATCGATTTTGAATAATCAAAATATGATTTTAAAGCTAAGAGAGAGATTTACAAATCTCATGTTTTGAAGAATATCTGAATTGATGAGTATGGTGGTAAAAAAAATTAAAAAATTTTTGAGTCGGCCTATGTTGATTAGTATTTCACCTATACTTACTAATTCACCTGCCCTTATTATTTCAACTACCCCCATTCTTAAGGCTCTATATATAGGTAGCATGAGAAACACAAAATTAATCTGGTTTTTAGGCAGAATTAGAGTTCTTGCATTAAAGATGACTTTCCTTTTTTTTTATAGTTAGAGTTCTTGTATCAAAGATAATTTTCTTTCTTTGATCCTGTTCTTGTCTTTCTTTTTAGAAGCTCTGTTCTAGTCACTTTCTTGTTATATTCATCTTGTTCATCACTTGACCTTCCAATCTATGTTTTTTTCTTTTTTATACACGTTATTTACTCTTACCATGTCTAACTAATTTTGTTTTGCTAAGGTGAAATGATGAAAATTTTAGTATAAAGGTTATGAGTAATCTAAATAGATCTTAACATTATTAGTATTTAATTTTTTAATCAATTTAACTACCCTCTTTGTTAAGTAAGAGTTTTAATTCATCATAAATAATCATTGGCATAAAATCTACTTGATTCCTTCTATAGAACATGGCTCTACCAGCTGTGATATGTTAGAATCTTGAGTTATTATGGATAAACATTGACATGATGGATACTTAAACTCTTTTACAAGTGTTGGCGTTATAGAATTAATGAAATATAATACTAACAAATGCTTAACATTTCTAGAATTTGATTATTAAATTCCCCAATTGGGACATCCTTTATGTATGGATTTTAGTTGAGTGGCAAGATGAGTTAAAATGAACCATAATTTATATACCAAAAATGAAACCTTTACCCTTAGCTATTTCTTTGAATTTAAGTTTCAAACTACACTTGTTCATATCTTACATCAAATTTTTATTTACATCTATAATTTGTATTTTTTTAATTCACTTCCTTATGGTTTAATACTCAGATTCTTGATATTTTACTACTTGTGACAACCTACACTTTGGTTATAAATTGTTGAATTGTAGCATACTACAACATTGTTTGATAAAGAGTTGTGAGGTAGGAGAAGTGTAAGCATTGCGGTAAAAATTTGGCATATAAACATTTATCTACACATAAGACAAATATCTTAAAAGTTTTGACGATGAGGTGTTGTTTAAGGATGAGGACTCATGTTTTTTTTCTTTTTTCTTTTTCATTTTCACTCTTAGTTTGTAATTAGTCTGACTATCTTGTTAAGCATAAACCCTAAGTTTTTAATGGGGTTTTTTTTTAATGTTTTTCTAATTTCTCCTTCACATATGTCAATTATTATAAGTATCATTGGGCTTTTAATTAATAAAATTTTCACCGATGATAATGTTTCCCTGAACCAAACAAAAAATAATAAATTAAATTTTTTTAAAAAAAAACTAGCCTCAAGCCCAAACTTACACCAGGCTGGCCCATGCCTGGGATAGGCCTAGGTCTCCCAGACCCAAGCCCAAGGCAAGCCCAGGCTAAGGTTGCCCGTTGACCAATTCTACTCAATCTCTTCATATATGTTATTACTAAAATCCAAGGTAATGGATTAGGTCAAAAGGCATACTCCAAAAATTAATTAATTTTTCCATAAAAATGATCAATTTATTAATTTTTTTCACAAAAAATGATCAATTAATTAATTAAAAAAATTTGGTAGGCAAAAATTAGAAGTACTTTTTTTTTCGAGCAGATAAATCAACATCCTTCAAAAAAATTCCTCCAAAAAATAAAAGCAGGAGTTTTTTCACTCATTGATGCGGTGAGAGTGACTCAAGGATATGGGTAAAGGCCATTAAATACTAATTTGGATATTTTTTAGATCCTGAAAAATTAAGTATTTTCCCCGTTAATGTTAAGCTACCTGTTGACACCCAATTTTGTTCGAACACTAACTTTTGTTTTAGTTATAAGTTAGAAAAAATTAGTTTATGAGCATTTTTATTTTGCAGGGGCAATTTAGTCTTTCTAGGTGTTATTGATTTTAGGAGTTTAAAGTGTTTATCTAGGGTAGAAATAGGAATTAATTTAGTCTATGTACAAATTTAAAATCCTAAGAGTTTTACTGGGTCAATCTAGGGAAAACGGGAAAGTTTTTGAAAAAACCAGGAATTTTTAGAGAATTTTGGAAAAAATTAGAAAGTTTGAGGCAAATTTGTCAGAAATTGAGAGTTTGAAGGTGTTGTGAAATACAAGAGTTTACAAATTTATAACTTTTTATCACTCGCAAGTGTATAATTAATTTCATTGTGTGCAAAGATGAGGAAGGGTATCGTCCCAAGAGATAATGTGAACCTATCAGGAAATGAACATTGGTTACCTAAATCACTTAAATTATTAAATTAAAATAAATAAGTAAAACCTAAAACCAAATGAATGAATGAATGAATGGCTAAGATGTAGAGGACAAGAACAATAGGTCCCACTAAGTGCATAGTCAACTTTAAGGTAGGTAGCTAAATAAAAACACGAGTTACTAAAGGAATTTAAACTACGAGGTTAAAGGGGAAAAGTTATCTCTCCAGGAATCCACTTGATTACTTGCTATCGAAGTTAGTTGCACCTAAAACATTTACCCCCTTGTGTGGTGGAGAGACCTAAAACTCAAAAACTCACTTTCTCAAGTTAAGTCTTTGCTCACCTAGAATCAAACAAAACATTTCTCAATTTCATGATTAATCTTAGACGGGTTAAGCTATTTATCCCTTTTCAACACCTAATGGAATCATAGATTATCTCTAATCAACCGTACCCATTATACCCTATTCCAATTTTTCATCCCACTTCTTTCTCTCTCAAGAAACTAAGTGGGACTAGTGAATGTGTGGAGAGGCCAATCAATCACACAAGTATTAGGCTCAAGAATAGGAAACATAAGAGATAAACATCCATGAAAAAGCATCAAATAACCATTAGATATCAAGTAATAGAGGTTTCATCCTAGAAAGATACAAAGATCTACTCAAAATCCATGCTTTCTTCCCACGTTAAACCCATAAAAAAATAATCCATGAAAATACACAAATAAAGCAGAGGAGAAGAGGAAACCCAAGATGGATCCTAGTGGCCTAAGTCTCCTTGGCTCTTAGTTTCCTTCTTCAAGCTTCAAACCTTGCTCTCATGGTGGTTCTCATAAGAACAAATGAGAAAAAGAGCATCCAAGGTTCCATATGGGCTTTTCCTTTCTTCTTCCTATTTATACCCAAGGGCTTTCCTCTTGGTTTGGTTAACTTTCCCACCCTAAAATGATAGAAACCTCTCCTCCAAGGACAGCTCATCAAGTGGGAAGACGCGAGGGACCAACAAAAAATAAGGTTCAAGCGAAACGGGGGGATAAGTGGCAAAATGTCACTGCTGAGTCGAGTTGGCGGCGACGCGTTGCCAAAAGAGAAAAAATAGTAGAGTGCTCGTAGCACTGACGATGCGCTTCTCATTTCAGCTGGAATTTTTGCATGCTCAAAATCTTTTTCGCTTGATCCTGCTCCAAACCGTCAAGACCACAATGTACTCCCACCTGTAGGAAGCAAAGCAAAGCAAGAAAAACTAAAACAGAGAGGAAGAAATGAAAGAAATTTGGCGGTCAAAGTTGCCAAAACGTCAACCACTTTGATCGCTAAAGTATGCGCTTAACAGGGGGCAAACCTGATGACATCCTGAAATTTTAAGGAAATCTGGAAAATTTTAGGAAGTTTTGGGCTCAATTGACAAATCCTTAAAGTTTTGGGTCAAATTAAAATTCACATAGAATTTAGGGTAAGATCAGCAACTTGAGAGTTTTGTTGGACTTAAACTGGTATTTTACCAGATTATATCCTAATGTCCTCAAATTAAATTTAGATCAAGTTTAAACTCCTTTAAACCTAGCTAATCTTGTCTAGCCTCTTTTAGTATAAGTATGGGCCATTAATTGATGAAAAGAGGACAAATTAGAAGAAACCCTAAGCTCTTAGCGGGCAAAGGGAATACTGCAGCCATAAGTCCTAACTTTTTGCTGCCTTACCCGGAAACCTCAAGTTTTTCCTGATTTCTGTCGCAACCTTTGGTGCGTCTATCTACTGCCCGACGCCTTCAACCACTCTCGGCCATTGCTCCAGTAGTCACCCCTGCCATTGTCGGCTAAACTTGCCTCCTTTGCCTCGTCTGACATTGCGCCGCTATCTTCGAAGGCATCCTGCAGCTTCTCGCATCCTCTCCAAGCTCTACCCATCACAACCTAGTTGTCTCTGGGAGCCATTCTTGCACCACCCCAGGGTTGTTAATGTTGCCCCACCAGAGCCCAGTCAGTCGCCCACTTCTTTGTCACCAAAGAAGGAAGAATTGAGGCCAAATAGAGCAAGATCTATTTCAGACCCGCGAACTTGACCCGTTTCTAGCTTCATCTGACCCGGTTAACCTTATTTGTTGGTAAAACTCTTGATTAGCCCCCTGATCTTTTTATTTCATTCATTTAGTTAATTTCTTTTATTTTGCAAATTAGTCACTGACACCAATCTTTTATTTTTTTGTTCTTTTCTTTGCCTTTTTTGTTATTGTTGATTGGCCATGCATTAAATATAGTCATTAAATTGAAATAAGAGAACGACATGGGATTTTGATTTGGTGTGTTTCTTCTCTTGTTTATTTTTTTAGAATAGTTTAATTTTAATTCTCGTAATGCATCTAATAGTAACATGCACAAATTATTGGTTAAGTAACTTTTAAATACTTAGTAAATTTTTTTGAAATCCGTTCTTGGTAGATTTGATAAAGTTCTGAGGCGGATTATTAGTTTGAATCCGATTGGTCTGGCAAAACTCACGGCTTAGAACAAAATGTTCCTTCTAATTTTTTTGTGGATTTAGTAAAGTCTCGGAATTTCTAAGACATCTAATATTCCATATCTGATTGGTTTGGTATGATTCATGGTTTGAAATTAAATTAATTAAATTTAAACAGAGTTAAATAAAAATTATTTCTTTTGTCAACGATCAAGTAAAGGAGATAAAGATTTAGGAAAAGATAAAATTGAATCCATTGTACTAATTTTTTAGTGTTTTAATAAGATTATTTTAATGTAAACGATTTAAAAATTTTCACATATCATAACAAATATCTAATCGATTTGAGGAAAATCGATTAATAGTGACCCCAAATACATGTTACTGCTCTGCCAAATAAAAATTCTGGATGGAAATCGGAAGCCTAGATTGGACAGATTCTTGGAGAGTGACAACGACAATAATGACGAGATGATGCAAAGATTAGACCTTTAAGATAGGACCGGCTGTGAGAAGGTGTTGCAGCACGCTTTGTCTGGATTGGGATTGCTGCAGGAGGCATGGGTTGAAGCTTGTTAAGCAACATCAGCAAACTGATTGGCTTAAAAATTAAATTGAATAATTTGGGAAAAAACACTGCCGCCAATCAAGAAAGGAAGTTAGTCATGGAAATTGAAGAAGGAGGACGATTAACGGCAACAAGAAACGTTTGTTTGGATGTTATTACCTACTTTGGTAAAAAAGAGTAGGAGAACACAATTCAGTTATAAAGATTTAAAATTACACAACTGACGGAAAAATTCATGAAAGAATACTAGGCTTGTAGTAATTTGGTCTCCTAACTAATGACGGTTTAGATTTTTTTTTTGTACGTATAATTACAACAAAAGAGAATGTTACAAGAGAAATTCTATTAATAACAGTTTAGGGTTGCTGTTAGTAGTTTTTATGATTTTTTATTTGAGTTATTTTACTGCATCAAAAAAGGTTTTGTTTAGTGTCAGATCTATAATTTTTTTTAAGTGTGAACCATATATAAGTCTAAATTACAATTGATCCTCAAATTTAAATTAAGCAAAAAATTAAATTTTAAACTATGACACAAATATCTAAAGAAAGTATCGTATAGTTTTAGTACAAAAAAAAAAACAAAAATATCCATCTAAACAAAAAAAATTTTAGTTAATAACTGATAGTATATATACAAACAAATATTATATTGGGTAAACTTTAGTTTCAATTTGAAGTAAGTTATTAAGTTTTATTGATTTTCAAAATAAAGTATTTTATAGTCACTAAATATATATGCTTTGCATTTAACTTTAAATTGAATATGCCTTCAAAATTATTTAGAAAATCTAAAAATGAATGTTAAAAGAGAAATGTTACTGCCACTTTTACGGGTAAAGTGTTAGATATTTTGTTTATTTTTCAAAAAATTAAAGGTGGTCTCCCACTTTTCAAGAGAAATTGCTTATAAGTATAACAATTTTTTTTGGAGTAAAATAATTCAAACATAAAAGAGTTTATAATTTCATGCTAAAAATAAAGTAGAGAGTGACATATTTCTTCAACGTCATTGGCATTTCTATTGGAGATTAACATGACTTGTTTGCAACTTTTGAGTTTGACTTAATTTGTGAATTTCAATAACTATAAGCTGGCTTATAATTTGAGAGTTAACTAAATCAATTAAGTAAACTATAAGAGCTAAAGTTACATTTAGCCATGATTTTAAGATAAGAAAGAAGAACAACAGTGTGTGTGTGTGTATTATGTATTTGATTTTTTATTTCTAAATTTTTATTTGAAATAGTGGGGTTTAATACATAGATCAAGTTCTACATGAAAAAAATCATGTGAAATTTATTCCCCATTTGGCGCATCCAATCAAACTGTGTGACCTGAGGTTTTCTTTTTCAACTAATATTATTTGCTAGCACAAAAAATGATGTGCATAAAAATTCAAACTACTGAATTTTTTTTTCTAAATTATTGCTAAATAGTTAATTATTAGAAATAAAATTGAACTAAAGGATCCACTTGAATCTAATATATCCATTATGATCAGTTTTTGCTATTGTAAGCCCTTGTGTTAACAGAAGATATGTATGTATACATAATTATGTTTATACTCATAGAATTGACTTCCATTCTTATAAGTGTATATTGTTATTATTCTATAAAGACCGTGGTCACAAACATACATATGATATTCGTATTCATATTCGTATGTAAATTTCAATATTCATAATTGATGGGGCATGACACAGAAATTTCAATCTTGGAGCAGCTGCTTGGCTCTGTATGTGATCTAATGCCCTACCTTGAATATAGGAGGGCCAATTTATACTGCAACGTTCTTCAGCTTTAGAAGCCAAAATAAAAGCACTACAATGAGTAGTTAGAGCAGCTACCAAATTTTCACTACGATGTGTCACTATTAACTGGTTGCACCCGCCCAGATCCTACCTGCTTTACATGGTGCTTTAATTCTTCACCCATCATTGACAAGTCTAACTCAACAGGTAATTGAGAACATGGAGAGCTTTATTCATTGTTCCGTGGTTATCGTGTCTTGTGTTATCCCTTATATCCTAAACTCCCTTATTGGCTATAAAAAATCATATTAATATATTCTTATACAATTTAATTTTTTTTTATATTTGATTGAGTATAGGTATGGTATACCGATAACACATACAACAAATCTAAGTAAACCTAAAGCGTTCAATAGCAAGAATGAAAAGATATTTTTTTTTTAATTTATATAAGTAAATGTTATGAAAATAAAAGTAAGAGTGGTAACTGAGAGCGAAAACAAAAGCATGAAAGAGTAGAAGTATCGACCAAAGTAAAAAGATTATGTTATCTGAAGTAACACTATTATTAAAATTAGCTTATCACATCGTTGGCTAATAGTGTTATAACAAGTGAAAGGTAAGTTCTTTTTCATCCAATCAAAATGTGAGACATCAATTTTTTATTTTTGTAATCTAATTTAATTATGAATGGATTTTTTTTCATAGTATAAATTAAGAGAATATGTACCAAGGTTAAGAATTGTGACTAGGGATGTAAACGAACATAGCGTGTGATGAACCATTTTACGAGAGTTCACTTATATTTGTTTATTTAATTAAATGAATGAATATAAATAGATTTTTTTGTTCGACTAGTTAAATGAATAAATACAAACACAACCCTGTTCATTTATTTACGTTTATGAACAATTCAATTATTGTTCATTGATGTTTGTTTGTTTGTTTGTTTATATATATATATATATATTAGTTGTACGTTTACTATCATATATATTTTATATACTTTTTTTGTCTTGTTTGTATTGCACTATTTACAATTGCACAATAATTAATGAAAGACCACCAATTTACACTTTTGCCCATCCTTTATCATTTTTCTTCTCATTTTTCCTTTGCCTGTCCATTCTGGTCAGCTCTGGTTTAGGGTGCTTGTTTGTGATGGAGGTGGAGGGCGATGACGGTGGAGGAGGGCAAGTGCAATAGGTGATAGTGGAACCCTCCTAATCAGTATTTTGTGACCTTTCCCCCTTCTATTCTAGCCCCAATAGTCCTGCCCGAGCCTGCTCCGTCCTTGATTCGTCGTCCTCATTCGTGTTGGCCACTGGTAGAAGAGGTCATCCTTGTTCTCGTCGTCTTTATTCATACTGCCCTTGATCGCAGCCTCAATTGGTCGTTCTCAATTCGCCTCCTCGTAATCAATCTTGCGAGACGCTGTTTTCATTCATGTCGGCCGTTGGTAAATGAGGTATGGGAAAGAGAGAGGTGAGTTAAAATTACTGAATTAAATACCGCAGTATACCGCACGATATACCTTTTACCACAGGTATGCGGTACACGATACGAATATTTTTACGTTTTGTCATTTTACCGCACGGTATATCGCGATATTTTATGGTATACCACATATGGTGCACTTTTTGTATGTATTTTGTAAAAAAACTGTGATATACCGTAAATATTATATAATACGTATCGCGGTATTTTATTTTTCATAAATATTTTTTTTTACATCAAAATATCATAAAAATATAAAACATTAAAATATAAATAATACACATATCATAAAATAAAATAAACATTTACTTTTAATTTTTTATTTTTCTTAATTAATATAAAAAATTAATGAATGATATTATTTATATTTGTAGTATATGCAAAATTAATGGATGCATGGTTAGTTGGTCACATACTTGCAGCTTTTGTTTCTATCTCCATTTTCTTTTTTTTTTTTAATTCATAGTTACTTTTCGTACTTTTTTATATGATGTGAGATGAATATGTTGCTTTTGCAGAATAGACTAGGAAAGAAGCGTCATACTTTGAGCTACCTAGGAACTCAATGTAGTATTAGAAAATATATTGTTATTATTAAAATATTTTTTTCTCTTATATCAATAAATTAGTTTTTTTAAATATTATTTATTTTGTTCCATATATAACATTTTTTATTTTTTTTGTATTAAAAAAATATCTTCTATCATATATATTTTATTTATATTTGACAAATTATGATGAGAAAAATTAGAATATATATAAAATGTGAAAAAATAAATTATTATACAAATTATGTCATCTAAAAATAATATTTTAACATTTATTTTTTGCGGTAATGGTAATGGTATACGATGCGGTATACTATACGGCATACCTTAGAAATTTGGGATATGGTATACCTAGCTGTAACGGTATTTAACACATTAGTTAAAATGAGTATAATGGTAAATGAGGTATGAAAAAATTACTAAAAAAGAAAATGATGCAAAATTATGGGATGACTTAAAAAGGAAAATGCAGTAACATATATGGAAGGGAGGGAATATCATATATTTTTATTAGTGTCCTCCTCTTTCACGCAACATGATTATGACTAAATCTCTCCCCAAATTAATCTATTGTTTTTGTTTCCCTAAACCTAATCAATCATTCCTCTCATAGTATGAATCTGTTACTGCACTAAGCCAAACCTCATAGCCTTAATCTATAATCTTTTCCACCATTGCATATTGTCTCATTGGCCATTGCTAGACTTTTTTTGATTTAGATTGATATTAGCTATCAGCTTTAATTGTTCACATTTGTTTAGTAATAAACGACCAAACACGAACAAACTAGTTGTGTTTATTTATTATTTATATTCATTAATAGTTAAATAAATGAACACAACTTATTTATATTCATTTGATTTGTTTATAGCCCTAATTGTGACTAAAGTTTTTTTATTTATGTTATCTCAAATCTCATGTGGTAGAGAATTGTAACTACAAATAGAGGTGTTAAAAGTGGTATACCAACACAAATATGGCACAAGTGAAGCATGTGTTAGCTCCTGGGATGACATGCTCCGAGCACATGGCAATTCATAATAAGGAAAGGGGAATTGAGCAAAAAATAACAATTGCCCGCCAGTCCAGCATGCCCCAAATTCTGTTTTCTTTTTTCCTTTTCTTTTTTTTTGGGGGGGGGGGGGGGGGGGGGGGGGTTGTTAATCTAAAACCGTGGGCATGGACGAAAGCTTTTTTGGGCTAATATTATAACAAAAATGCTTATGTATTGATCATAATACCATTGATTCAGAAAATAAAGAAATAGAAAAATAAATTCATTTTTTATATAAATACATTCGCAAAAACGTATTTTATCACAAAAAGTAATTTGTAAAATGGTTTTCCGATGTTTGAAGTATCATCGTCCGCATGAAAATGAAATCCAAGCACACCTGTTGTCAGCCCCGGCCTTGCACTGTTCCACTACAAGTCCAACAAGTGGGGCCCGCCTTTAGCCAGAACTTGGTCCTAACACAAGGCATCACTTTTTTTGGCACCTCTCATGCAGAGGCAGAATCAAGAAATTCTGGTCTATGTGGGTCCATTACATTAATCAGGTGCTAATTGCACCAAATTGTTGCTATTAGTTGTCCATAAAACGCATATTGGCAGGGTCACAGCCCCACAATTAACACCAGCGTCTCTTCTCTCCCCCTTCATGGTCCGTGTGAAGTGTTCTTATTTCTTCTGGGTTTTTCCATCAGAAGATTGAAGGCTTTTTTTTTTTATCCGTGTGTTGAATTTGGGAAGTTTTTTTTTCAATGAACAGCTGTGTTTGTTTCTATGGGTCCTTGGATTTTGAAGTTTCAATTTGATTTTCTTATCTAAATTCATTCTTGGGCTTTGATGGGGAAATAGAATCTCTTTTCAGATTTTTTTTTTCTTTTTTCTGAAAGTTAGCTACTTTACCTTTTACCTTTCTTTCTTCTGGGTTGTTAATTAGGTAAGTTGGTTGTCCTTTCTGGGTGTTGGGAATTCATAGCTGAAAAGTCTCAAATTGAAACGAAACATGGAGAGTCCTTGAAAATCTAGAATTTGAGACTGAAAAGTCATGTTTTGGGGTCTCTGATGTCTTGGCTGCAAGCTTAGGAAACTTCCTGGAGGCTTACAGTTGAAAGCGAGACCTGTACTGTTTTTCTCTGTCCTTCTGAATTTGCTACTCTGGTTTCAAAATTCCTGAAGAAGCTTGATTCTATTTACACGAAGACACTGATTTAGGACCCTCTCTTACCTAATAAGTTCAACTGTGTGTTAATTATTTTTCACACTAGTGGTTCTCTAATGACTCAAATTATCCACTTTCAGGTATCAAGCAACTTTATGACTGGATACAATAAAATCTTGATGAGCCACTGGCTTGTTTAATTCTGCATTGATTTGGGAAGTCAGGTGAACCTGCCTGCCTTCTAAGATGATGATGGTTGAAGAAGATGTTGCATTTTCAACTGGAAGCAAGAAGAGAAATGCTCTTCATATTTTCCTTAGAGATGCCAGGTATTTTTCCTTTTATGGACTAATAAAAAGCTCTGACCTTTCTCATGGTGCCTCACTAGAAAACCAGTTTGATATCTTCATTTCTAACTTTACTCAATGTGTTGCCATACGCCTCATTACCTTGTAATCATCATAACTCCATTTGATTTGTTACATTGGCATTTGTGGCTATGAATTGAAGAAGGTAGCTAATACATGATTTGATACCTTACAACCAGAAATGTCACAAAATTTGATGAACTTGGGTCAGAAATTGCACGCATTGCAATTCCTGCTGCTTTAGCACTAACAGCTGATCCTATCGCTTCACTTGTTGACACAGCATTCATTGGCCAGATAGGTACATCCAATTCTCTACTTTTCCCTGGTTGTATTGTTTGCATGTGTTTGAGCCATTACCATTTACATTCCTTTTGATCGGAGGTCCTAATTTTGTCGACCAGCTTGAACTTTGGAGGGGCTTTTGGTCATGGCTTGAACTTTGCCTTGGTTAACAGGTCCGGTGGAGCTTGCTGCTGTGGGAGTTTCTATAGCTCTCTTCAATCAAGTGTCTAGAATTGCAATATTCCCGCTTGTCAGTGTCACCACCTCTTTTGTTGCTGAGGAAGATACCATTGGGCGAATGAGCCCTGAAGAACAAGAAAGGGAATGGTTGGAAACAGATTTAGGCCATGCAAATGGTGAAACTAAGGAGTTGCTCCCACAAAATGGTACTTCTGTTTTCACTCCTTTCTGCTTTGGTAGTTTTATAAAATTCTAAAATCTTAAGATGTGTGTAGCTTTCCTTGTAATTATGTTATACCAGGTTCAAGTGATGATACATCCCAGTCAAAGCCGCCAGGTAACAGCTTCAATGTTGCGAAAGTTGAGAGTGGAAGGAGACATATTCCGTCAGCATCATCTGCATTGGTTATTGGTGGCATCCTAGGCCTCCTTCAGTCAATATTCCTGATATCTGGTGCAAAGCCGCTTTTGAACTTCATGGGAGTCAGCTCTGTAAGTGCTCTTAGATATACTTCTTTCTTTATTTATTATTAGTAGCAGCTAATTTTCTTTATTTGTAACAGGAATCTCCCATGCTCACTCCAGCACAGCAATACCTGACACTGAGGTCGCTTGGTGCTCCTGCAGTCCTTCTCTCCTTGGCCATGCAAGGAATCTTTCGAGGGTTTAAAGATACCAAAACTCCTCTATATGCAACTGGTATTTGTTATGAAGAATACAAGATCTTTCTTGAAGTAAACTGATGCTGAAATCATTCATTTCTTTCTGCACTGATATTTTCTTTTTCTGGTCTAATCAGTGGCAGGAGATGTAACGAACATAGTTTTAGACCCGATTTTTATGTTTGTTTTCCGACTAGGTGTCAGTGGTGCAGCCATTGCTCATGTTATATCGCAGTAAGTTTACACATTAACAATCTACATGAACCATTTCAGGTTGATGTGTTGCTTTTATTGTGATGACCTCCGTTCTGAATTGTTGCCTACTGAGTTATAACTGCAGGTACCTCATTTCAGTTATACTTTTCTGGAGGTTGATGGGTGAAGTTGATCTCTTACCTCCTAGCATCAAACATCTTCAATTTGCTCGATTTCTTAAAAATGGTATGCTAAATGCCACACCAACAAACTCCTAGAGTTAATCTTCTAGGCTTTTGATAATTTATGGAGTCAGTCCAAGATACCAAAGTAACGGACTTGTACTGATGCAAGCTTAAAAGCTTTTTAAGTTTCCCCATTCTATGGCTTGAACTCCAGGTTTCCTTTTGTTGATAAGGGTGATGGCTGTCACATTCTGCGTCACTCTGTCTGCATCAATGGCTGCAAGACTGGGATCAACCTCCATGGCAGCATTTCAGGTCTGCTTGCAGGTTTGGTTGACAACATCTCTTCTTGCTGATGGGTTGGCAGTTGCTGGACAGGTCAGGAATTTTCTTGTATAAACTCATCTTGTCGAGTTGTAACAGTCCATCATAGCTTGCATTGTTGTGATGTTCATATGTTCCACACTGTCAGGCAATACTTGCTAGCGCATTTGCAAGACAGGAGTATGAGAAGGTGACTGCTACTGCATCTCGAGTGTTACAGGTGATCATAATCAATATGATCAACTTCTTCTCGGTTTAATATACATGACCTCTTAATCACGAAATCTAGCATTCTACTGCAGTTAGGACTGCTCTTGGGGCTGGTGCTCTCAGCCATACTTGGCTTAGGACTAAGTTTCGGAGCAAAGTTATTCACAAAGGATGTCGATGTCCTCCACCTCATTGGTATAGCCATTCCGGTAAGATTATAATCACTCAGCACCTGTCTGAAACTCCTAAAGACTGCTGGAACTAACATGATATCATCTCTTCCTTGGCGTTTCAGTTTGTTGCAGCAACTCAACCCATCAACGCATTGGCCTTTGTCTTTGATGGTGTCAATTTTGGAGCATCCGATTTTGCATATTCGGCTTTCTCATTGGTAAGCCTACTTCCTACATTCCTTTCCATGGAAGCAAGTTCAATTACATGGGTTTTTTGTTTCTTCCTTGTCCAGGTTCTAGTGGCCATTGTCAGCATTATATGCTTGTTTATCCTCTCTTCTAGCCTTGGATATGTAGGACTCTGGGTGGCTCTAACCCTATATATGAGCCTCCGGGCATTTGCCGGCTTCTGGAGGTACACGAATTTTCGATCTTTCGAATACAAAACTATCATTTCGATTCCGTTATCTTGGAGCTACAATCGATTGATGATGCATTCTCTGACATGAACATTGTGCTCATGTCCTCGCAGGATCGGGACAATGACAGGACCTTGGACATTTCTCAGGAGCTGATACTAATAGGAGTAGTTTGTTTGTTAGAATTGGTAATTGCAATTTTTCGTTATGTCTATCTTCTTGTGATTCTAATAAGCACATAAGAACCCTAGAGTTTTTTAGTTTAATCTGCCTGTATATATGAACAAAGTCAGAGAATAATTCCAATTATGGTGCCAAAGAAATGGATGAAGTTTGGTAGTTGAGGCGAGTTTTGGTAATTGAATGAATCATCATTATTTTTTTACTATTATTTAATATTTTAAAAAGCTAATCCTTTATTTGCAAATTTATTTTAAAGAACATATATGTAACAAAGCAGTAGTTTCCAAGAAAAGATATTTATAGTTTTTGTTTCCAAATATTATGATCTTAGCAAATGTACCATGACCATCATGGGCAATTGTCTCTACCTTTAAATCAGTAAGTGTCACGTTCTTTTTATTGCTTATTAGATTTAGGAACTCATGAGGCTATAACTTTCCGTAAGGATGAAAAAGATTGTCGTTCGTTGAAAATTTTTTGTAAGATATTATTTTTTTAGAGATAATGCTTATTAAGGTACACTCCTTTGGGTCATTGTTGTGCCACGACACTATTCAATACTATAATATTGTTATAATCTATTACTCGTAATTCCTTGTAGTTGTATTCTAGCAACAAAGACCCTTCATGGTCTTGTGATAATTATTACAAAATGATCGAATTACAACTAAAAGCAACATATTCTAACAACAACGATCTCTAATGGCCCCCGTGATATTGGACTAGTGGCAGAAATTCTCCCACACGCTTATAGAAAAAGAAATTGTGATTGGTATACAAGATTCTAAAAATCAAAAGGGAAAAGAAAAAAAAAATCAAGATTAACATTATTAAACAATTGTCTTCTTTTTTTTCAAAGGTCCCGCGTTGTGAAATTGAGATTTCCATGTACACTTATTTAAGTTGCTATTGACATAGACTATAATAGGCATACAAATGAACAAGCAATGCAATAAACTATGATTAGCAATACTAAGTACACTAAAATCAGCAGCAAGAAATAGTTGCCCGTATATCTATGCTTGGGGTGGGCTTGTCTATTTAATTTGTTTTAATTTAAAATAATTTATTTTTTACATTTTTTTTCTAAAATCAATTTCATTTAAAAGTTAATATTATATAGGTATAATGATCCATTAAAAGTAAAATTTTTATTACATTATTAAATTTCTATGAATTTTTCTTTTTATAGGCATTAAAAAAATTAAAAAAAATTATAAAGGACATCAATGTTTTTTTTTTTTTTTCATGGTGAAGGGTAATCATATATCTAGTAATATAGGAGAGGTTCAGGATTCGAATCTTGCTCTTCTCACTTCCTACAATATAATTTATAAAAGTTGGTTCAGTTATCATTCTGTTTCTGAAAAAGCTGGCATGTCTCTTTCCTTAATTCTTATAAACTTGTAAAATCATTTACATATATGTATGTATATAGCTCAATATAAAGTAGATGGGATCAATGGCTACAAAAAGCGTAAATTCATCCGGTATATGATCATATATAACAAAAGGTTCAGATGATCCGCCGAGCATATGTTTGATTCTTGAATACTGCTGGCTTGAAGTTACTTGAGAAGCACGTCGATCTGGAGGAGTCAATTAACAAAGCATTGAGAAGACTCCCTCGTGTGCCCGTGGAGCTGCCCAGGTCTTCGCCTTTTTTTTTTTTTTCCCGCTTTTGCTCATAATAGAAAAATTACTTATTTTACTGCTAAAGTCCAACAACTTTTTAAACCTTGTCACGGCAGCGCTGAGTCTTAGCCGGACTTAAATGGATAATAAAAGCTCGGCTCTTTGACAAGCTTCTTTGGCTATGGCCGTCCCGCTATCTCTCACCCTGGAAAACCTCTCAGTAACTCCAGAACGCACCCATGTAAGAAAAGCCCAGACAAGGGACTGGAATTCGATCATCAAACGACAAGCCAAGCTCAAAGACGATCATGGCGTTCTGTCCGTACATACCCAGATGGAGTCTTTCGGCATTTCACCGGATAAAGAAACTCTGCCTCTGGTTCTAAAAGCTTGTGCGAGGTTGGAAGCTGTCGAACATGGAAAGAGGATTCACTCCAGCATCAACGGAACGGAGATGGTCCAGGATGTTCGAATTGGAACCGCTCTGGTTGATTTCTACTGTAAATGTGGAAATCTCGAAGACGCACGCCAAGTTTTTGACGGAATGAGTAACAGAGATTTGGTTTCTTGGAATGCTATTATTTTTGGCTGTGTGGGTTGTGGCGAATATGAAGAAGCTATTTCGTTGGGAACTTGCTTGCAAAGGGAAGGATTTAGGCCCAATTCGCGCACTTTGGTAGCATTGCTGTCAGCATGTGAGGGTGCTGATGAAGTGAGGCTAGGGAAGGCTATTCATGGTTATTGTTTGAGGAACGGATTTTTCTGTGTGGATCCGTATGTGGGCAGTTCTTTAATTGGGTTTTATTCGAGTTTCGACGTGAAGCTGTCCCTTCTAGTTTTTGATTTGATAGAATCTACTAACACTGTGATATGGAATGCTATGATCACCAAGCATTTTGACTCAGGGTATTCAGTTCAAGCTGTAAAACTTTTTGTAGCTATGCTCATGGATGGAGTTCAATTTGATATCGTTACATTGCTTATTGTTATTCAAGCCATTGGAGAATTTGGGTCTCTTGAACTTGGAAATCAATGTCATCAGATGGCTATCAAGTCTAATTGTACTGAAGATGTGTTCATCATAAATGCGTTGCTTAATATGTATAGCAACATTGGAAATTTAGAGTCATCATCAAAGTTATTTGATGCTTCTCCAACAAGTGATGTTGCTATGTGGAATTCCATGCTAGCTTCATATGTTGAATACGGCTGGTACAAGGAAGCGGATGCATTATTTGTCAAGATGCAACATGAAGGAGTTGAACAAGATGAAAGAACAACGGTCATTATACTGTCCTTATGTACAGAAATAGCTGATGGTTTTAGAAAAGGTAGAGCTTTCCATGCATACTCAATCAAGAGTGGGATGCAGATGGATGTTAATATGGGAAATGCACTTCTAAACTTGTATGCAGAGCATAATTGTGTCCAGTCTGTGAGGATGATTTTTGGTGAGATGATGAGTGTGGATCTGTTAGCCTACAACACACTGATTTCAGCTGTGGCATGTAGGAATTTGACATACGAAGCATTGGGAGTCCTTGAAATTTTGCAAGAAGCTGGGATGGAACCTAACTCATACACTATAATACCCTTACTTGCTGGTTGTCAAGATGAAAACTTTCTTAATATGGGGAAAACTCTTCACAGTTTTGTGATAAAGCATGGGATTGAGGTAAACCTGTCATTGAACACTGCCCTTACAGAAATGTACCTTAGCTGTGGTGATGAATCAGCAGCTAGGAATCTTTTTGAGAAATACCCAAGCAGGGATTTGATATCATGGAATTCTCTAATTGCTGGTTATGTTAAGAACAACCAAATTGAGGATGCCCTCTTGCTTTTTAGCCGAATGCTTACTGAAGTTGACCCCAATGCAGTGACTATTATTAATGTTCTCTCAGCATGCGCCCAGTTTGCTTATCTATCTCAAGGTCGATGCCTGCACGCTTACGTGATACGCAGGGAATTCATTTCCAGTTCTAGTCTCTCTCTGTCAAATTCTTTTATAAGTATGTATGCCAGATGTGGTAGCTTGTCAAATGCAGAAAAAATCTTCAAAGCCATAACGGAGAGGGATATAGTTTCTTGGAATGCCATAATAGGTGGTTATGGAATGCATGGTCATGGCCATGCTGCTATTCTTGCTTTGTCACAGATGCAAGAGGATGGTTTCCAACCGAATGAAGTTACATTTGTATCTGTTCTATCAGCTTGTAGCCACTCTGGTTTGATAGAGGAAGGATTGCAGCTTTTCAACTCCATGGTTCAGGATTTCAATCTATTTCCTCAACTCTCTCACTATGGCTGCATGGTCGATCTGCTTGGCCGTGCAGGTTGCTTGGATAAAGCTAGAGATGTTATCAATTCGATGCCTATAGAACCAGATGCATCAGTGTGGAGAGCTCTGCTCAGTGCATGTCGAAATCATGGTGATCCTAGAAGTGCATCAGCAATTTTCAAGAAAATCATCGAACTAGAGCCAGTGAATTCAGGCAACTATGTCTTGCTCTCTAATGCATATGCTGCAGCTGGTCTCTGGGGAGAGGTCAAAGCAATGAGGAAACAGCTGAGAGATGAATGTCTGAGAAAGTCTCCTGGAATGAGTTGGGTTGTGATTAAGAACCAAACTCACTCTTTTACTGCTGGAGATAGATCACACCCACTGAGTGAAAGAATTTTTGCTTGTTTGGCTTCATTGTTAACAACAATTAAAGACATTGGATACATTCCTGGTCTTTGCTGGGAAATCCATGCAGAAGATTGAATTTATGTAAGAATCATAACCTTCAGTCAAATGGTATAACTCTAAAAATCGTAAAATATGTTTAGTGTTCCTTCTAATTATGTTCTACAGGTTCAGGCAATGATACATCCCAGTTGAAGTTGGTTGATAACAGCTTCAATGCTGCAAAAGTTGAGAACAGGAGGCATATTCCATCAGTGTTGTCTGCATTGGTTCTTGGTGGCATCCTAGACTCCTGGCAATATTCCTGGTATCTGGTGCAAAACCGCTATTGAACTTCATGGGAGTCAGCTATGTAAGTGCTCTTGAATATACTTCTTTCTTTCTTTATTTTTACTCGCAGCTAATGTTCTTTTTTGGTGACAGGAAACTGCAGATGCTCACTACGGCACAGCAGTACCTGACACTGGCATCCTTTGGTGCTTCTGCAGTCCTTCTCTCCTTGGCCATGCTAGGAATCTTTTGAGGGTTTAACGATATGAAAAGTCCTCTATAAGCAAATGGTATTTGTTATGAAGAATACAAGATCTTTCTTGAAGTAAACTGATGGTGAAGTCATTCGTTTCTTTTCTGCACCGATATTTTTTTCCCTGGTCTAATCAGTGGCAAGATATGTTTTAAAAAAAAACATAGTTTTAGGCCCGATTTTTTTGTTCTCTGACTAGGTGTCAGCGGTGCAGCCATAATTCATGTTATATTGCAGTAAGTTTACACGTTCACAATCTACATGAAGCACTGCACATTGATGTGTTGCTTTTATTGTGAATATGTCCGTTCTACACTTTTTCCTATCGAGTTGTAATTGTGGTATGTCATCTCAGTTATACTTTTTTTGGGTCAATGGGTGAAGTTGATCTCTCACCTCCAAGTGGCAGACATTTCCAATTCACTTTATTTCTTAGAAATTGTAGGCTAAATATCACATCAACAAACACCTAAAGTTTCTTCTAGGCTTTCGATAATTTACGAAGTTGGTCCAAGATATCTAAGTAACCGGCTGTACTGATACAAGCTTAAAAGCTTTCTAAGTTTCCCCATTGTTCTATGCTTGAACTGCAGGTTCCCTTTTGTTGATAAGGGTGATGGCTGTCACATTCTGCATCACTCTGTCCGCATCAATGGCTGCAAGACTATGATCAACCTCCATAGCAGCATTTCAGGTCTGCTTTGCAGGCTTGGTTGACAACATCTCTTCTTGCTGATGGTTTGCCAGTTGCTGGCCAGGTCAGGAATCTTTTTTTGTAAACTCATCTTCTTGAGTTGTAGTGATCCAAAATGTCAGGCAATACTTGTGAGCGCATTTGCAAGACAGGAGAATGAGAAGCCAACTGCTACTGCATCTCAAGTGTTACAGGTGATCGTTATCAACAAGATCGACTTTTTCTTGGTATTCTACTGCAGTTAGGACTGCTCTTGGGGTTGGTGCTCTCGGCCATACTTGGTATAGGACTATGCTTTGGGGATTATTCACAGAAGATGTTGATGCCCTCCACCTCAATCAGTGTAGCCAATTTGGTAAGATTATAATCAGTTAATCAATCAGCACTTGTCTGAAAACCCTGAAGACTGCCGAAACTAACATGATATGTGTCATCTTCATCTCTCCCATGGTGTCACTGGCCTTTGTCTTAACGGTGTCAATTTTGGAGCATCAGATTTCGTATATTCAGCTTTTTCCTGGTTAAATCTACTACCTACATTCCTTTCCATGGAAATAAATTCCATTGCATCGGTTCTGCTACATCCTTGTCCAGGTTCCAGTAGCCATTGTCAGCACTATATGCTTGTTTATCCTATATGTGGGACTCCAGGTGGCTCTAGGCCTATATATGAACCTCTGGGCACCTGCCGGCTTCTGGAGGTACGCCAATTTTCTGTCTTTCAAATACAAAACTATCGTTTCAATTCAATTACCTGGGAGCAAAGAGCAACAACCGATTGATGATGCATTCTCTGACATGAACCTTGTGCTCATGTCCTAACAGGATTGTGACAATGGCAGGACCTTGGACAATGCTCACGAGCTGATAGTGATGGGTTTTGTTTGTTTGTTTGTTTGTTACAATTGGTCATTGAATTTTTCCGTTGTGTCTATCTTCTTGCGATTCTAGTAAGCACATAAGAACCGTAGAGCTTTTTTATTTAATCTGCCTGTGCATTTGAACAAAATCGTAGAATAATTCCGATTATGAAGTTTCGCAATTTGAGTGAGTATTGCAATTTCTTGGCGAAGATTCAATTGAGATTTCACAATTTGGTTGCATTATTGTTGTAGATGTTATTATTGCAGTAGAATTCGTGTAGAATTTATAATTTGAATCTAGAATTTTTTTTTAAGAAGAAAAATTATTACTGATGCAAAAAAAAAAAAGAGACAGAGAGCCAAAGGCCCAAAGGGGGGGCCATAAAGCAGCGAGCCTGACTCCTGAGCTACGTATACATAAAGAAAAACCACAGCCGTAGCGCAGGGACTGCGAGCTAAAACCAGACGGAAAACCATCAACACAAAAATTAAAACAGATGGGAGACGCTAGCGACTTCTTCCTGAAGACACAACTCCCACCTGACCAGAAACGCTGCGATTTCCCTTGGGTTCTTTCACCCTCCACCGCCGGTTATTCCTCTCTCTCGGCCTTCAACGACGCGATTCAGGCCCAGAAGCCGTTCCTGGAGTCTCTTCTTCTGGAAGCAGGGGCTGTGCTCTTCCGTGGCTTCCCCGTGAACTCTGCCGAGGACTTCAACGACGTGGTGGAGGCGTTCGGGTTCGAGGAGTTCCCCTACGTAGGCGGCAACGCCCCCAGGGTGAAGGTGGTGGGCCGTGTGTTCACCGCCAACGAGGCACCACCGGAGCAGAAGATAGCGTTCCACCACGAGTTGGCGCAGGTCACCATGACTATTAATTTTTGAAATGAAGCTTGGCTTTGATCGTTGTTGTTACTTTAATTTCTATACCAAATGAACTGATGGAACAGGCGCGTCAATATCCGGGCAAACTATTGTTCTATTGTGAAGTGGAGCCGGGAAGCGGAGGAGAGACGCCGATCGTGGAGAGCCACAGGGTGTACGAGCGAATGAAGGAGAAGCACCCGGAATTCGTGGCTCGCTTGGAAGAGCAGGGCTTGATGTACATGCGCGTCTTTGGTGAGGAAGACGATCCTTCCTTTCCCATCGGCCGCGGCTGGAAATCCACCTTCTTCACCGACGATAAGGAGCTCGCCCGGCAGAGGGCCGCGGCAGTGGGGATGAGATTAGAATGGATTGAGGAGGGGGTGAGAGCGACGATGGGACCTGTAGCAGCGGTCAAGTATGACGAATCGAGGCGGCGCAAGGTGTGGTTAAACAACATTGTGGCAGCCTACACCGGGTGGCACGACTCCAGGAACGAGGACCCCGTGAAGGCGGTGACCTTTGGAGATGGGACGCCTCTGCCGGCGCATGTAGTGGCGGATTGCGTGGGAATACTGGAGCAGGAAAGCGTGGCCCTTCCTTGGAAGAAAGGAGATGTTCTGGTGATAGATAACACGGCCGTCCTCCATGCTCGACGCTGCTTTCACCCTCCCCGTCGTATTCTGGCTTCACTCTGCAAGTAAAACCCATTCCACACATGCGCTGGTTGTTGGTGGAAAAAATTCTGCTTTGCACGGCGGTAATGCGTAAGAACGACAAATAAAAGAGATAAACGTTAAAAATATATGTGGGGTGATTGTGGCCTGTGGGTTGTTGGAAAGTATGTTAAAGTAAAAGATATATGATAAATAAATCGAGAAAATGAGGAAATAATTAGTAATTCTTGTAGCACATTGAATAATTCAATAACAATTGTTCTGGCAGTTTTATTGTGAAATGTTTTTAATTGAGATAAGTGAAAATAATGTCATCGAAGAGATAAAGGAGAAAGAAGAACTCCATTAACCAAAAAAAGTGGTTGGAAGGGGGAAAAATGAAACTTAATATAAAGAATTTGAGTTAATGTAAAAAAGTGAGTTAATGTATTAGTAGTAGTTACTTCTATTAGTAAGAGGAAGTAAATGTAATCAATGAAAATAGATGGTGTAATGGAGAAAGGTTAGAAGTATTTAGAAGGTTTTGGTTTTGTTCATGCTCTTACCATATTCATCAACACTACAGAGAATATATAACTTTAATGCCGTTGTTGTGGAAACGAAAAATAAGTTGAAGTTAGATCTAAAGCATAAAGGGTAAGGTACTTATCACGGTTTTAGGTTAGCAGTTATATTGGGTGTATATTTATTTTTTGAGAAGTTAGGGGAAGGTTTAAAATGGTGGTAGATGGAAACGTCTTTGTTGAGCTATAAACGCTTTTGCAAGAGCCAAATCACTTTTTGTGGAAACTAAATCGCTTTTGGTTTTTACGAAGTCACATTTTATGAACATGAGTTTTTGCAATTTTTAAAGTGAGACAAACAATGAATATCATGTGTTGAACATGTGAACAAAAGCGATTAGATAGGACCAACTTGTCATTTTGGAGAAACAACACTACTAAAATAGGGTTTTTTTCCCAATGGCCATTAACAACAGTTTCGCATTAGTAAATTTGAAATTACCAATGCAAAACCGTTGGAAAATGACCGTTGGTATTTTATTTGTTGAAAACCAATTTACCTACAGTCCAGATTTAAATCGTTAGTAACTAGCAATGGTTAGTATAGGGGCCGGTTTTTCCAATGACTAAGAGATTTTCCAACATGTGGATCGTTGGTAAATACCAATGGCTTTAACCATTGATGGTTTCCAATGGCCACAACCATTGGTAAACTGACAACGGTTCAGACCATTGGTATTTATGGGTTATGGTGCACAACCAAAGGGGATTATGATTCACAATCAGGATCCTAAAAGAGCCCTTAATTGTGAACCACATGCCACCTTGGTTATGAACCAATTAGGTGCAATTCACATTTAGGGGGTTATGGTTCACAATGAATACCTTAATTGTGAACCACAACTGACCGATTCACACCATTTAATTGTGAATCGGTCAGGTGTGGTTCACATTTAAGGGGGTTATGATTTACAATTAGACACCTAATTGTGAGCTACGAACATTCTGACTATATACCCCTATCACAACAAATATGCTTTTCAGGTTTGCATATCACCTTTGTGAAAATAAAGCCTTATCATAATAACCCCCTATCAATTTCAATCAACTATGTTCAATCAACAACAAGCACTACCCACTAAACACTACTAGTGGTACCTTTGCAATGTTCATGCCTTTTCTCCATTCTCCTTCGATTCAATCCTCCTTTTAATTCCAAGCTCTCACACTGCCTTTTTGCCCAACTTTCATTTTGTTATTTGCTTGATTGCTGGATTTTGATTTTGAGTCATTTATTTCAAATTATTTTATATTCTTTTTCTCTCTAATGGAATAGAAGAGGTGTAGATGTGAATGACCCAACATGTAACCAGTCAACCATCAAACAACCATCGAAAGGCTCAATTCATTCCTCCCAATCTAACAATTCACAAGTTACTGCAATAGTTTTCCATAGTTCGAATGTTGTGGCAAAATAGGACCTATAGTTGTGGGTGGGGTTAAATTTGTTACTCCAGAAATTGGATTAAGTATTAATTTTTCCATTACAAACTAATGAAAGAACCAAATTTATGATCAAACTTTTAAAAGTACTAAATTCAATATTGAACTTTACCTTTAAGACCAAATTTACCACGGGCATTAATTGACTATCAAATAAAGGGAAAAATAATAGTTCCTTCTACTAGTGCCATAACTTTGCCTATCTGATGATCATGTCATATTCTTCACCCATCTGATGAACAATGGAGGATTCATTAGTGTTGAAAGGTAGCAAACTTTACCTAACACTGTAGTTCCTAATGATAAACCCATTCTCTAAAGGCTTATCATCGAACAAAATGAAGTTTATTGTCCCGATTAGTATTTGCAACTCAAAAGATTGGTATGATGTTCCTTATGAGATTTTATGGACAATCACTAAAATTTTTTTCTTGAAGATTGGTTTTACATCACCGCTATTTGCAAAAGTTGGAAAGTTGCTGATCTTACCACCCTACTAGTAAATCCCCTATATTCTTCTAATCTTAAACCTTTCAGTATTGACTCCCCTGATTATCGTGTGAACGTATTGCTTTACAAACCATAAATTGAAGTAAAAAAAGGCTTACTAATGATGTAATAAGCAAAAAAAAAAAATCATTTCAAAACAGTTAGAACCTAAGCCGTCCAAATCTAGTTGGATACTATTCCATGATTTGAAACTAGACGATGATGGATGTTTCCCTTATAATCGCCTTTCTTTCTACAGCCCATTTGTTAGTCATAATGCCATCCGATCTCGTTTTAGATTTTGAAATAGCGGTAGCAACAATCTCTTCTGCTTTTATTGAAATTCGATGATTTTGATTCAGGGAAAGAGCCTGATGAAGGAAGTAGTTAAAAACACTCCCTCCACCATGGACACCACTTCATCATTGGATTCTAGATACCCTCTATCTCCTTCAGCAACTTTGTGTTCTGATATTTTTGAAGAATATGGCATGATCATTAGATAGGTAAAGTTAGGGTGAAGAATTAAGGACCAAAACTATTATTTTCCTCTTCAATTTAATGATCACTTTGCCGTATGAGTAATTTCAATGAAAATTTTGATCTTGAAGGTAAAATTCAGTAGTAAATTTGATACTTTTGAAAGTTTAATGGTAAATTTGGTTCTTTAACTGGTATAGATAAGAAAATTGGTACTTAATTCCCATAAATTAAATGGTTGGAGAACCACAAAATGAGGTGGGATAAGGTAGTCCGCCCTTTAGATTAGATTAGATTAAATGCCAATAATTGATAATGTAGTCCTAGAAGTAGAACTTGATTCATTGTGAAGCATGCTTAACATTGAATTGATATGGCAGGCTGCATCCAATTTAACCGATATTTGTGGAATCTAAAAATACTTATAACCCAGTATTTGACATGAAAAGCCTTTGCTTTAAAAGTTATCCTTTTCTAAGCTAAAAAGATATCCTTGAACATGTTGAGTACTTTTAATTACTTTTCCTTAGCAACTACTCTGGAGTTGGATTTTTCTCCCATTAATTGACGCTCTAATATTCCTGTTCTATAATTCATTTTGGAATGAGTACATGCTCTGATATCATCCCCAAAATTTTTGGTGGAATGGGAAAGTCTCCTGGAATGAGTTGGGTGGTAATTAGTACCAAACTCACTGTCTTGCTTCTGGAGATAGAAACACACCCGATCGACTCTAACGAACTTTTTCATGTTTGGCTTCATCGTTAACCACAATTAAAGTGATTGGACACATTCCTGATCTTTGTTCGAAAATACATGCAAAATTAAGAATCATATATAACCTTCATCAACCAAATGTTTGTAATTGATATAGATTAGACATGGGATGGATTTGTGGGGCCCACATGAAACCTTGTTTTGTTTTTATAATTGAAAACATCTATATAAGTATAATGGGAGCAGTTATATTCTAGTTAAAGGAATTAGGGAATATCTACCTTTTTTAAATCCAGAAAACTATTGAACCAGCATATATTATGGAAAGTTTGGTAAAGGCAGAATTCAAATATCTCATATTCACCTTAGTGCCATAAGCCTCAACCACTTAAACTAAGACTCCAAAACCACATGGAACCTTTAGTTAGACTTATCTCTAAGGACTCCTATTCTAAAATAAATTACTTCAATATAGAAGTTTCTTAAAATTTTTATTACTTACCCAAAAAAAAATTTCAGAAAAAGTATAGGGACTGAATTACTAGTTCATTATATGTTAGGGATTATATTGTAATTTAAAATGGATGTTCTTTTCCTTTTACTTGATTTCTGAAAGAGTGCTTTATTTGGGAATTATGAGAAATAAGACTTGATTAATGAGTCAGGGGATAGGGAAGTAAATTTATAGATTGTCTAGCTCAATGCTCTGTTCAATCTCCTACTCAAAATTTTTATTGTTATGATGCTTGCTTTTGGGAAAACTTAAGCATGAATTGGTTGATGGAACTGAGTCTACTTATAATTCAATTTTTTTTTGGAAAAGTTACAATTATCCCCTTAAGATTTATCCTAACCTACAATTTGTCCCTTTTATTTTTGAAAACCTATATTGTGCTCCTGATTCTTTTATACTATTTAATAACAACTTCTAAAACTGTAATTTAAATTATATGATAATTATTTTCTAGTAATTTCAGTTTCTCTAATATTTTTTTTATAGTTAATAGACATTTTAAATTATCAGTTTTTTCTTTCTGTAAATACAATTTTCTTCTTATAACTGCATATCAATATTTTTTTTTAAAGGTCAGTTAGCTATGAAAAAAATATAAAAAAACTTAAAATTATTGGAACATGGTTATCATATAGTTTAATTTAATGTTTCAAAAGTTGTTGTCGGATACTATAAAAGAAGTATGGGGTAAAGTGTAGGTTTTTAAAAATAGAGGCAAAGTGTAGGTTAAATCAAACCATAAGGGGCTTTTGTAATTTACCCTTATTTTTTTATTTGATTAACTGAGAAAAACCTTCTAAATAGACTTTACTGTAAAGATTAGGGGTGGAGACAAGTTGAGTAGAGCCTAAACACCCTAGGTTCGAAACTTAACTTGTTAAAGATTTGTTTAGCTCTGGGTCGAGCATGAGCTCATTAAACATGAAAAACGGGGCTCGAATCTTAGCTAAAAAATGTTCGGGTTCGATTCAGTGGCTCGATAAACTCAAAGCTCAATATAAGATTTAAGCTCGACTTAAACTCAATTCGAGGTCCGAGCTTGACTCAAAGAAGATAAATTATAATTTTAAGATTTAGATATATTAAAAATAAAAATCAATATTATTTTTATATTAAAAATGTTAGACTTGTGAAGCTCGATAAGAATTCGAGTTGAACAGTACTATATTTAAAACTCAGTTCATTGAAAGTTTGAAATTAAAATGCAATTTGGAGCTCTGCTCAGTAACCAAAAAATCAAGTTTAAACTCAAACTATTTTATAAGAAGCTCGGTTCATTTTCACCCTTAAATGAAATCATAAACTAAACACCACCAATTTCTATACTCTAAGGGCTTCTTCTTTTTGTGGGTTCCTTTCTAGCATTTATGTGGGGCATTTCATTAGGCATCCTGTGTATTTTTTCCAAGTACAAAGGCACTTATCTTCTTATCTCTCTTCTTATTCATCACCTTTTTTTTTTCCTCAAAATTTCATTATAAAGGAAAAGAAAATTACAAAAGGAAACTTAATACATATTCTACACTCTATCACATGTCATCTCATCCTACCCTATTCAAGTTATCATTTCACTCATGGAGTTAAATACAACGGCATACTACTTACTGCGAGTAAACGGTGCGGGATACAAATATTTTCTTGTTTTATCATTTTATCGTGCGGTATTTCAAGGTATTTCGCATACCATTCATTTTTTGTGTACATTTTAGCCGAAAATGTTAAAATATAATTAATACACATATCATAGACTAAATATTTACTTTTATTCTTTTGGTTACTTTTCTTAGTTAACATAAAAATTTAATTGTTACTTTGAGCCACCTAGGAACTCAATGCAATATTAGAAAATGTGTTGTTATTATTAAAGTATTATTTTTTTCTCTTATATCAATAAATTAGTTTCTTTCTGAGTATTATTTATTTTTCTATATATATATATAACATTTTTTTATGTTTTTTGTATTTAAAAAAACATCTTCTATCATATATATTTTATTTATATTTGAAAAATTATGATGAGAAAAATTAGAATACATATAAAATGTACAAAAAAATTATTAAATTTATGTCATCTTAAAATAATATTTAAATATTTATTTTTTTATGAAAATGGTAACGGTATTTAACACATTGATTTCACTCTAAATGAGAGGAACTTTTTGCATAAGTTAAGACTTAAACACCAACCAATTATAAGTATCATGTCTATAAGTCAATAGTCTCATTGCCATTTATGTTTTATATATAGTTGGATATGAGGTATAAAAGGTCCGCGTGTTGCGAAAGTCACATAATGTCACAATATTTAGTAAAATAATAATGAAGAAAGGCAATAAAAATAGTTTGGAGACCCAAAGAGAAAATGTAAAAATCTTATGCATTAAGATTTTAACAATTAACTTAGGAAAAGTTAAGAAAAAAAACTCTATTTCACTAAAAAAATAAATGAACTATAGTGACAAATGTTTTAGTTTAGAAAACAACACACCATAAAAACAAAACCAAGAGATCAAACAAAAAATACTATAATTAAGTAGTTACTAAGTTTAGGGTCCAAAACATCAAGCTGATCAAACTCAGGGTCTAATATGGGAAACAAAAACAATGCAGGAATTAGAAACGCGTTTCACCAAAGAGACAAAATGAAAATGGGAGAATAGCAGACATGTTATAAAAAAGCTATTGTCTTTAAAAAATCTAACCAAACCTCTAAAAGATGCAATCGTGTAAAAAAAAATGAATCAGGTGAAAGAGCGGGATGCAGCCCAACTCAACACAAATGGGCAAAATAAAAAATGCACTGTAGCTTACTATAGAAATGAATAGTGATTAGGAAATGGGTTTTAGAATATAATATAATAGTCATTTCAAATAATTAGGGTCTACACTAAGGTTTTATTTAATTTGAGAAAATGCACATACCATCATATCAATCTTCACAAAATATATAATTTTAAGTCTACAAATTTTTAAATTTTGCATGCATTTATAAGTAATTGATTCTTGTATTGATTGACGCTTCACCTTAGTTTTATATTTTGTATGGTGGTAATTTTAAATAGACCAACACCATATCATTAGAAATTCTATATATGTAAGTGTGTAACATTTGATTAAAGATTTCAGCCAATCAATTAATTGTTCTTAGTTAGGTTAGCTTATTAGCTTAGATGTCCATTTTGGCATCAATGAAAGTAAGGTGGTTAATTGGCCGAAACTGGTTATAATACTGGCTTTTGTATAAAGAATAAAAAGGACCTATGAGCATATGAGCTTAGCGACCCTCTTGATTGCAGCAGCTATGGAGGGATTGAGGTCGTATTTGTAAGGATAATAGGATAAAATCTAAATTTGGTTCATAACTATTTAGTTTGTTCTAAAATAGTTCTTTAGCTCTAAAAGTGACTATTAATATGTCCTAACTCAAGCAACGCGTCCAATTTGAGTCTCGTCCATTAGTTCGGGCATTATTTCTAACATAAAATGCATATGTGGCACTTAATACCCTCTACTTAGTCTCACAATGTCACATGGCATTGTCTTAGGCTAGAATGAAAAATCTTATGCTAGAATTGACAAAAATCATAATTTTAGGTACCTAAATGGTTAATTAACTCAATCTTCTCTCCTCAACAAGCGCCACCGCATCTGTTATCCCATTGCCGCCTTGCCACCACTAACTCTGCCTTCCAGTTTGATTTCCCCTCTTGACCTTTGTGACTACTGCTCCCTTCCATTTTTTATCGCCCCTCCTTCACGCCTCTCTTTGTCTTCTTGTACCCCTCTTCATATTGTCTCTATTGACTGCTCTAGCTAACAGAAAAATTGTGAAGAATATGACAAAGAAGGATTCAAGTGGTGTTATTTGGGTTTTCACTCAACTAAAAAGATCTTGAAAGATGCTATGAAGATCATGCTCTGTTGATTGCTCCAACAAAGAATTCTACAAAGAAGATTTCAAGAGAGATTCAAGCAGGTGATTTGAGCGGGTGAAAAGATTTCGACTTGTAATTCAAGCGCGATTCTTATGGAGGAGAAGATTTTGAGTGGAAAATTGACTAGATGTGAAGATTTCGTGTGATGGTTGGGCTTGCTCTAGCGGAAGAGAAGCACCATTGCACCAAAGGCAAAAGAGAAGGCCAATTGGAACTCGTTAAAATTGGGGAAGATGATGGAGTTTGAGTTATTTGTGTTATAAATATCCAAGATTACTGTGTGTGTCAATTCAGGTCTAAATTTTCATTTTTGTACAATATGGTCATCCATTTTTAATTAAAGATGAAGCCACGTGGTAGTGTATGTGTAATATAGGCAAATTATGTCCAAACTAACACCTGAATTGACAGTAATTACCAAAATAGGATATACTAAATAAGTTAGGGGACTCCAATAGATACTTTTAAAGTTAAATGACCATTTTAGTACAAAACCGAATAGTTAAAGGACAAAATTTGAATTTTACCCAAGGTTAATATGTTTTAGGTTTTCTATATATAAAAAATTGCTATTTTTTAAATTTTACATACAAATAATGAAGAATAAAGATGAAAATTGCATAATTTTTTTTTACTTCATTGATCTCTACGTAAATTATATTCTCTCCATCTGAAGTTCTCTACACCAATTTTCATTTTTGGGTTGCCCCAAATTTTTTACATCATTTTCCTTATTTGGTAAGTTTTACCAAGCAAGTTTATCATTATACTTCTCTTCCCATTCTCACTTTTGAAAACTAATCTCCAATTGCTTCCACACTTTTGTAACTTGAAATTTCAAAATTTCAGACAATCTTATTGTTAATCTCATTGAAGCCAGATCGATCTCATCACTATCACCCCTTCCACTCATACTTTTGAAAACCAATCAACTTAAAAACTATTATGCCCATGCTTCCAACTTCTTTTCACATTTGAAAGTTATATTAATCTCATCACTTTAATATTTGTTTTCACAATCTCTTTTAAGCGGCTACCGGAATGGGTTGTGAATCCCTTGCCTTATCTAATGCTTGTTCTACCTTCCACTCTACTCTCACTTTTGAAAACCAATCAACTTAAAAAACTATTATGCCCATGCTTCCATCCTATTTTCATTTTTGAAAGCTATCAATCTCATCACTCAATTCATCAATTTTGATATCTATTTTTACAATCTCTTTTGGGTAGCTGCCGGAATAGGTTGTGAATCTCTTGCCTTGTCTGATACCTCTTCTACCTTTCATGCTTTAATCACCCTTCAATCTTTCAATTTCAAGGCTAAATCCTCCACCAAGAAGAAATTAAGGGCCAGTTTGTTTTAGTTTAACACACTTGTGTTAATGTGTTATTTACACAAACACTTTCATATAAATCTCAAAAACTCATAAAGTTTCTCATATTTACAGTTATACGTAACTCATACCCCATGCCCACCGGTTTCACTTGATCCTCGGGCTGTTGTCGCCGTCTTCACCTACCTCTTACTCTATTGCCGCTATAATCACCGAAGGCAACAACTCTTAGAAACCAACCAAGTTTCTCAAGGCCTCGAGCTTTGGATTGGGTACAAATTTGACCAGAAAAGTCCTTGGTCTCCTCATTAGTTTCGTCTTAGAGAGCTTTGTTGTGATTCCAATCTGTGAACAGCACCCTCTTCCCCACCTATCTCCCGCACCATTTGACTTCCCTACTTACCATTGATGGGCATTGTTTCATCCTTGGCCACGCTATCATTATCGGGGTCAGATTTTTTTTTTTTATCGGCATCCACGATTTCATCTTGAAACACCATTTTGTCTCTGCCGCTAAACATTCTTGTCCTTTTAAGCTCTCTCTCAATTAGGAGGCGATGAGGCTAAGGATGTCAGTGGATAGCGTGGTAGTTAGATGAGAACAACGGTGAAGGCGACTCGACGTTGTATCGAAAGAGCGGTGAAGCCAAGCAGATTGATGATGTACCGAGAGAACCAAGATTCATGGAAGGAGATTCGGTGATAAAGATTCGGCAATGAAGATTCTCAACGGAGATTCGATGATTCGTGAATAAGATTCTGTGATTGGTGACGAAGGTTCATGAACGGCCAACTAAAATCGCGACAGAGATCTGTGAATGGTGGCGTTTTGGGAATTTGGGGAAAAAGACAAGTGAGGGTAAAAAATGAATAAATTTATGGGTTTCAGACAAAATACGTTAACACGGCTAGATTAACTCCAACCGAACAGGCAGTAATTCTCTCTTTGCCTCAGCCTTCACCTTTTCCTCATATTCTCTTTAAGTTCCAGAAAACTTTGCCTTTGTGCCCATGAAAGAGTCAATCACATCAGGTGAGATGACACACTTCTACATGATCGACATGATCACCCACGCCAACATCAATGTCATGATCATTGGTGCTGGCTCTGTGGGGCTGTCATGCGTCATATGCTAAAGCAAAAATCCCATCGTTCAAATTGCCATTATCAAGTAATAGGTTAATCTTTAAGTGGCACCTAGCTCGATCGGTGGCCAGCTCTTCTTTTCTATGGGAACATTTCATACCAAGTTCTCAATTTGTACAACAATAAAATAAAATAAAAATCATCTTACTAAGAGAAAAAAAAATTGACACTGAATTTAATAGACCGGCGACTTGGAGAAATAGTAGTTGTTGGATTTTTATATGAGCTAATATGTGAATAAATTATGCATTATATATATTATCAAAATGTTTAGCCTGATTAAAAGTGATCTAATAAGACTTAGGTTTGGGTTCTAGACATCTTATAAAGTGTGGACAATTTTTATATATAGAGGTAAAATTGTAACTTTTATTTTTATAATGGGCTTAAAAAAATACACAAAACTGATATAGTCAGTTTATATAAGAAGACTATAACTCCCAAATCATAAAAGAACTCGTACATATCAATTTGATAACAAACATTAAGATTATCATTCTAAAATCCTCTAATTGATCCATCTACGCTTTCAATTTTTAGTTCTATTTTATCTTAATAATTCAATAAAAATGACCTTAAATTTTATAATTGATTAGTTTAATTCAAAGAATCAAATTTTCTAACAATAGCAACATACTTAGGGAGAAACGGAGTAAAATTTAAAAAAAAAACACCATTTTATTATTTCTTCATCTCTATCCCCAACACAAATGATAGAAAGTGTGAAAGAGAGAATATGTCTCATAAAGAAACATGGGATCGAGTATATTACTAAAAAGGTCAAAAGCTAAAGACGACGTCTACGTGTCGTAAGCCCGCGTGTTGTCACCGTCTTCTTGTGGCCCCATTCTCCGAGCCACGCGTGCCTTGTATGTTGCCCGTAGAGTGCGCGTCACGTGGCCCACTTACCATTTTTACGTATTGCTGGAAAGAAGTGATAAACTCACCTCCGCTTCCTAAATTATGTTCCAAACCAGCCAACTACTGCCCCATTTGGAAACAGCTTTTATAATCAGTGTTAAAGTTTTTTATAATTTATTTAACGGTTATAATGAAAACGTTGAAGTTAAAAGTTAAAAGTTACCCTTAGATAACTTTTTCAAAACTCTAACACTAATCACTGACGCTAATGCCAAACAGGACCTTATTGTGTTCAAGAGTTTATTTGCTTTTAGCTTAATAACTGTGCAAGCGGTTTCCAAACTATTACCTCACTTCTAAATTCTTTCAAATATTAAAAAATGGTTTCTACTTTTATTCATCATTATTTAATATTAATATAATAATATAATTTATTGGATATAAAAATATTTCAACAGTATGAAACAACCCGAAGTATTAAAAATTACAAAAAATGTAGAATGGATGAATTATCTATTCTCAGTTTTAAATTGGTATTTGAATCAATATACATTGTAAATCACCACTTAAATTGTTCATCTATTATGCTGTTGGTTCTCCCGTCTGCTCCCCCATTTGAAGTACACGAAAATATTCATCGTCATCCTTAATTTTGTTTATTTTTTTTATTTGATCCCAAGTTCTAGAATTATTGGCCAAACTATAAAAGTATTCCAAAAAAAAAACAAATTAAAACTTAAGCACACAAACTTTCACAATTAAATTGATTATAGGCTTTGGTTGCAGGGTTTATAGTTAAGTTGCTAACAAGTTTTCGAATCTACATAAAGCACCAAATCAGTCAGGAATGAAAGGTCCAAAAGGTTTGAAACTTTGAATTACAAATTGTAAAATAAGCTTGTACACTTGAATTGATCTCAAGCTCGAATATTCCGTGGACCTAAGCGATTATAGCCCCCGGCAATGACTGGCCTTTGTAGATAAAGTGTCTTTATCCAATAACCCCATCTTTTAAAAGCTTGAATTGGCATTGGGATAGGTTGAATTAAATGTTGAGAATTTTAGGTAAGTTAGTGGGTTAATTGCATCCATGGCTCCTACTTTTTTTTATTATTATACTATTTTGGATCTTAATCTTGATTTTTTTTAATAGAAAATATTTAACCTCAATTAAGTGTTTTGTTTTAGATCTTTTATGAATAAAAACTATTAGCATGAAATAAAATGTCACATGGTATACTAACGTGGCAATTTGCCACTGTAGTACAATGAGTTTATTGTTATTGATGATATGGAAAAGGAAGATAAAATAAAAAAAAACACCCCAAATCCAGCCAACATCTCCGTAACCCTTCCTCAGCGTACCCAGAGTCAGGCAATGACTTGCCTAGTGTTTTTATCCAACAGCCCCATCTTTTCAAAGCTTCAATTGGAATTGGGATAGATTGAATTAAGCGTTGGATTTTTTTATTAAAAAAAATGTTGAGTTTTCTTAGGCAAGTTACAGTTTGTTTGAGAACCATAATTGTAATTTATATAGTCCAAGCCTATTTGAAGGAAATTGAAGACCAATTTATTAGGTCTGAGGATCAAATATGGAGTGGCTGTTAAGGCATGGGAATCATGCCCCTTGGCTACAAAGGCTCCATTGGCCTAAAAGATGATCAGTTCTAGGATAAAATGTTTAAATTGTTTTAAAATTTTATGACCCATTTAGAAAATTAAAAATTCTTGAGACTAATTGTTTGGATAGTTGCAAAATTTAAGGTCTTATCAAAATTTTAGGGTGAAAATATGAAAGTATGTAAAGTTAGAAATAAAAATGCACTTTTCCTAGGTTCAACGGTTAGATTTCCACCCATTATTAGTCTCTAATGTACTTCTTCTATCCCAAGTTTTTTATACCATTTACTATTCACACCAACTAATTTACAATTTTTTATCTCCAACATTTTATACCCAATTTGTTTTAATTTAATTCAATTTAATTCAAAATGGTTTATTTTTTAAATATTTTTTATTCAATTCAATTTTTATAATGCTATTAGATTTTTATAATTTTTTAACCATTAAAACAGGAAAATTTATAAAATTTTATTTCAGATATGTCACCTACAAAATTTTGATTTTTAAATGAAATTGGTTCTCAGTAAAGAAAGATATAAAGATAAAAATAATCCATTTTGAATTAAACTTATTTAAGTTAAAATGAACTAGGTGTAACTATCGTATAAACATAAGTCTTTTATATATAAAAATAAATAGAAACTTATATTTTTTTAATATATTTTTTTAAAAAACTTTTGCTAGATAATATAATATAATAAATTTAAGCCAAAATTAAATAAAAAATGTGAAATGGAACAAAGAATATTAGATAAGAGGAGAAATATTTAAACACGCAATTTGGATAAAATAGAGTGAGGAGTCCCAAACATTAACTTTTCATTGCAAATTCATTAGCCAATACAGAATCGAGGTCAGAGCACCCAAGACATTCTTCGGCTGACCACCTTCCCAAGTATTTCCATCAGAAAAATGAAAAACATGAATCCACCAGGAACTATATGCTCCTTACGGTTATATATCTTCATCTGAAAATGAAGGAAAAGAGTTAAAACTACACCTTTCTGATGTGCAATATACTTTTATCTTTTTTTTTTTTTGTAGTTAGAACTAATTACAATATAAGGTATTAAGCAGTTAAGGAGTAAAGGGAGGGTTGTCTCAAATTGAGCCCTGAAGAATGAAAGGGTAAGATCCTATTCATCCAACCAGAGGTTGGGAAGATAATATACTTTTATCTTTCGTGTTGTAAGTGTACAGATAGTCATCATCAACAAAAAATCTTCATAGGAAACCCTAAACATTACAACACAGATGCAGAATCACAACTGAAAGTCCAGTCATGTTTCAGCAGTGATATTGGCCAAAAGCGACTACTACGGATGACAGTCGTATTTTTTCAAGTCACAATTTTTTTGCGACTGAACCTTAACTACTAAAAGTGACTGAAACCTTCAGTTAAGAATCAAATGAAAATATTGTAAACTGCTTTAAACCCTGCAACTAACTACTTCAGTTGCTATATTAGCGACAACCACAATTAGTTGATATATTAGCACTTTTATTTTTTAAACAAAATACATTATTATTTAATATGATTATTATTTAATATAATTGGTTATTTATTTCACTTGTTATTTAATTGATAGTTACATTAAATTGGTATGGATATTAACTTATTTTAATTATTTATAATAAAATAGTCAAATAATGAAATTAAAATTTAAATAAAATTCATTTATATTAATAGAAAAGTCAACATACATACACAGATATAAAATTCAAAAAGTCACAAAAATAAAAAATCACAATTCAAAAATCATAATTCAAAAAATTTAAAACTTAGATCTATAAGTGAATGAGGCTAAGAAGGTTAAGGGCGAGGTGAAGGAGACCAAGGATATGAAGATGAGGCCAAGGCTAAGGAAGAAGAAACCGAGACAATGACGACAAGGCCAAGGCCAAGGCGAAGGAAACCAAGGCGATGGCGACGAGGCCAAGTCCAAAAAAGACCAAGTGATAGTGGCAAGGCAGAGGCAAAGGAAAAAGAAACCAAAGCAACAGTGGTGAGGCTGAGGAGGTGACCAAGTCAAGCAACCACGAGGTCGAGGAGGTGACAATAAGGAGGTTGATGAGGCAAGGTGAACGGGTGAGGAGAGAAATGGTGACATGAATAACTAGGTGAGGCAAGAAACGGCCGAGGCGGGTAGCAATGTGGACGGAGATGAGGGATGATAGACTGGCAAGGTGAAAAGATGATGACACAGATGGGATGATAGGCTAGCAAGGTCAAAATTATCTTTATACATGTTGTTTACTCTTATTATGACTAACTAATTTTTTTTTTCTGCTAAGGTGAAAGGGTGAAACTTTTGGTATAAATGTTATGGCTAATTTAAATGGATTGTAACATTAACGGTATTTATTTTCTTAATCGATATAACCACTTTTTTTTATTATGTAGGAGTCTTGATTCATTAGAGTCAATAATTGGTACAGAAGCTACTTCAAATTCCCACATAGCTGACAGAGCCATGTTCTAGAGAAAGAATTAAGTAGCTTTTATACTAATGATCGACTATGATGAATTAGGACTCCTACTTAACAAAAAGAGTGGTTAAAATGATAAAGTAAATACCATTAACGTTACAATCTATTTAATTAGCCAAAATTTTTATACCAAAAGTTTCATCCTTTTACATTAGCAAAATAAAAATTAGTTAGTCATGATAAGAGTAAACAACATGTATAAAGATAAAATAAACATATATTGAAAGATTAAAGTAAGAATAAGAAGAAAACACCTTGAACAAAGCTTTGAGATTGAAAACAAGAACAAAACAAAAAAAAGAAAAGCTAATTTTGATACAAGAACTCTAAAATAGCCTAGGAACTAACTTAACTTCATCTTAACCAAGATGCCTATTTATAGAGTCTTAGGATAGGTGAAATAGTAAATGGTAGATGGAATAGTAAAGGATAGCTAAATACAAATTAACAAAGGTGGCTCAAATTTCTTTTAAATTTTCGACCATCATACACATTGATTTATCTCTTATTCAAAGCACAAAATTTGCAAATCCTTTCTTTAGCTTCGAAACAATAGGTTGATTATTCAAAACCTACATCTGTAGCCCAAATTATGATTTTTCTACCAAAATTACTCTTTAGCACACGGCAAAACAGATTGTCTCATTATAACCAAATTTCGACAATGAAAACGATCAAACTAGTTCTAGGCATGTAAACTAGAGTTAAAGATCTATGTGTTAGATTTTAGATGAATTTAGAATCAATCAATTCTGATATCCACAACTCCTGAGATGATTTTTTTTGTAAAGGACCGTCAAGTGCGCAAATGCTAAAATTAATTCTGTTTGCGATCCAAATTTGGCTTAATCTATCTCTCAATTAGGCTGGACTATGAACTGAGTATTATAGACGATTGAAGCCGCAATTATTGGTCCAAGAATTGTGAGATGTCACGATTTTATCCACTTACATAAAAATCAATTATTTAGAAATTTTTGTAAATATGGATGAGTAGTAACTCACATATAAACAGTAAATACACATATGAACAGTAGCTGCCATGTAAATAATGAAAAATGGTGAAAAGTGACCCCGCATATGAACAATAAATATGCGTAAATAGTCACCCAGTGAAATAACTACTCAAATTAGAAAAATTAATCATATTCAAAGTAAATAATAATGATTTAAACCCTTAATAACTATACATTTATAAGTATTCATCATACCCCTCAACCAGGTTTTTACTAGTCCTTAGCAAGTAAGGCTATGTACTCAATGAATACTCAGCTTTCATCGAATATTTTTTACAATCAATCTTTATACCATAGATAAAAAACTATTGAGGTAATGAATATCAAAATTATAGTACTAAAAAAAATAAAAATAAAAATAAAAATTTCACAATGATTTATGCACTTTTGAACTACTTAAACAAGGGTAAAATGTCTGAAATTTGATTAAACCATTATGTCAAACCAAATTTAAGCATATAAAACCTACTTCCAAAAATGAAAAATGTTATGACCGGTATATCTACTAGGATGTGTCTCAAGAGTAACATTACTCCTTACTCAACCATCTAAAACTAATGACTCTATTTAATAGTTTTAATATTAGCATGTGTAAAACTACCCTAATGAAAAAAAAATCATATGTCAACTAAGAAACATTAATATTTTGGATGCTTTGATTGACATCAACTTCCGTCTTAACTAACATTGGTAGTTGGTTTCAAGGGATGAATTTGTAGCCCAGGACAAAGGTTTGGGATAGATAAGCAACAACGAACAGATTATGGATGAATTTGTGACAAAAAGTAAAAGTTTGGGAACCCTAGCGCTATATACCCAAGCAAATTTAATGTCAGCTTTGTGCTAGTGTGGGATCTCTCTCTCTTTCTTTTATTTTTTTTTTTCATATCTCCCATTAATTTTAGTATGGCTCAACATGCGTCCTTCTAGGCTCAGGGACCAAAAATCTCACTGAGGATTCTCGTCTCCCAGAAGTCATTATAGGTAAATTTACACGCTACCATTATTTCACATTAATTGATTAAGATTAGAATCCAAATCCAACCTTTTTACTATACTTGAATTTAAGCCATCTTTGGAATTCAATAAATGAATAGCAGCAGAACAGAGATTTTTTTTTTATAATGTTTAAATAGCTTGTAAATAAAGTGTAGATTTATTTAGACGAACCCATTTTAGCTGTTTACAAGTCACGACCTTTAATTGACGCTTTTAAAATCTAACCTAAAAAGGCCATATAATTTTAACTGTCACAACCTTTAATTAATGTGAATAACTCTTTAAATTTATATAATTTTAACTGTCGACTCTCAAATAAAATTTAAATATGATCCCTAACTTTAAAGTTGTCACTTAACTTTTTTTATCCTCTTAAAGTTCCCTAATTCAACTACTGTGTCTTATTTTAGTTTTTACTGTTAGTTCAGGCATTATTTTGGACAGAAAATGACTATATGGCAACAACTCTGCCACGTCTGCCACATGTCATTTTATTTTATAATAATTAATGACTATATTAAAAGAATACAAAATTTCAGGTTAAAATTAACAAAAACTCATAATCTTGGGGATTTAAACATACACTAATCTAATATCCTTCTTCTTCCCCAAATCGGCGACCTTCATCCTCACGGATGAAACTTCTCCGTCTTCGCGACTTGGCGATTGCAAAAATAATCTGTGGCTGTGGCACAATAGGCAAGACGGCGGGTCAGTAGCGGCCTGGGGCGGTAAACGGCGGATCAGGTCCAGCCATCAATCATCTTCGTCAAGCCTCTGCCTCCCAAATCGTCTTCAACCGCCCCTGCCACTCAATCTCACCCTGCACCATCGATTTGAAGGGCCACCAACCACCAACTGTCTGCCGAAGATCAAGAGAAGGAAACGAAGGCAGCAACGTTGCGACGAAAAACAAACTAAACTTCTGTCTGCCGTCGCCGCTTGCGGTTCGTCTCGGATGCTGAAGCTTGACAGAAGGAGTCTGGCTGGATGGGATAGTCGTGCCATGGCTTTTAATTTCAGTCAAAATAATGGGTGGCAAACTCGCGCAAACAGAGATTTGGGGAAGAAGAAGGATATTGGGTTAATGTACCTTTAAGTCCCTACAATTATGAATTTTTATCAATGTTAACCTAAAGTTTTGTATTCATTTAATATAGTCATTATTTGTCATCAAATATGATGTCACATAGGCATTTTTTGTTGAAAATAACACCTGCACTAATGGTAGGGACTAAAATAAGATATTCTGGTTTAGTTAGGGGACTTTAAAATGACAAAAAAAAATTAATGGACCACTTTAGGATGACACTTAAAGTTAGGAGACCATATTCGAATTTTATCCGTCAACTCTCCTTCTTCTCTCTTAAAAGAGTCACTCGAACATTGACTTATTGGCTGAATCCATTTTCTAGCCAGATTTAGTCATCTCTCTTTAATTTATATACTATTTTTTCAAATAATTGACTTCATTAATGAAGTTTGTTATTTATTTTTACCAGATTCAATTTACTTATCTTTATCAGATAAGGCAGTGGAGTTGCAGATTGAACAAGTGATAGTAAGGAGCTCTACTCGATAAGGTCGGTTGACGACAAATCTACCTTCTCGTAGTAGATCAAGTATTAGTGTTTATTGATTTGTTTGTTAGTCTAAGCATTATACTTGGTTTATATACATTATTTTTTATGATTTTTTTCTGCAAATCTATAAGTTTGAATACTGAGTATACTCCTATATTTTTTACAATTTTTTGTGTAATACGATATCATAGAGATACTATGAACAATATAAGTTGAGCCTATTGCCTCTGTAAAGTTTAGCATTTGTATTTTATTGATAAATTTTGTATAATCTAAAGTTAATATAGAAGTCAAAAAAAAAAGTTAATGGAAAAGAACTTTCATAAAATAATATCATTTTAATTATATTTAAAATTATTAAAAAGTGTGATTACTGTAAGCGCGCTTATAATAGCAGTTTAACAGATATATACATTTAACTTTTTGCAATCAACCACACTAGCCCCCTTTAAATTGCTCTACTATTATTGACGTAAATAACTGCATTTTTTGTTTTTTCTGGTTAATTACATTCGTGGCAATTAGGCAAAAAAAAATTTAGGGATTAAATTTTTTTTTTTTTATTTTTACTATCCAACTTAACACCCATCATCAATGAGAGGATATAAATTGAACACTTTAATGAGATTAGAGATTTTTCTGCACAACAACTTGAGATTAGGCTCTAAAATGATACAATAGTAAAAGATTAGGGGGCTACAAATGCAATTAACCATGTCCTTGTGGGGGAAAAGAAAGGACAACGTTTTTAACCGTTATTCTTAGATGTATCACACCCATATTGCAAACGCACACCATTAATAGTTTTTTTGTGTTCAAATATATATAATGAGTATGGGTTAGTTTAAAATTTATACACAGAATTTGAAATTTCTTTAAAGATTAAGTACAACTTTTTGAATTTATCCATTAAATGAAGCTAATCAAAACCACATTTTTAATTGTCATTTATATTTATATTAAACTACGTCAATTATGATTTTATCACATGTTTATTTATTCATAGTTAGCTTTAGTATTATGGTTTTCCTTATAAATGTAAAGAATACAATGTAATTCATGAAAAGTAGTAAAGAGACATAAAGGATAAAAAGGGAGGTTAGAAGTTTTATTCTTACCTCCTTGCTTCCCCATATTCTTACCTCATTGCTTCCTCATATAATGTCATTTATAGCTGATTCAGCTGCCTTCTGACTTCTGAAACAGTAAATATTCCCTTATGCTTTACCTTCAAATTTTTAATAAAACTATAGTTTGAACAATACAATAACAGTTTTATATTTTATTCGTCCCAAGTTTTTTCGCACCATTTCAGTTTTTTAATTTAAGTTTGACTCAAATTTTATTTTTATTAATATTTACTAAATTTTTTAAAAGAATTATATTTAGGAACTAAAAGACTTATAGTTTTTAAATATAAATTATTTTAAATTTTTTTTATAGATATTAATATAAATAAATTTAAATCAAACTTGAGTAAAAAATTGAAATGGTATAAAAAATTTAGAACAATTATAGTATTAAAAATAGAAAAGACAACTATGCACTCAGTTTGGGAATATTCGATTTCTGTAGCGGTTTGGGGTAACTTCTGTTTCTTTCCACTTAATAGACACTTTCCTTCTTTTGAGGCTTGGCTAACAATGGTTTTAGCCTTTCAACCAAACTAGCTTTTTGATTGGCTCACTTGTTTGGTCTATGCCCTTTGAACTATATGGTTGGGGTCAAAGGGAGTGCATTTTTAGTAATGCTCCATTTCACACCCAATCCATTATAGTAAGGGGGGATGCTTTCTAGCAACAAATTATCACGGCATGAGACCACCTCGCTCTTTCTTCATCACTTTCATTTAACAATCCAAATCCTCCATGTTAATAATGGGGAATTCATAATTGGCTGCATATTTCTGCTAGTCTAAATATTTTCCCTATTAATGATGCATGGCGTAGTTCTTGTGCGTTGTGGGAGTGGCTTAGATTTGGATGGGGATAAATGCTCCACCACAATTAACAAAAGGCCTATTATTACCCGATTGCTCTTCCATATTGCAAGTAGAGTTATTTGTTATTTTTGGGGCTATTAATATTCTAACTGATTGTTCACAGGTGCTAGCTACTCTTAATGGTAATCTCCTGCTTGGTCCGATTCAGATGACCATGGTCCATGAAGCTTTGAAGTGTATGAAGACTTTTGCTCCATGCTCAATGGTCATTGTTCCTTGAGAATATGTTTCTCTAGCATATGACCTAGCAGCTTCCTTCTTTGCCTAACTTATTTTTTTACTTCTGACTATTTAAAAAATAGAGAGAAAACACACTATTAAAAAAAAGAGAGAAAACGCCAAAGTGGTTGCCATAAATAAGGAGAAAATGGACTAAAGACATTAATAGAAAATGGAAAGAAGAAAAAATATATAAAAATTGTATTAGGTGGGAACTTAGAAAACAAACATATTACCATACACAAATAAATAAATGATCCAAAGTCCAAAGATGAAAGTAATCCTTTAATAAGATAAAGATACCACTAGTGATTATTTTTAAACTTGTTCCTCGTAAGTGATGAATGAGGAGGCACTTTTCTAGCCGTCCACGTAGCAAGCGAAACATAAGACAGCCTGGTGAGATTAAAAGAGCCCGTCTCAGAGTTTAAACAGGCAAAATAAACTTTTTGGTTTTTCGGTTTCTTCAGTACTGTTTTCGCTCAATTGCTTTGCTCTGTGAGAATCGCAGAGAAATCGGATTGACTTGTTTCTGATTTCTTCGCTCTATTTCGGATAAAGTCGGCGCGGCCCCAAAATCTAGGGTTTTGTTCTCTACCGGATTCGACCAGGTTAGTATCCTTTTCCCATATCTTCTCTTGCTGGAATTTGATTGGTTTTTTGAATTCTGACCAATTATAACGATAATAACGGTGATTGGTTCTTCTTCCATTACTTTTCTTTTCTTTTTTCACGTTGACATGCAATTTCCGATTCTATTGGTTCCTTGGGTTTCTTGGAGGTTTTTAGAGTTTTTCAGGCTCTTTTCGGTCTCAACTCTGCTGTTTTTGTGTGGAACTAAGTTGTGGGTAATTGGTGTTTTCTCACCGCGTATTGAAAAATTTGAGTGAATTCTGATGAGCTTCGGAAGGTTTTGGCTCGTTGGATCTGCCTGCGAATGAGAGGGTGGAGGAAAAGAAGGAGATGGGAACTTCTGTAGTTCGAAATAACTGGTGGAGGAATGAGGTTTAATCACCGGAAACTAGCTTATTCGAACCTAGCCTCGTAGGATTTGCGTGCCACTATAGTATTGCCAGACGGAAAAGGGTTTTAGTTATTGTTTCTGGACTACTTTCTGCCTTGCCGAAGGTTGAGATGGTATCAGGAAGGATTTAGATTCAAGAAAATCGTCCTGGCTGGTTGTTACTTTAAATTTAGCTAATATTACTTTCTTTGATTTATCATTTCCTGTTAAGTAAAGCACCGTGTGTCACCTTTACTATAGCAGTTTTTTCTTGACGAGGCTTAGATGTTGTGTAGACAGGAACCTTTTTTCCATGTTAATATTGTTTAAGTCATCGGTCAGGAAAGAAGCTATGTATATATCTCCTTCTAACTTGCTTTTAGTTTTTCATGGTGTACTTCTGATGTGGAGATAGGGGACTGGGAACAGTGTCCAGGGAAATGCAATCGAAGCCTGAAACTGCAAATCCATTAGAACCCAACCCACGCGGTGTTCCAGAAACTGCAGTTTATACTGAACCATGGTGGCGTGGCTTTGCTTACAATCCTCTCTCATCAGGATTGGGAGGCGGAAATGCATCCAATTCGTCTTCAATGGATTGCCCCAATGGATCTGAGTCAAATGATTGCCATTCTCTGTCCAATGGCGGGGCAAATGATGAGGATGATATAAAAAGGGACACACAAACCACTGCATCATCACATTCAGGTACTTCACATTGTTGTGCCGGTTGTGTTTCAAAAATATGTGGTGTCAATCTGCAGGCCATTGTTTATCTGCAGTAGAAGTTTCTAGAAACCATTGCATGATTCCTAACTTATTAAGGAATTAGTGGACCATGTACGTTAACCTGAGATGTTAGGTTGATGAAGGATGATGTTTGTATCCAGTTCTCAACTACTTAATTCTAGGCAAGTTTCTGCAATTCCTGATAAATTGGGTATAGGAGTTGAAAGCAACAATTTTATTACCTTTTCTTCTGTTATTTCCCCTTTGGTTTTAACTCTAATATCATGTTCATTATGTTTTTAGAATAACTAGATGTCCTTGAGCATCCAAGTCTTTTGTGTCGGAGTACTTTTTATTGCAGTTTCTTGTTATGATTGTGCTGAGATTTGTTTCAATCCAGCTGGAAATAGTGGACGAGGACATCAAACTCTGCAGCCTGTCCCTTCAACAATCCCTACTGTATCTGATGAGCGCTTAGCACAGCCTCCTCAGCTTGAGCTTGTTGGTCACTCAATTGTAAGTATCCTTGGCTCGAGATGTTTTGATGGTGTAATTACTCATTTGATGCTTTCAACAATTCCTGTAAGAAAATGTCCTAGCTATCTCCTGAATCTATTTGTAGGCATGTGCTTCAAGCCCATATCAGGATCCATACTACGTAAGCATGATGGCAGCTTATGGACATCAGCCTATGGTATTTCAATCCTATTTTGTCCCCTTACTTTTGTGGATTCAAATACGTATTTGCTTGTAACTAATATGGTTGTCAGACTTAGCAAGGAATAGGCACTTGGAGACCTTTCTTTGGTTATCATCTTTGGCAGACCAGGCCTAAAATGAATCTCATTGACCTGGTTGAAACACAATTTCTCTTGATCTTTTCCTATTATTTCTGTCAAGTTTAGGACAGAAACTGGTGCAAGATTTGGAGTAGCATTTCTAACTTGTTTAGCTTTGTTAAATCGATTTGTTTGCTGGTAGTTTATTTGAAAGTGAGAATAGAAAGCTCCGACCTCTCTAGCAGTTCCAGTTTTCTGCATAATAATACACAAGCCTTTTAGACACTTTACAATGGTTTATCAAAATGTATTTGAACAACCTTATATGACAGTTCTTAATGCCTGTGGTAGTTGTGTTGAAGGAAAGGACCCTATATGGATGGATGTATGAAATTCAAATAGCTTGTAGATCAACTAACCATTTTGAGTTCTGCCTCAAGTAAAATGATGATAGCCTTCTCTTCTCCTACTTGATAGAACACTGCGTAAAGAAGTACCTAGAAGTATTTCATGGATGGGTATGCTGTTCTCTTTGAGGGGATTCTTAGGTCATGTATTGGCAATTTGCCAAAGTTGGTGAATTTTCTAACATGGCATTCTACTATTTCACAGGGTTACCCCCCATATATTGGAATGGCCCATGCAAGAATGCCTTTGCCAATCGAGATGGCCCAAGAACCTGTTTATGTGAATGCAAAACAATATCAGGGGATTCTGAGGCGAAGGCAAGCACGTGCAAAGGCTGAACTTGAGAAGAAAGTGATAAAACGAAAGGTAACACGGACATATGATTTCCTTATCTCATGCACTCCACTTCTCAGCTGTGATTTTGTTTAGCGAATGACGTGTTCCCATTTTTATTTGTTCTTTGATTTGTTTGCTCCAACCTTGAAGAACAACAAATTTAACTGATAATCCTGTACTGTTTGTGCTTCTGATGATTTTTTATTATCCATCGTTTATATTTTTGTCATTATGATCTGTTGTTATTTTTCTGTATCCTGTTTAGCCATATCTTCATGAATCTCGGCACAATCATGCAATGCGAAGGCCAAGAGCCAGTGGGGGACGATTTGCCAAGAAAACGGATGTTGATGAACTCAGTAACAACAATGATGGGAAGGCGCACTCATCAGGCCATGCGCATTCTGCAAGTTCATCAGGATCTGAACCGTTGCATTCTGATTCTGGTGAGACATGGAATTCCTCAATTGTACAGCGAGAAGCAAAAGGATCCCCAAGTCGCAGCACACATGTAAACGGCAAGAGTCTTTATCAGAATCGGGGAGGGTTGCTATAAAGCTCCTGTGGAAGTGGGGTTAATGCTGTTACATGCCAAAACGTGTAAATGTGAATCCCACCTATTGCCCGGCATCACATTCTTGGCAATGAATGTCAAGACGGCAAATCATTCTTGGCTTTTCCTGTTTCTTAGAATTCTGGATGGGAGTGGAAGAGGAAGATGCGGGAATCTGCATACAGCTTCGCTCCACTTCCCTCCTTGGTTCTGTTGTACAGAATTCTGTTTGAAGCTTCAGGTGTAACTGTTGTTTGATGGGGCTTTTTTGACCAACTCAAACAAAACCTTTTCTGTGTCAAACAGAGGTGCTCCTCATGGATGCCTGCTGTTACTTTTGTAAACTGAATTAGGGTGGTTCATGTCTGAAATTCATTCAACTCGTTCGGGGTGTTAAGTTTCACTGCGGTGCAGTGCAGTACATTGTGGAAGATAAGACATTATTCATTGTTAATCCTCTGCATCTTGTGAAAGTCATACGCTGTTAGTTTCAATTAATCAATCTAACTGAGACTTTAATCAAAACTAGTTGCTGTCTGTTGTATGAAAAATTGGGTGAAAAGCAACATTGATCGCAAACTTTTAGTTTTCATTATAAATTATTATGGATATTATGAACATATTTAATTACATGTAGTGATTAATTTTACAATTTTACCGAGTTCTCTCTCTCTCATCGCCATGCCTTTTTACCCTTTTCATTCCGTCGATCGACGCCGGCCAGCTGCTCTTTGATCTTTAGCCACCGGACTGCCGCTCTTCTTCAATCTTTCATTGCTGGCCAGCCACTCGTCAATCTCTCGCCGCCGGCCCCGCTCTTCGACATCTCTTCGTCGGCTCTCCGATTTCCGATTTCCGATTTCTCACTTCGAGCCACTCTGATCTCTGCTCTCCTCCGGCCTGCCGATCTTCGCTGACGACTCCGACTCTAATCGTTCCCAATCTCCAATCTCCGATCTCCGATTTCTCGCTTCAAGCCACTCCAATCTCTGTCCTCCGCCAGCTCGCCGATCTTCGCTGACGACTCCAAATCCGACGTTTCCCAATCTTCAATCTTCACTCCGATCGAATCTCTGCTCCGTCGCTGCGATCTCACGATCTCTGTTCCGACTGAATCTCCAATCTCCCAAAATTTTTTTTTTTCTGTTTTTCACTTTTCATTTGCTTACGTTTGTTAAGACACTTTTACAATTTCATTAAGACATTTTACTTTATTTTTTAGAAATTTTTAAATTTAAAAATAACAGATTTTCTAAATTTTTAAATATTTATTTAAATATTTTTATTTTTATTATTATTTATATATTGCTTCAGACATTCTTTGATTTTTATTTAGACACTTTAAACATTTATAAAAGAGAGGGAGTTTTGGTAAGAGAAAATTTTATCAATTTCTTTTTATAGAAGTGACTTATATATAAAAAATTAAAAATAAATTAATATGTCTAATTAATCATAGATACATAGTATAATAGTAATTAATTGTAAATGGGTTATCTCTATACCATTGCAACTTAATCCTAAACCTTTATAACTTGTTATATATTGGTCTCGAGGCCCAAGTAATACTAAGTTGGGTCAAAAAACTTGATTTATAGAGAGATAAAAAAATTGATAGTTTAAATAAATAAATAATTGTAAAAAATTATTAAAGGACAGTTACTAAATAATTTAAATTTATTAACTCTCATATAATTATTTGATAACCTTTTAGATTCTCATTAAGCCTTTTAGCTCTCATAAATGCAACTGGTGTGATAGTATTTAATTTAATAGTTAATGGACCATTCAAATTGTGCCAAAGTTAGAGACCGAAATGCAATAAATTGTAAAAATTTGAGACCAATCATCAAACTAATTTTCAATAACAATTAAACGTTTGAGACGCGGTGCTATTTACCTGTGAAAATTCCGTTTTTCTATTTCACCGGCAGAAGAATCATTTTGTTTCCATTTACATTTACATTTAACCAACTTGAGGAGCTACTTACACGACAGAAGATGACCATCACCGCAAGAATTCTCAATAACAACATAAATTTCAACTTCTAGTTCGGCCAACTCTGGACTACTTTGGATCCATACGGGCGAATTGGCCACTAAAAAGCCTTCGCAAGACAACTGCATCAGAGCAGTTCTGTCGAAGATGAAACTGTGATGAACGCAATTAGTACCGTGAGTCATACTTGCTAGAAGTAGACATGTGGTTAAAAAAACTTTATTATAACTCTCAATTAGTTTACACTGAAGTTTACTACCACTCGCATCTATATTGGTGCTTCTTGAGCTCATCATATAGTTTCATGCTGTTGTTGATGATGGTCGCTGTCCTCAGCGTCTCCGCCTTCATCCTCATGTTCTTCCAAGAAGGTCTCTGATGTGCCATCAGGTGGAGAAGTACCGTCGGAGCTTCCACTGCTTCCATCTGAAAAGTTGTTGGCGGCCTCTGTGACATTGACTACTTGCTGCTGTTTCTCCATCATCCCAGATAGTGCTAGAGACGGAGACCACTCAAGGACATCATCAATAATATTGGACATGCGCTTCTGGTACCTGCAACATAGTGATAAAGCCACCTTTAGATCTAAAGCCAGTGGCAAAGGCCACAAACGAATACACAGATCAATTAAAAAAAGTGGAGAGAGAGAGAGAGAGAGAGAGCTCTTTATATATCAGTGGGAACAAACAAATATCTCCAACAGAAGATCATTTCAAAACAGGAGTTGAGGACTGACCTTGCTCTGGCAGCTTCATCAGGAGCATGGTGCCTCAACAGCAATATGACCAGCACAGATACCACTGCGTAGAAAAGTCTAGCAGTCCACTTGGGTGGCTCTTCCTCATCTTTCTTAGGCCAAAACCGGAACAATTCCCGCAATGTTGCCTCCTCAGCCAGGATGTTAGGGAAGACCCAAACACGCTTACCAAGGAGAATCCACATAGCACCAAATATTGCAGCCCTTACTAAAGTAAAAGGATAGGTTAAATGTACTCAGTAATTTCTTATTCCTTAAAAGTTAAAAATGCAGTAACATGTAGTGCTGCAGGAGTAATTTTCCCATCAGAAACATCTATTAAAACAAGCCAAGCAGCAAGCAGCACATTTGTGAAGGGTGCGAATTGAGGAAAGACGTGAAGGACAAGGGCACACTTTACTCAACCAGAAAGAGCTCATACTTCTTAGCAGTCAGAACCAAATTTTTTGCTCTTCTTAAGGGTAAAACAAATATTTATTCATAAAACCATTTAATACCCAGGATCTAAACTGAGGAAGGGTGGATATATAAGATACGATGACAAATAACTCAAGGTAAAGATTAATGAGCATGAACCAAAAGTAAACAAAATAATCTAGCCAGGCCCCAAGTGTAACTTACATAGAAGCAAGCAGAGAATGAGTAGTAGAACTCCAGCACAGGAGTACAGAATCAGTAACTTGCACCGATGTGGGTACACTGGGAATAAGCAAATGGCCAGTGTCAAAACAGGCCAGAAGAATGAGAGGAGGGTTTGCCATAATGGCCGCCTATTTACAAATGTCCATGCAAAAAAGGCGTCATTGTCGGAAAATACTTGATCCTGCATTTACAATCAGTATAAAATCAGGAACCTGTGCCCATGGAACAAGCAGGTAAAAATAATGGAAAGGTGTTTGAACACCAAAAGAAAAAACCGCAGGACAGTAATCAAATACCTATTCCACCATAAACAAAAGACTTACAGTGAAAATCTCCAGATGTGCCGGCCATGTAGACAATTTTTTCTTTCCAGGACGAACGGTTTTGATCACACGGTCACAGCGCACTAAGAGATTCTTTCTTAGTAGAACATTAGCAATATCTTCAGCTTCTAAATTTCTATCCGACTCCAGGATTTCTTTAACCTCAGGATGACTTTTCATAAAGCTTACAAAATTCTTCCCTCTAAAATATTCAACACGTGTTTCCTGTAACACAGCCCAACGCGATTCCAATTCTTTATGGTTCCTCACCTTCTCAGCAAACACCTGAAACACATCTTGTTTTGCAGCTTGTTTCTGGAAAAGAAAAGGCATACATTAATCAGAAAATGCCACAGAACATCAATAAGTAAAGATGTCAAAATTTGTATTTAGGAAACAGCTCTAGAGCAAAGTATACCAGATATAAACATCGGCTCTCAACAATGTACAGAAAGAACAACTTTCAAAGTGCAAACTTAAACGTAAACTTAGCCAATATTGAAGGTTCATTTGAACTTGCCACATAAAAGCAGGAGGTTCAGAAAGGCAAAAAAAAAAGGTCTGCCGGATATGGAAATGATAGCATTTCACTTGAATTCAACTATCATGGTGGCAAAACCAGCAAAACCAAGCAAATCATGGATCAGCAAGAAAGCTGCGAATTCATAAAGCCCATATCCAAACAGAGGTTACAAAAGATACTGCAATCTCATTTCTAGTCCAATTATGTCCCAAATTTCAATTTAACATGGTATACATGGATCTTTCCTTCCGGCTTAAGGGAATAAAACCAGTGGAAAGGGAAAATTCCAATTGTTAGAATCCCAGCTCTCCCATAATACTTCCATCCCCATCATAGTACAGTTCCTAATTTCTTGACACCACTAGATCTAATCCATCATTTCCAGATAAATCTCCACCAGTTAAATTCCTTTCCAACCAAGAATGACTAATTTGTCGTAAATGAATCAAAGTTACCCTCTCATGAAACAAAGAAGTGATGATATTGATCAAAGAACTTAAAATCTCGAGATTAAGACAAATTAACAACAACCCTAGATCAGGAAAAAGGGAGAAAAGATCAGACCTTTGGAGGAGCGTCGGAGTTGAGATCTCTGCTACCATTTTGCACGCCGGCCAGCGCTCTCCTCGCCTTCTTCTTCTCGGCTCCTCCGGGCTTCTTCATTGCTACTTCTCTCACGGTTCCGCTTCGCAAAGCGAAAGTGAAACGGTCACTTTTTGTGTGATATTGTTGGATGAACTTGATCTGTTACCGAGTTTTGCCGACTGCATCGTACGTCCATGACCCGTGTAGAGCCACTCTTCAATTTTCGTTTCCTCTTTTTGGCTAAATACTTGACGTTGCCCCTCAAATCTATAAATTTTCTACAATTTGGACATCCAACTTTTATATCTTGTGAACCACCCACCGAGACAACGAGACTTAGAATGTTTTGTTCCATTTCTCTGTTCTGACGCAGTCGAGATTAACTACACTTTATAATTTCATCGTAGTTTTCATTATTTAATGTGGGATTATTTTATGGCTGATTGTTGTGCGAGCGCGAAAGGAGTAGTAAAGAGTTAATATGCAAGCTCCGACAAAAGTGTCGTGCAGGTTGGATGGTCAGGGCATGTACATGTTTTCTTGCCGGAAAGAGTCTGAGCCTCCTCGCTAAGGGTGGAAATGAGTCAGACTATGTCCGTCCGAATATCTTAAACTCAAAGTTCAGCTTTGTAAGAATTGATTTGGCTTGAACTCGAGTTTGAGTTTGGTAAATAAGGCTCAAAGCTCGGTTTAGAAAGACCTGGGCTCAGTTTGGTGATTTAATAGGCTCAAAACTTAATATGAGATTCAAGATCGATTCTAACTTAATTAAAGGTTTAAACTCAATTTGAGGAGTTTATTAGAATTTTTAGGGTAATATTATTGTTGTAATTATATTATATTATTTTTTATATCAAATTCGTTAGACTCGATAAAAATTCAAGCCGAAAATTATCGAGCTCTGAACTCGGCTTGTTAAGCATTCTAATTTTAGATGCAACTCTAGTTCGGGCTCGAGGAATGTTAGAATCAGTTGGATAGCCAAAAAATTAAGTTCAAGTTTGAATTATTCAATAGGAGTTTGGCTTATTCCCCACCTCTACTCCAAGCAACTCTTCCCCCAATTTTTTTTTTTTGGTTAAAATGAATGTTTATATAAAAAGAAACATGCAAGGTCCAGTGCAAAAAGAAGAACTCAGCCACTAGTACTAGTTTGTCTAGCACAGAGGAGAGTGCAAAAAAGAATGCAAAATATTATAATGTCTTGTGGTAGAGACCCCCATAGCATCCACCAAGTAAAAACTAAAAACAAAATCAGGGCACTTCCAATATGTTGTAGTGCCCTCATCCTCTGAAAATAGCTCCCCTACTAGCCAAGCAATCAGCAACCGCATGAGCCTATCTTAACACGTATTTAACTTTCAGCATGTGATACAGCCAAATGAGTAACTTGCAATCCACAGTTGATGGCATTAGTTGAATTGACAAACATTGAGATAAACTTAATAGGTGAACAACCACTTGAGAGTCCATCTCAACAATTAAAGTGAAGGTGGAAAATTGTTGCACCGATTCCAAGCCTTCTCTAAGGCCTTATAATTTAGCTTGTAGGCTATTGGATTGCACAATAGTTATGGGCAAATACAGCCACTCCATTGTTAACTTCAAACTTTTTCCACCAGCATTTGGAACCAATAGACCTAGTTATTTTTTTCCTTCTTACCGACCCATTCCATTTTTTCTTGGCAAAAGGGGCAAATTGCCACCGGAATTCTCACTATAGTGCAAATATGCCACTATAGTTTTTTTGTAGTTAAATTCATCATTGACATTTGCAATCAAGTGAAATCTAGAATTATTATTCTAGATGTGGCCAAATTAGCCACTTATAGGACAAACGAAGAAAATATTCTGTTTCTTTAGAATATTCTGTCAAGTCTGCTAAATAATAGAAATAATAAAAATCATTAATTATTATCCTTCTAAGTAAGTTATACAATTTATTCATGAACTATATTCATTAATGCACATAAGTCCCCAAACTAAAAATAAGAACACTTCTCACCCATTTCCCCTTCTTTAATTTGTCACCACTCTCACCAAGAACTAGTAATGTATACCCCACCACAATTTGGCCCTTTTACTAAAAAAAACAAAAACAAAAGCTGTTGGGAAAATATTAAGGAACCAATATACCCATCACTGCTTGTTGTTAGTGATGTTGATGAGGATATCATCGAAGATCATGCAAAGGTCAGGGACATGGGTGATAAAGTGGAGGACCATGGTGTCTCGCAGACTTGGAGTGTTTGGGTGTGTTTCTTAACAGAGTTGACATAAATGTCAGGTTGGAGCAGGATGTGCTCCAACTGGACTTTTTTTTTTCTGTAGGTTTCTTTGCTGGTTTTTTGTGGTCATCTCTCTCACCATGAACAACAACCGAAACGAAAAAAAAAAACAATCATAAAAAAGGCAGCATCCCACCATTGTTGAGGTTATCGAAAAAGAGCTCTTCATTAAAGGCACAGACTATAGTGCTCATTGTGCTTGCAACTCTTGCAAATGAGAAGGAGAGAGTGGTGGCGATTGTTGATGAAATGAGGATCCTGGTGGTGGTCAGGATTCATTAATGAGGGTTTGGATTCACGTGGCCTATTTGGTGGCTAGAATGACTGAGAACGATCTGGCTGCTCACAATATTCTGTAGAGAGAATGTGATAGGGCATTGGTCATGCTGGTGTTGTTTGAGACTTCTCTGGATGTCCACTTCACAGCCCATAAGGGTAATAAGAGCATACCTTCTTTGGTCAAAATGAACAAAGACATCAAGAAACAATCTCATTCATGATCAAATTTGTGGCATAATTATTGTTCATATTAAGTAAAGAATTTCAAAAAATTAAAATTTCCCTCTTATTCTATTCAAAATACAGGCAAATCTCTAAGTGAAATTTCAAATTTTCACTAAAAATTAAGAGAAAAAAGTTAGGGTTTAATTTATTGAATTGGGGCTTTTGACTTCAGTGAGAATATGAGTTAAGTCGAGTCATGAGAGGTTTAGAATAACCATTAATTGTGAGATTACTGCTAAATTGATTGAATGCTGCTGAGTGTGAGCCAAAGATTCAAATTTGACCAGGTATTAGAAGATCTAGACCTGGTGCTCATAATAATTCATTTCAATACTTATATTTGTAACTAAAACTAGTTGGTTTTCTTACTAATTTCAGTTTAGATTCCATATTTGATGATTTCAAAGAATAGAATAAGCATTGTGTTAAATTTTTGAGTTATAACCTTTTAAACTTAACTTAGGGCCAATTCATTTTGCATTTTTAGGTTATTGGAATATGTTAACTATATAGGTCGGGTGACTTGGCAAGTTGCTAAAGGAGATTATCATCTTTTCAAGTGAAATTACATTCAAATGCCATTAGGATCGTCACCGGCCCAATTGCTCACTCTTCATCTGGACATGAAAAGAAGTTTGCTGCCTTTGCTACCCCGCCCACTGCCTTAGTAGCGCCTTACTTTAATGTGTCCCCTCCTCTTCTCCTACTCTTATTCCTGCTTATCACACCCTTTACTCCTTACGTCACTCCTTGGCCTGAATCATCAGTTGTAGGAACCAGTTCAGATCCAGCGAAAATCGCGCCATTTCATCAAGTGCCTCATGATGGATTCGACTCCTCTCCAATAACTGGGAGCCAGTCAACGTGTTTAGAGCCACACGAGCAAAAATATCACCCACTTATCAATATCATCTCCTACCCTCTTCTAAATCTCTTTATTTTGCCAATGACTTTTGATTCCAACACAAATATATCTTGTCTTTGATGGCCAACAATATGTCTATGCAGAAATTTAGTATATCAAAACAGATGATCATAAAAAAATAACTTTAAAAAAATATCACCAAAGGATGTTAGACCATCATCATTATGAGTGATTCTTTCATTTGCTTTTCATGGGCTACAAGTCTGAGCCATTGATTCACTGCCTCTCAGGATTTTTTGAGGAAATTAAATTTCCTTTTGGAGTACAAATTGGGATAGACATTAAACCACTGGAGAATGAAGAACAAGTGAAGGTCAAACATTTTTTACGGTGGCAATAATCAAAACTATTGGAAGAGATAAGAGAAGATGATGGAGGGCCAAAACAAAGAAGCCTATTTTTTTTTTGTTGTCAAATCTTTGAAAGGGTAAAAGAGCGAGAGATAGAATAGGATCGAAGATGATTGGATGAGTGAGTGATTTTTATCATAACAGAGCCACTGTTGATATGAAGTAAATGTGTACCCATTAAGGGTGACTTGTAATTTAGTTGAACTCTAGGGCTATTAGATTTTGATTCATTCTCAATCGAGCCATGCACAACCTGGTCAAATGACCCAACCCGATTAAAACTAACGTGCAAATGTAGTTGTATACCCCTTAAACGAACTGCTTGTTAATTAATTGTACGCTTTCAAACTTCATAGGTTTATATATAATATTATTTGATATTATCCACCATTATTTGTAACTTTGTACATTTGAACAACTCGCATGCCATATGTAAGAATCATGGATATGTCTCTGGCTGACATGACAAATTTTATTAACTTTGCTATAATTCATCATGAAACGGACTAGAGTGGGATGTTTTTAAAATGTAAGGACCAAATTAGAGGTTGGTATACAAAAATTGGACCGCCATTAAAGGACAGGAACCACAAACATAATTCAGCCGAAGCAATATGGAAAATTACTAGAATATTAAAATGCTAAGAACGTCTTGAATGCGTCTAAATAGTATAAAAAAAACTTAATTAAAAAAATAAATATAAAAATTTACCTAGTACTTATAAGACAATATTAAAGTGGTACGAATATATAGTTTCGGGATAAATTAAAAAATGTGTATTATGTAGCCATCTTCCAGAAGCAAGCCACAATTGCAAAGTTGGAATCCACGAGCATATTTTGGGGGACAGAAGAAAAGAAAGGGATAGGAAACCTGTCAACCCCTCGTTTTAGATTTCCAGTCAACTAGCTAGTTTTATTTTAATTCTTTATTTATTTTTGGAGAAAATGTCAACTACGGTACTAGAATTATGGAATCATAACTTCAAACATGTAAGAAAAATCCAAAACAGAAGGCTGCTAGGGGTTGGAAGTTGGGAATGGCAAAGCTTAAGATCAGCATCTGGTTCAACCAATATATGCTCTAGGGTGGAATATCCCCAACTGCCTCTCGCATGTTTGGAGAATTGTTCTTGTCTGAAATGCTTTAACCAGATTCAATGAATTTCATAAATTCACCGTATAAAATGATAGACAAAGCTCTGAATTAAATTTAGATGACTTAAATGTAGAGCAGTGCCCTAAACTTTGTCAACTCAGTCAGTTAATGATCTCAAATATTAATTGACTCGGTTCAAGACTCATACTATTAGAATTAGGGCAGTTCAGTCCATAAACTCAGACGGAGAGTCATACGATTTACGTGAATGATAAATCTGATGTTTTGATAGAGGTAGCACTGTTTTGCAGCAATGACAACACTGAACCCAAGAAAACCATCTCTACTGTCATGTTTTTAGGTCGCCGTGAGCTATTAAATTTTTTAATTGCACCATTGTGTGTTCACATTGCCAAATTTTTAGGGTTTTGATCAAATTTAGGGATTTTTTGGATGAATTTGTGAGCCTCCAGTTTTATACAACCTCACAATCAACCATTGTTTGAAGTTGGATATCTATCACATGATGACTTTAGATGATGTTTTCTAGACTAATTTGCCCCAATTTCATTAAAAGTATGCCTTTTGAGTTGAGTCGGTTGATAGTTAAAATCCTTAAGTTTGGAATGAAATGGAAATATTCATAACTTGTTTATTTATTTCTAATTATTGTTGGATCTCAGCACCAAGTTTAAACTTTTCATTAAAAAATTATTCATGAGATAATTATAGGTTGTGATGAGGGTTTTTGATCTAGATCTACCATAGTAAATTATTGATATGGTCATTAACCATCTCTAAAAATTTTGTAAATTGTCATTTTGACCCTAAAAACACGTAATATACATATATTATTTTTGAAGGATTCAGACAAATTTCCTTGTTGAGCCGACCATAGTGTTAAATACCACGGTATACTGTTTACCGCAGGTACGAGATACAAATGTTTTTATATTTTGTCATTTTACTGCCAGGTATATCGTGAAATACCGTGATATTTCATGTACCACTCACTTTTTGTATGCATTTTGTCAAAAAAATCATGGTATACTGCAAAATATTGCGTGGTACGTACTGTGGTATTTTATTTTTTGAGCTATTTTTTTTCATTTTTTCATTTTACATCAAAATATCATAAATATATAAAATATTAAAATATAAATAATACACATGTCATAAAAAAAACATATAATTTTATTTTTTTTTGTTAATTTTTTTAGTTAACATAAAAATTTAATGAATGGTAACAGTTTGAAGGACCCAACATGAGTTCAATTGGTGATAGTGGCTCCATGGTGTATGGATCATATGGGTATTCACAACAAATGCCATCATCTTTGACTGAAGGTTCATCATCATTGGCCCTAATATTTTTTCAATAATTTATTCAGTAACAATTATCACATTTTTAAGCCACAACATGATGTTAAACAATATCCCTCAATTAGATTTTTGGTGCATACTACTTCAATTGAATATTATTCTTATTTGCAGAATTTTTTTACTGAACCAAAATTTCATGACGTGAAATGAATACGTTGCTTTTGCAGAACAAGTTGGGAAAAAAACATTATACTTTAAGCCACTTATGAACTCAATGTAGTATTAAAAAATGTATTGTTATTATTAAAGTATTATTTTTTCTCTTATATCAATAAATTAGTTTTTTTTAGTATTATTTATTTTGCTTTATATATAAATTTTTTTATTTTTTTGTATTAAAAAAATTATCTTCTATCATATATATTTTATTTATATTTGACAAATTGTGATGAAAAAAATTAGAATACATATAAAATGTGTAAAAATAAATTGTTGAACAAATTATGTTATCTTAAAATAATATTCTAAGATTTATTTTTTTGTGAAAACGATAACGATATGTAGTACAGTATACTATATACCTTAAAAATTTGGGGTGCGGTATATCTAGCAGTAACAATATTAAACACCTTGGAGCTAGCTAGTTTGCTTGTGCTTGGACTATGGAAAAGAACTTTGGTTCGAGCCCTAAAGCCTACTCACAATTTTTCTTATCTTATTTTCATTTTTTTCTCTCTTTTCAGTTTTTTTATTCTCCCCGGTTTTTTTGCTTTTCATCTTGCACCTCTTCATTTTTTTCAGTTTTATTTATATTTACCTTTTCCAATTTTTTTTATTTTTTTCCTTTTACTTTCCATTTTTTTTATTTCATTCTTTGCTCTAGTCTGTTATTGCCTCCAATATGTCCTAAAAAAATGTGGAACTTAACACGAGAAAGTCTGAAAAAAAAAACATACAATACTAAAAAATTGAGATCTTATTCATTTTTTTATTAGTTCCTATTTGTTATTTTCTTAGTTGTTGTTTGCTCTTCTGTCAGTGATTATTTGTTCCTTTACTAGTGGTTGTTTGTTTTTTTATTAGTTCATACTTGTTCTTTAGATACACTAGTTGTATGTTCTTTCATAAGTTGTTGTTTTTTTTTTATCAACAGTTATTTATTATTTTACCAATTTTTATTTGTTCTTTAGATAAACAAGTTGTTTGTTCTTTTATTAATAGTTATTTATTCCTTTATCAGTAGTTGTTTGTGCTTCTACTAGTAGCTGTTTGTTCTTTTATAAATTCTTGGTTATTCTTTAAATACTTTCTATTCTTTTTATTAGTTTCTACTTATTTTTTAGATAAATTAGTTGTCTTTTTTTTTCAATAGTTATTTGTTCTTTTATCAGTATTTATTTATTTTTTTGCTAGTAACTATTTGTTCTTTTACATATTCCTACTTGTTTTTCAGATAAACTAGCTGTCTATTTTTTATTAGTAGTTATTTATTTTTTTATCAGTAATTGTTTGTTCTTTTACCAACAATTGTTTGTTTTATTATCAATTTCAACTTGTTCTTTAGATACTGTCTGTTCTTTTAATAGCACATGTTTGTTCTTTTATCAATTTATGTATGGTTTTTAGATAAATTAATTGTTTATTCTTTTAGTAGCAGTTATTTATTCTTTAATCTGTAGTTGTATATATTCATTCTTTTATTAGTTGACAAATTTGAAAAAGATGAACAAAAAGTAGATAAATTTTTATTAAAAAAAATAAGAATATTTTTTTAAAAAAAGTGATTTTATTAATTAAAATCCAAATTATCTGGAAATGACACAAATATAGTTTTTTTTATTAATTATATGAAAAATTATCAAGAAAATAAATAAAAATAACAATAAATCATAAAATTAGACATTTTCCTAAGCTAGCAATAAAGGGGATCAAACGGCTTATGATCTTAATTTTCTAGTGAGATGTGGCAGATGAGCATTGTTTGTTGGTTGGAAAAAAAAAAGGTCAAGCTTACATTTAGGGATGGCAATGGGGCGGATCAGGCGCGGATACCCTCTATCCGCCATCCACTCTCGCGGGTTTTTTCATACCCGTTAGCTCACGGATATCCGCTAACGGGTAAAAAATAGTACCCGTGCCCGCAACCCGTAGATAATCCATATCTGCAACTCACTGACCTTAATGTTTTCTTTTGTGGTACCCCATCACTCTCCATTGCCAGTGATGCAGTGCGCCGGTGCCCGAGCTTTGATTTCTCCCTTGGTCGAAGGATCCGTTGAACAAAATGATCGTGCCGTCGGCACTGGATGTGAGTAGCGAGCAAGAGGACTGAATCGTGACTTCGTGAGCAGGCTGTAGAGAGATGCGATGATTGAATCGTGAGCATAGCAGCCAGCGAGACCTTCCAAATTCCCAATTTCTAAAACCTAGCGCCTAATTGGGCCAATTCCAAATGAATCAGGCAACGGACTCAATGCCAAAAGGCATAAGCGGGGCCAAGCGGCTGAAGTGTGAAGCATGTGTAGGTATAATTACCAAAATTAGCCATTTAAGTTATTAAAAGAGGTGACACTTACATTAAGGGTAAAATTAAAATTTTATATATTTGACGGGTTTCACGAGTAGGTGCACGCGCGGATTTATCTGTGATGGATACCCCCTACCCATCACCCACCCACACCCACCAGACGGGTGAATTTTTTTACCCGTGTCCTTCCCATCATGGGTATTTTCAACCGTTTATCCATCCATTATGGGTGGATATCCACAGTTCGCTGTTCTTACCCGCTCCACTAATCTCATAAAAAAATGGGGCACAACTAAAGACTTATAGTTTTGAAACTCATACCCCTTAAGGGGTAAGGATTGAAGTTTTTTTAACCACTTGAACTAGTGCTCTGTGTTTGACAAAGAATTGAGTATTTATTATATTAATTATGTGCTTTTCTTGGTGCATGCGCACACAAAGTTTATCCTAATCTAAAACTATCTCTTGATTCAAATTGACACTACTGTGAAAAAATGCTAAACAACTTGAAATTATTTGAATGTAATTACTATATAATTTGAATTAGGATTTCAAAAGATATTTTTGAGATTGTGTAAAAAAAAAAAAAGGAAAGAAAGAAGGGGAAGGAAGTGTATATTTCTAAAGTGAAGGGTAACTATGATAAATCCTAAATTCAATAGATAGGGACAAAGGTGTTTTTTATGTTGTGGTGAGAATTCTCAGCCTATTACAATTAATTTAAAGTTAAAAAGTAATTTATATAAAATTTTTGAAATTTGAAAAAACAAATCACCTATTTTGTTCGAAAACTTAAATTTTACTAATCTAAACTTGTAGCGTCATTAACAATATTAAGGAAAAATATGTTACATTTAAATATAAGAAAAATTGATATTTAATCCATCAAATTATTTTAGACATTTTAAAATAGGATTTTAATGTTAATGTAAAAACTAACATACATCGTAAAAAAACTTAGATATGTCATGTAAGATGTAAAGTATATATTTTTTTTAATAAAAGGGCGAACCGCATTTTCCACCAACCTAGCCGTGGGTTTTTGCAATTTATCATAAGTTTAACTCTCAAAGGAGATCCATTTACACTCGTGGAAGAGTTAATAAATGTTCGTATAACTTTATTGAAAATTAATATTGCATCATTCCAATTATTAGATCTAAAGATTTAGTGATGGGGGTTACGTATGTCAATTTTCAGAGTAATCGACAATTTTAAAGTTCAATTTTAACCTATTCATCTAACAATTGCATTTTTATACATAAAGTACATTGACTTAAATTTTGTTAACAAATTACAAAAAATATTACGAAATTGGTTGCTCTAAATTTTTGTGCACGATCTTCATTATTATAATATTCAATCCAACGGTACAATTGTTTATGTTTTTAACGTATATGGGATTATAGAGATCTGATGAGAACAAGAAACCTAATAGTAGTAACTAAATCACTTGTGTTAGTTTCTTTATAGGAATAGAACTTGCAAGTTATTTTCCTTGAGGGTGAGGAGAAGCATTATTTCGTTGCTTATGCACAAAATTCCATTAACTTGAAGGGTAATTTTAAATTACAGGTGTTTTTATTAAGCAAATTGTAGGAAAAAAATGCAAGAAATATAAGTTTGAGTTCAAGCTTGGTAGGGTTCAACTGCTACCAAGTACCAAGTTGAGGCTTGACCGAATTGAGTTCAAGTTTAATCATTTTCAAATTTATTAATTTTCACCGGCTCCACCATGATGGTAAAATGTGTGGATATCTTTTGGATTCAACTGGTTCAAGCTTCAAAAACATATTAAAGGCACAAAGACTGCCAAATTGCAGTTTGAAATTTTCCATGTTTCGTGAAACAAGATAAATTATCCTCTATATCGCCTAAGTACTCTCTTTTACCCTACAAATTTGTGCATGCTCCTGAGTTTTAAAGCTTACAAATTACAATTACATAGCTTATTAAGAGGAAACAATTATTTGTAGGATTAATTGCTCTTACCCCATAGTTATACCATAAATATGTATAGACCGTAGGCTTTAAATATTTATAGTTAGCCCTTATTTCTTTGGAGTCCAATGAATTTATTGAGTGGAGATTAAGCCCTAAGGGTTCGGACAAAAAGAGCCTTAGTACCAACTTTGTATTTGATGGCATAAGAAGAGTAACATCCCAAATTGACTTGGATTTTAGTTCAGATTTGACTGGTTCTCTTTCAATTTTTTTATTACTTGATTGACTTTATTTGAAGTTATATATCAAATTTTATGGTGGATACAGTTTTCTTCAAATCTTGGTGTTCAAGAGTGATTCAAAGCTTTCACAAGATAAATCTTCAATTAAAGACGATTGACGATGGATATAAGTTTTCTCTTAGGTTTATGAGAATCTCCACTCTATTGGGGTGTCTTCACGCTTGACAACAAATATGAAAATGATTGTATAAAATAAAGAGGTAAAATCCAAATATGGTCTCCTAACTTTAAAGATTATTCTAAAGCAGTGGTCCCGTAACTTTTTTTTATCTTATTAAGGTCCCCTAAATCAACAAATGTGTCCTATTTTTATTTCTACCGTTAATTTACTTGTTAGTTTAGATAAAAATTGCCTATGTAACACAGGAACCGCCACGTAACACCATCTTTTATGACAACAAGTGACAAAATTGGAAGACTGATAAACCTTAGGGTTGACACAGATAGAAAATTTTTGGGATCTACTGGCTTCATTGGCCCAAATTTCATTCTCTTCCCACCTCTTCCCACAGCTCGCTGATTACGCCGATCTCACCATCCTCATCTGCGCCACCATATCATCGTCCTCTACGCCGGTCCCCTCTCATCCTACTTTTCACGCCGATTTGAACTCCTGCTCCCAATCACCCCTGGTATGACTTTTCTTTGTCCAATTTCCCCCATCATATCTCGTCCTTGCCTTAGTTCGTCATCAGGAACTGTCGAAATCTGGTCTCAAGTAGCAACCGGTGGAAATTTGGTCATCAGTTATCATTGAGACCGTGCGTAAATCTAGTCCTCGTCTTGTCGAGACCGTCGTCGTTTTTGAGCCACTGGGAAATCTCGAATCCGCATTCCAATCTCTGATTAGATCTGGGGCCTTAAGACTAAAAAAAAAGGAGCATGTGGAAAATCATCGAGACTATTGAGGCCATGTCGAACTCCCACTCCCATTGTCATTGAGCCCATCTCGTCCTCCTTCGATTTCTCTTCTCCTACTCCCAAGTGCCGATTACGCCCGCCACCATCTCCAATTGCCTCCTTAGATTTCTCTTCTCCAATCGTCCTTCTTCAATTTATCTTCTCCAATCGTCCTCCCCAATTTCTCTTCTCCAATCTTCCTCCTCGATAACTTTTATTCCGCTCCTAATTTGCCTAATTCGATCTCTTTTATTCTGTGCGCAACAATCAAGCATGGGGTAGTGGCAGAGGATTCGAATCTGAACGACTCATCTTGTTACCATCAACGATGGTGTGAGCATAGGCTATTGGCATAGGATTCACCGGCGGGGCGTCGAACCATCAACAACGCTGTTGGAATCGCGATGAAAATTTGGTGAAAAGAAAAGAAGATGACTTTCGGCTTATTGACAATTGAATTCCTCATGATTTTTCGTCTATATCAATTTTAACTTACAAGTTTCTATTCTTCTAGTAGAGTCATCCACATGATAGTTTGTAACCCATCACGAGGGTAGCAAGTGCCATGTAGGTAAATTCAGTAAAAAATATGTCGAAACTAATAGTAGAGACCAAACTGAGATGCAATAGTTAAGATAAGCGACTTTAAGAGGATAAAATAAATATAAGATACCACTTTAGGATGATAATAAAAGTTAGGGAATCAAATTTGGATTTTACCCTAGTTAAAGTCAGTCTTTATTATTTTTTCTTTTTAGGTTTTATAGATAATTTTTTTATTTTATAAATAGTTGGTTTGGTTGGAGTTTTATTTTATTTATTTATGAGTTTTATACTCCAAATTATTCTGACTTTCTTGAAATATTCAGTTTGATTCAATTCATTTTATTCAGAGTTGTAAGAATCAGTAATATTTTTGTAGCTAGTTTTATGTTCTTGTTATCTCTTAAAATTTTATACTGTCATTAATTTATAAAATATTATTTAATTTACTTTTAATTGAAATTAAACATCTTTTTGTGAAAAAGAAAAAACGGGGCAGGAAATACTAACTCTGTTTCGCCATGCACCTCCAATATTTATGTATGGCTGATTTTTCTGTGCGCCCGGCGCATGCGTGAGCCACGCTCCTAAAGTAATTTATCTTGTACAATCTAGTTCCTAGGATTTAATTTTTGTCTTATTTCTTTGATGCAAGAAATAGCCAAATTTTCAAAAACGTTTCTCCTGCCAGTAATTAAAGATTATTGTTAAAATTTTTACAGAATATCACCAAATTCGCGTAGAAACTGTAAGACCTGTAATTGAAGTGAAATGGCAATAAGATTGCGTAAAATGTTGACAGATAATTGGTAAAGATATTAACATTAATTGATAATTACTAATGGATAAAATATTTAGAAATTTGACTAAGAATGTATCAAAGAAACAAGAGGAATAAGAAATTATGAGAAATAAGAAATTATTTATTCTTTTATTAAAAATAATTTATTTTTTTTATCAGTTTCTGCTTATTCTTTTAGAGAAAATAAATTTGTATTCTTTTAATATTAGTTAGGTACGAACTAGTTCTTGATATTTATTTGTGTAGATCATATTTGGATTGTCTTTTCATGTTAGATTTGTGTAGAGCACCTGGGTGTAAGAGATGACTGTAGCAAACAATGAAATAAAAATTTACTCTAAGAGAATAAACAAGTAGGAAAAAAGAATAAATATGAAGGAAAAAAACAAACAATATTTTCTAAAAGAACAACATACCATTCTAAAAGAACAAACATACATTTCTGAAAGAACAAACACCAAAAAACAAAAGAACAAGAAATTTACATAAACATGGTCATGTATAAGAACAAATAGTGTCTTCTATAAAAACAAACACTTAAGTAATAAAAAATAAACATGTAAAAGAAAGAACAAATAATGCATTCTAAAAAAACAAACATGTTATTCTAAAAGAACAAACATACCCCTCTAAAAGAACAAACATACTCCTCTGAAAGAACAAATACCAGAAGACAAAAGAATAAGAAGTTTACAAAAACAGGGTCATGTATAAGAACAAATAGTGTCTTCTATAAGAACAAACACTTAAGTAACAAAAAAAAAAACATGTAAAAGAAAGAACAAACATGTCCTTCTAAAAGAACAAACATACCCTTCTGCAAGAACAAACACCAGAAGACAAAAGAACATGAAGTTTACAGAAACATGGGCCATGTATAAGAACAAACAGTGCATTCTATAAGAACAAACACTTAAGTAACAAAAAATAAACATGTAAAAGAAAAAACAAACAATGCATTCTAAAAAAATAAATATGTAGACAATGAAAAACAAACATTGCCTTCTAAAAGAACAAATAGGCCCGTAAGTATAAATACCAAAACAAAAAATAACAAGTAATTTATGCAATGCCTGAAAATGTAAAAGAACAAACATGCTCTTCTAGAAGAGCAAACAAGGCTTCTAAAAGAATATAAAACAAACATATCATAAAAAAAAGACAAACAGTACCTTATCAAAAGAACAAACACTTAAGTAACAAAAAACAAGCAATGTCTTCTAAAAGAACAAACACGAAGACAAAAAAAGAATAATCAATACATTCTCAAATAATAAACAATGTCTTCTAAAAGAACAAACATACACTTCTAAAAGAGTAAACATGAAGAGACAAAAGAATAAATAGTAGAGAATAAAAAAATGGAAAAAGGTAGACATATGACATAAAAGAACAAGAAAAAATAAGAATAATATCATAAATCTAAGTAAAAAAAGTGAAAAAATTATTTTAAGAAAATAAGGAATAAAACATGAAATAAAACAATAGACAAAACTTGAAATAATACTAAAATAAGAAAAAGAAAAAGGGATAACTGAAAAAAATGAGAAAATAAAAATAAAGAAAATAAAAATGGAAAAGGTAAATATACAACAAAACTAAACAAAGAAAAAAATGAAGAAAAAAATGAAAATAAATAAAGAAAGAAATAGAAGAATAAGATAAGAACAAGAAAACAAAATTTAAAAAAAAAATGAAAAGGATGGCGCACGAAAAGGCTATTATGTTTCACGAGTATATGATTGCTTACTTTTCTGAACAACGGGGTTAAAATGACAATTATTATATTTTTTAAGGATAGCGCACGACATAAACCCGTACAGAAAAGTTACTCGGCGAAACAACATGATTAGGTTACCCTCTCTGGTCCTTACAATATTATTGTCTGGAACCTTTTCGGGCAAACGTGTCAGAGCGCTAAACGTTCTATATACGTATGTCTAAATGCACAGAGGACTTTCAGCAAAAATATTAAGTGGCTGGGCGTGTGAGAGAAAAAAAACTCTTTTTACATAAAATCATTTTTTTCCCATAAAATAGGTATGAGTATTTGGACAAATAATAAATAATCAAAGGATAAATGGCATCAATGGTCCTAAATCTTTAATTCTTGTTGCAAATCAGTCCCTAACTTTCATTTCATTACAAATTAATCTCAAGTCTTTATAATTTATTGCATATTGATCCTAACCCAAAGTAGGCATAAAAATTTGATTTATATAAAATAAAAACTGATCCATTAACTTAATTCATTATATATATTTAATGAATTATAAAGGTTTAGGACCAATTTTCAACAAAATGAAGATTGAATACCAATTTGCTAGGGGCGAGCATGGGTTGGGTAAAGCTGAAACTCAAACCGAACCCACCCCATTGGGTTGGGTAAAAATTGATCATGGCTCGTAGATTGGTTTCATATATAGGAGGATCGACGGTTTTTTTGTTGGTTCTGGTTCCATAACCCGAGGTGGAACTGAACCCGAGATATATATATATAATTATATAATAAAAATTATAGTATTACTAATATATCCATATATATACACACACACACACATATTTCTTTGAAGTATTATAATGGTCATTTTGTGTTTTTATATTAAACTTTTAAACTGATGTTTCAAATTGAAACAGTATGGAAGTTGTGGGATCATTTACGAAATTTTTCCATATTCACTTAAATCATTTTGCTTCATACACCCACCACTCCTAGGTCATTTTGCTTTCGATCTTTCATTCTAGACTACTCTCTACGACACAATTATGATATTTTTTTCATTTATGAGTCATGCAAAATTAAAAATTCATGACATCAATACATTTTAGGTTTTGATACTGAAGAATATGGTCTTAAAGGCTCAGTTTTCCATGTTGAATGTCATATCAATATTATAATTATTGGAATAAAGTAAACTAGTTGAGATGAAAGATACCTCACAAGCAACTCTTTTGAACCATTTTTGTATGAACAACATTTTAAACTTTTTTGAATGTATCTAAGTACATATATTTAAATATTAATTTAATTGTATATTATGTTAAATATGTCATAAAACTGATTATGGATGTAAATTTATTGAATTTTAGTATTGTTATAGGTATATGATATAAACCGAAAAACTCGAGAACCAGAACCGAGAAACCCAGAACCATGGTTCTGGTTCTGTTCGGTTCTCGGTTCTCGGGTTGGGTAGAAAAATTTTGGAACCGAGGCCATTTCAGGTTGGTTCGATTCCACCATAAAACTAAACCAACCCGACCCATGCTCACCCCTACAATTTGTAGCAAGAATTAAAGATTTAGGACTAATATAAGACGTGATGAATTTTACATTTTCTAAACCATTTTTACCTTTTCTTGTGGAATGATTGCTAGTGAATTAAACCGTTATACTAATAGAAAAAAAGGGAAAGTTACAATTATCCCTCTGAGGTTTGTCCCAACCTACAGTTTGCCCTATTTATTTTTTAAAACCTACACTTTGTCTCCTGATTCTTTTATACTGTTCGATAACAACTTTTAAAATTAATTTTTTCTTTCTGTAAATATATTTTTCTTCTTATAAATATATATTAATATTTTTTAAAGGTCGGTTATCTATGAAAAAAAATTAAAAATCTTGAAATTACTGGAATATGGTTATTAGACAATTTAATTTAGGGTTTCAGAAGGTGTTGTTGGACACTATAAAGAAAGTAGGGGTAAAGCGTATGTTTTTTAAAATAGAAGGGTAAAGTGTAGGTTGTACCAGACCACAGGGGGCTTTTGTAATTTACCCAAACAAAGAACTTGACTTAATTATTAATTTTGGCAAACAAATATTGTTATTAAAAGGAAAAGAAATGCCCATTGAAGTGAAGGGAAAGAAATGAAATGGCAGAGAAAAGAAAAGGAAAAAAAAGGGAAAAGGAGAAGGATAATAATTGACAAGATTCAAGAACACAGAAAAGGGTTCTTCTTTGTCCCATTCAACGTTGAATCCTAGAGAGAGAAGCCGATAAAGAAGTGCTGATCCTGCGACGCTTCAACGTACATGTGAAAAAAGGAGAGATTTTTAGAGAGAGAAAGGTCTTGGCATAATAGCTTTGACCCGCTCTCTCTCTATCTCTCTCCATCGTTCCATCTGCATTCTTCACACAGATTTGAGTTCGTCGGCTGTCGTTCGATATTCCTGAAAAATCCACTTTTTTTAGTAAATTACATTTCAACTATCTTCCTCTTCAAGACGCATCTGGGTTTTCTCCGGGTTTTGTTCAAAGTGCCCAAATTCTTGAAGGAATTAAAGGTGGGGTTTTTTCTTTTTTGTCTTCTCGTTTTCTTCCCCTTTCTTTGGACGTTCCATCAGTTAGTTGATACGATTTCTGTATGATTTGATTTGTTTAATTTGATTATTGTTCGTTGCATTTTCTTTTGCTCCGTCCTTATTACATATTTGAAATTTAAGATGCCTTAGATTTATTTTCTGTTAGAAGTACTGTTTGTTCGTGTGGAAGTTGGTCCATTGTATAAAAATTTATCTGGATTACTATTTTTGGGGTTTTGGCTGGTGCCGTGGAAATAAACATCTGGCTTTGGTCGGTTGTTTCAGCAGATCGTTTTGAACTTCTTTTGATGTCTAGATTTTCAATGTAATATTGTTCAGTTGCCTTTAGTTTATGGTTTGAACTTTTTTTGATGGTTTCTGAACTCTAATTTAGAGAGCTCCCCTTTTCAATATTAAACTTTAGCTTTTAGAAATTATTGGTCATTGATCCCCTTTACTTTCGTTTCTTATTTTTAGGCTTTGAATCTCAGGAAACCTGAGATTCTCAGTTAGCTTTTCAGCTCTTAACCGATGGGCAACTGCTGTGCCAACCCGGGTTCTTCATCTGAGAATAAGAAAAGGAAGAATAAAAACAAGCCAAATCCTTTTTATGGTGATTATACTCCTTCAGAGGGAAATGGAATTGTGGATGGAAACAAGCTCCGTGTCTTTAAAGACCCCACTGGTCAAAATATTTCAGTTGATTATGATCTAGGTCGTGAGCTGGGGCGTGGTGAATTTGGTGTTACATACTTGTGCACTGATGCAAACACCGGGGAGAAGTTTGCTTGCAAGTCTATTTCTAAAAAGAAGCTTAGGACTGCAGTGGACATAGAGGATGTGAGGAGGGAGGTTGAGATAATGAAGCATTTGCCTAAGCACCCAAATATTGTCTCATTGAAAGATACTTATGAGGATGATAGTGCTGTGCATATTGTAATGGAGCTGTGTGAGGGCGGAGAACTGTTTGATAGGATTGTCGCAAGAGGCCACTACACTGAAAGGGCAGCTGCAGGGGTTATGAGGACAATTGTCGAAGTTGTTCAGGTTTTGATATTGAGTGCTGCTTATTCTATTAAGTTGTTGTCTGTTTATTTGTCTTTGTACTCTTTGCACTATCCATTCTTGAAGTTGTTCAGGTTTAAATTGAAGTGATTTTTAAACTAATAGTACTATTGATTTGTGTCTGCTTTCTGAATGTTACTTTGGTTGTTCTTCTCTCTTATATATAATTGCTTCAGTGTGAATCTAACAATATGCATCCTGCTGTTTTGTGTTAATAATTTAATTTGATCAATTAGTACGTATTGCTCAATTCAACCAAGTTAAGCCCTAATTATGACTAAGCTTAAGTACACTATAGACTTTGAACTTTTCAATTGAGCACTACCTTCAAATGGCTTGATTTACTTATGCGTGCCCTTTGTCGCAGATGTGTCACAAACATGGTGTCATGCATCGTGATCTCAAACCAGAGAATTTCCTGTTTGCTAATAAGAAGGAGACAGCCCCACTAAAATCAATTGATTTTGGGTTGTCTGTCTTCTTTAAACCAGGTTAGTACTGTGTTTAAAGCCATTCAAAATTCTAAGCTTTGCTTTCTAAGAAAAATATTTCAGCCTTTTCAAATCCATACTTCATAGGGGCAAAATGTTTTCCATACTTGGCTTTATGAATTGTTGTTAGTGAAGGCAGAATTCTTCCTGATTTATCATCTGTCTGCTAAAACTGAAGCTTTTTTACTTTTAACAGGTGAAAGATTCAATGAGATAGTAGGAAGCCCATATTACATGGCTCCAGAAGTTCTGAAACGCAACTATGGCCCGGAAGTTGATGTCTGGAGTGCAGGGGTCATCCTGTATATCTTACTTTGTGGTGTTCCACCATTCTGGGCAGGTTAATTTTTCTTTTTCTAGTTGTATGTATTTCATTTCTGATGCCCAGACATTGAAGTCCTGTGCGTTCCAGTCACCTGCACACACAAAGAAAGAAGACAGCATGAGGAGAACGAAAAAAATAAGAGTGGATGCTTCATATACATATATATGGTGTCTAAGTGGCTAAATTACTGCTAGTCTCTTAAGTCTGTCATTTGGTCAATTGAGTGTCTATTTTATTTTGGCTAATTATTCGTTCAATTTGGTCTAGGCTTAAGTTGATGGGAGCTACAGATTCTTCAATAGGTCTCAGTGCCTATGGGTCAGAACATATACTGAAATAATACTTCACCATTAATTTTTTTTTTTTTGTTAACAACCTACCATCAATCAGCTGGCAGTTTTCATCATATTCTGTCATGCCCCACTCTGTGTAGCTCACACCTAACCCTACATGAGAAAGCCCTGCTCACTAGGCCTCTGCCATTGCATGCATTTCACACCTACTTGGTGTGAGCTACCAGTGTGGTGCTTAAAACCAAGATATTTTCATTTTAAAGCCATAGTTGCAAAACAAAATATGCATAATCTGGTTTTACTTGCAAGTTCGCCCAACTCAGTACCACCATAGCAGATGCGTCACATGCTCTGAAATCAGTACCATTAGTTGCCATATTACAGGAGCATGCTAGATTTAAATCAGTAAACAAAAATAATCAAAGGTGTGTCTAAATCTAACCTGCAATATAAACAAAAACAGCAAAACGCTACCAGCAGCAGTACATACTAGCATATTAGGCTTAAACCGCATAAAGACTGTAGGAGGAGTGAGGTTTCATAGAAAACCCAGTAAAAAAACACTAAGGTTCAGTCAGCATTTGTAAATTACAGCAACTATTCATGCCAATCAGAACCACAGAAGCATCACAGCTAGCAATACATAATTAATCACAGTAAGAGCTTCAGGGAGATCTCATTGTGGCCATTACAGTGACCTGATACACCTACCCCTAATTGCTTGCCTAACCCCCAGAATAAATCTGGCTCAACACTTGATTCCTGCAGTGAATCAAGCTAGACCAAGTCCCTTAGGAACTTGATTGCAGTATCCTCTCTGAAGACCATGATCGTTCAATGTAACAATTGTCCCATGGCCTTCTACCTTCTCTATAAACATGCAATGGTTCAAAGTAATGCACTAGCTGAGATTACAATAAAACCTAGAGGATGTTCATGTTTCTTACCAAATTCTTCGGTTTCCAGCAACCAGACCTGCAGCCTGAAGCTGGTAATGCTCTGCCTTGGCTTTTAAGAAATCAAACTTGGAGGTGGAATCTGAGTCGCTTCCAAAGCCAATTTTGATGTTCTCCCTTAATTCCCATTAATGGTCTCTGTTTCAGAGCAGAACCAGGCTTAGGAAGATTAGGGACGATGATCAGGTCAACATTGAGGTGTTCGGGCAGGAGAACAGCAGCCCAACACTCTCATGCGATAAGTGGGGTTAAACTTCACTTCCAGTCCTTCACCTTCTCAATTATTTCTAAATAAACCCATGGTCTTTATTTTGATCACTAAACTCCTTACATACAATCAAGTCCCTGCTCCGTCAATTTAACCCCTGATCTCCCCTTTTCTTTACAAATCAGCACAGTTTAGTCCTTGACCTTGCAAAGCTCCCTTTAGGCTTTTGCCATTACGTCCTTAACTTTGATAAAATTTTCAATTAAATGACTTACGTCACATAGCAGCTTAACCTAGGCTTGGTTACACTTCCATAACTTTCACTACCACAAGCATGCAATGTCCTGGAATTGTCTAATTATCTCCCTAAAATTCCAACAATTCCTTAGTTTTTCTGTTTAATAAGACTCAGGCTTCCTTGTTCATTAAGCTAACTAAATTACTTAGACAACTTAACTAATCACCTTAAAAAATTTTCCTCAATACACATTAAATTAAAAATACAACCTATCAAGGTTGACTTTATAAGGTGATCAAAGGAGACAGGGGTGACATATTCAGTCTGAGCTACATTTCTTATCTTGTGCAGAAACTGAGCAGGGTGTGGCACAGGCTATTATACGATCTAAAATTGATTTTAAGAGGGATCCATGGCCAGTGGTGTCAGATAATGCGAAGGACCTTGTCAGAAAAATGCTTAACCCTGACCCCAAACTTCGACCTACAGCGCAGGAAGTGCTGGGTAATATTTCATCTCATAGCCTGTCTTTACATCCTTTGCAAATGTCTACAGTATTCCAATGTATATAAAATCTCATTCTTTCTTGCTTTCAGAACATCCCTGGCTACAGAATGCCAAGAAAGCGCCGAATGTTTCTCTTGGTGAGACTGTGAAAGCTAGGCTGAAACAATTTTCTGTGATGAACAAACTGAAGAAAAGAGCTCTAGGGGTAATGGCTTAAACATGCTTATATTATAGTATATCTTGTCACACTCCCGTTTATGTGAGACAACAGATTACTGGAAGGCTAATTAGGGAATCAACTTATTTGTGTTGTTACCTATTAGGTAATTGCTGAGCATTTGTCAGTAGAGGAGGTGGCTGGTATAAAAGAAGCGTTTGAACTGATGGATACTGGTAATAGGGGCAAAATAAACCTTGAAGAGCTTAAAAGTGGACTGCAAAAGTTAGGCCAACAGATTCCAGATGCTGATCTACAAATCCTAATGGAAGCTGTAAGTACAAGTTGGAGTTGTATTTCCCTTTCTTAAATATTTTCTCTATTAATCCGTGATTTGTGAGAATAGTACAGTTGGTTTCCTAGAGAATAAGAATCTCTTAGCTGGTGTAGATTCTATATTGTTCTGGTTGTGCTTGATCAAACTCCACATTTCCCTCAAGTGTTTGAAATCTCGAACGGTTTGGCATCCTTTCTTCAGAAAGTGGAGATAATGAAGAAATTTGAAGCGTCAGTTCCCAAAGTGAATACGAGTACTTGTTTTCTGGGATATCTGCTTCAGAACTCTGAAGTGTCCCTCCATTTAAACCATTAGACAAACCTATAACCACCTAGAATAGAACTCTTTTTCACGCTTCCTGCTCGTCAGCCTCCTGGAGTAAATCTAGTTTGAATTGTTCAGCGTATGATATCTTGTGAGTTTTCTTTTCAGAGGTTCATTCAGCGAAGTTAATATTTGAACTGCAATTTACAGGCTGATGTTGATCGTGATGGGAATCTGAATTACGGGGAGTTTGTGGCAGTTTCAGTTCACCTTAAGAAGATGGCCAACGATGAGCACTTACACAAGGCTTTTGCATTCTTTGACCAGAATCAAAGTGGCTACATAGAGATTGAAGAGCTGCGGGATGCACTAAATGATGAGATTGAGGCCACAAACGATGATGTTATTGATGCTATAATGCACGATGTTGATACAGACAAGGTGAGTAGCCCAGAGCACGGTTAGCCATCAGTATTAAATTTTCTCCTGAATGAAAAGAAGAAAAAATTCATACCTTGTTTCTGGTTTCGACCCTATGGTTCATTGATTGAAGTAATATGATTTGTGAATCATTTTTGGTGATTCGTACTGCATTTTTAACCCATCTTCCAAATATGACCTCCAAAGAAAAGAGGGCAGTTTCAAATTCTAGTTTGACACGGTGAACAAGGTGTTAATATATTTTTGCATCAGCATCATCGTCCATCCATTTTGCTAAGAGTTTGAACTCGTAAGCTGCAGTTTCACCTTCTTGACAGCAAATTGTAATACTCTTTCGACTGCAGGATGGCCGCATAAGTTACGAGGAGTTTGTTGCAATGATGAAGGCAGGAACAGATTGGAGGAAGGCATCAAGGCAGTATTCCCGGGAAAGATTCAACAGTCTAAGCTTGAAGCTGATGAGGGAGGGTTCACTGGAAGCAGCAGGTTGAGTGGATGTTGCACGTTCAAATCATCTGACAAAACTGAAGCCGTGAAAGACAAGCGAAGACGATCAATCTCTTTGTTGCTTAGATTCATATGATTCTGATGTTTTTGATGTGTTTTTGCAAGTTTTGTGGAACCTTAGAATTGGATTGATTTTGTTTAAATATCCTGTCTAGGATTTCAGTCAAGAGGTAGATGTAGAAAGAGAGTAATGTGTTGTAGACCAGAAATTGTGCATGTAAATTCGTAAAAAATGGGATTCTTTTACTTGATTTGTTATGAGTTCATCACTTACTATCATTGTTCTCATGGAAATTCCTAGTCTTGGGAATGTTTTCTGCGTAATTGCTCAGAATACGTTGAATAATTTCGTTCTCCAGAAGAGTAATCCCCTGCAAATATAGATTGACAACTAAGAAAGGGAAAAGGTATCTTCTACGAAAGTAGGCAGTACTCATTTTAGTCCTCTAATTTTTTTTTTACTAAAAGTGCGTTAAATTGTATGTGTCAAACTAATAATGTCATAAAACTCTTAACGGATGATAAAAATCTAAAATTAGCAATAAAAATACTACTTATTTCTATGACATTGAATGAAGGGAAGAGAATCAAATCAAATTGAACCATCTAAATATGTCAGAATAAATTTAGAAGCTTGATCCTCTATTTATGGGTAAAAAATTCATTATAGGAATTATAATTTAAGAGAAATTACTTTGACCCCTACTTACCGAGATTGTTGGGTCCATTAATGATGTATAATGCCCATCTTTTGGTTGCATGGAGAACATATCTATTTGATAAGTCAGGATTTAAACTCTGATTAAACATAAGAAATGATATGTATTAGGGGTGAGCATGGGTCGGGTTAGTTTGGTTTTATGGTAGAACCGAACCAATCCAAAATGGTCTCGATTCCAAAATTTTTCTACCCAACCCAGAACCGAGAAACCCAGAACCATGAACCATGGTTCTGGGTTTCTCGGTTCTGGTTCTCGGGTTTTTCGGTTTATACCATATACCTATAACAACACCAAAATTCTACATCCATAATCAGTTTTATGACATATTCAACATAATATATAATTAAATTAATATTTAAATATACGTACTTAGATACATTCAAAAGAGTTTAAAATGTTGTTATTACAAAAATGGTTCAAAAGAGTTCCTTGTGGGGCATCTTTTATCTCAACTAGTTTACTTCATTCCAGTAATTCCAATATTGATATGACATTCAATATAGAAAACTAAGCCTTTAAAACTATCTTTTTCAGTATCAAAACTTAAAATATGTCGATGGCATAAATTTTTAATTTTGCATGACTCAAATGAAAGAAATATCATAATTGTGTCGTAAAGAGTAGTCTGGAATAAAAGATCGAAAGCAAAATGACTTAGGAGTGGTGGGTCTATGAAACAAACTGATTTAAGTGAATATTGAGAAATTTCGTAAATGATCCCATAACTTCCATATTGTTTCAATTTGGAACATCAGTTTAAGAGTTTAATATAAAAACACAAAATAACCATCATAATACTTCAAAGAAATATGTGTGTGTGTAGATATATTAGTAATACTCTAATTTTTATTATATATATATCGGGTTCGGTTCCACCTCGGGTTGGTTCCATATGGAACTAGGACAACCCAAAAACCGTCGATTCTCCTATATGTGTAACCAACCCGAGAACTATGATCAATTTTTACCCAACCCAATGAAAGTGGTTCGGTTTCGATTTCAATTTCGGGTTTATCCAAATTATGCTCACACCTGATATAGATGACCAACAAATTATTAGCCCGGGCTGGGGAAGATAAATGTTTTCATGCTATCTTTTTAGCCGCCGCCGACCGCAGTCCAGCCGGGTTTGACTTTGACCAAAGCAACAAGAGTACAAAACAGTCCAGGTTCAGTGTACCTACAAAGAATCCAATTCCAATTCTGCATCAACAAGGCTCGTGTCAGGCACGTGACTTCCCACTTTAGAAGAATAAAAAATCAGGTTGGGAATAAATCAGATTGAATTCCCAGTGCTTGCCCTCCACTCTGCTTTTTCCATTTCTTTTCATCACTCAAACAAAATCCATTTCTCTCCATCATCTTCTTCCTCCAGCTTAAACCCTAGCTCCTTCCAGGGCTCTCCCCGGGCCATGGCCACGTCCTTTGGAGCTGCCACCGGTACCGTCATCTCCAACGATCCCAAGATCGGTCGCCTTCAGAGCTTTGTCGGCCTCAAGCCTTCTTCCCATTCCATCAGGAACCCTCGCGTCTTGCCCGCTCCCTCCTCCTGCCGTTCCGTAGTTAGATGCGTCTCCACGGTGCAATTTCGTCTCTCCCATTTTCTTTGCCATTTCAATATCCTCAATTTTGTCCGTTTCAGTTTGTTTTCTTTTCGTTTTCGTCCGTATGTTTTTTTTTTCTTATAGAAATGCTAATGCATGCTAAAGTAATCGTTTTGTACGGTTTCTGAATCCAATCCGGTTTTCGTTTGGCTTATTCTGGGCGTCATTTTGATATGTGGAATAATTCGTCTGCAGCCATTGAAGCCCGATACTGCAACCGAACAGAAGCGTAGTAAAGTTGAGATAATCAAAGAACAGAGTAATTTCATAAGGTATCCTCTTAATGAGGAGTTACTGACCGATGCCCCCAATATCAATGAGAGTGCCACACAAATAATCAAGTTCCATGGGAGTTATCAGCAGTATAATAGGGATGAGCGAGGCACCAGGTCCTACTCGTTTATGCTCCGTACCAAAAACCCGTGTGGGAAAGTGTCAAACCAGCTCTACTTGGCTATGGATGATCTTGCTGATGAATTTGGAATTGGGACGCTGCGTCTGACTACTAGACAAACGTTCCAGCTTCATGGTGTGCTCAAGGAGAACCTCAAGACTGTGATGAGTACCATTATTAAAAACATGGGTTCGACTCTTGGTGCTTGTGGTGATCTAAACAGGAATGTATTGGCTCCTCCTGCTCCTCTTGTGAGGAAAGATTACTTCTTGGCACAGCAAACTGCAGAAAACATAGCGGCTCTTTTGACTCCTCAATCCGGGTTCTACTATGACATGTGGGTGGATGGTGAGCAAGTCATGACTGCGGAGCCACCTGAAGTAGTGCAGGCCCGTAATGATATCTCCCATGGAACTAACTTTCCTGATTCCCCTGAGCCCATTTATGGGACTCAGTTCTTGCCAAGGAAGTTCAAAATTGCTGTGACTGTGCCTACAGATAACTCTGTGGACATCCTCACTAATGATATTGGTGTTGTTGTCGTCTCTGATGAAGATGGAGAGCCTCAAGGATTCAACATATATGTAAGATGGAGTTCCCTTGTTTTCTTTTTTTTCCCTTCCTCTGGACATGTGCCTTCAGGCACATCTGGAAATCCTTATTGTGGAAAAATATGTGTCCCATGCTATATAATTGTTTCTTGTTTACTTCTCCAGGTTGGTGGTGGTATGGGCAGAACACACAGGATAGAGACGACTTTTCCCCGCCTTGGAGAGCCTTTAGGCTATGTGCCAAAGGAGGACATATTATATGCAATTAAAGCTATTGTTGTTACTCAAAGAGATCATGGGCGGAGGGACGATCGTAAATATAGTAGAATGAAATATTTGATCAGCTCCTGGGGAATTGAGAAGTTTAGGAGTGTTGTTGAGCAATATTATGGAAAGAAGTTTGAACCTTTCAGAGATTTGCCTGAATGGGAATTTAAGAGTTATTTGGGATGGCATGAGCAGGTAAATACTATGATAAAGAATGTTATGGGCTACATGTCTCTCATAGTACTTTTAGTCTTGCTGAAATTCGCCTTCCTTTCTTCTGACTTATATGCATACCATAATCTGTGATTGATTCTTTAGACTTTTTTTCCTTGACCATACACTAATCATTGCAGGGTAATGGTCTTCTGTTCTGTGGGCTCCATGTAGATAATGGTCGTATTGGAGGAAAGATGAAGACGACACTGAGGGAAGTAATAGAAAAGTACAATTTGAATGTGCGTATTACGGCAAACCAGAATATCATCCTGTGTGACATCCGTAGTGCATGGAAGCGTCCCATTACCACTGCTCTTGCTCAAGGAGGTCTGCTGGTAATATACATTTGCTAGATAACTCTGATGTTTGCAGTTCGCTTGCCTGTAGGTGTTAATCTGGTTATGTAAGTATTTATTTGCTTGGCTATTCTTGCGATGCAATAGGAAACTAATGGTCTAACTGTTGCTGGAAAGAAATGTTCACGTACAAATGAACATGTTTTGTTTTGTTGAATGCATCTGTATTGGATATGCTTTATAAGTGTCAACATTATGGGTTTTTTTTTTCATAATTCCCTTGTAAGGGGCTGCATTAGGAAGGGCATCGAGCATAAAATTATGTGATTTTGCTTTTGCATGAATTTGTAGTGAGTTAATTTCGAACAGTTAGTTGACATTATGATCTTCATGCCACCAACCCCAGCATCATTAGGAGTAAGGTGCATGACGATGATTTGAATTTTTCTTGTTTCATTGCTTTAATCTGTTTCTTCTTCTTAAACTGAGATTCACTACCAATTTGGGACAAGCCTGACTGTTTTTCATTTTATGATCTGAACAGCAACCTAGGTATGTAGATCCCCTCAACATTACTGCTATGGCCTGTCCAGCTTTTCCACTTTGCTCTCTGGCAATAACTGAAGCTGAACGTGGAATTCCTGGCATTCTCAAGCGAGTTCGATCAGTTTTTGAGAAGGTATGCTTTTTAATTAAATTATCTAGAAGAATAAGAAAATATACCTGCTTGCGGTTCCAGCTATCATATCCTGCACAATGGTGATGTGAACGTTTGCTGATTAGAAGCCCCATTGATTTTAGGTTGGTCTGAAGTACAATGAATCAGTTGTGATAAGGATCACCGGATGCCCCAATGGATGTGCTCGACCTTACATGGCTGAACTTGGTCTAGTTGGTGATGGGCCTAACAGCTATCAGGTACATGTGGCAAATGGCAATGATTGAACACTTTTAATTTTTCTATCCAAGTAAACCATCATGACCTCATCATCTATGTTGCTTATATATGAAAACCAGATTTGGCTTGGTGGAACTCCCAATCAAACCTCATTGGCTAGAGCTTTTATGAATAAAGTCAAGGTTCAGGATCTTGAAAAAGTTTTGGAACCTTTATTCTATTACTGGAAGCAGAAGAGACAATCAAAAGAGCCATTTGGCACCTTCACAACCCGCATTGTAAGCTCGTAACTGACTAAACATATGCTCTTTCTTTCTCTTCTAGTTTTGTTACAGCCATTGCCAGAGCCAGAGTGATTGTAAGCAGTTCATTCTAGGCAGTCAATTTGAACTTGTTTATTTTTCTTTTATCATCTTAGGGGTTTGAGAAGCTTCAGGAGCTGGTGGATAAATGGGAAGGTCCCGCGCAATCACCGGCACGGTACAACCTGAGACTCTTTGCTGATAGGGAGACATATGAAGCGATGGATGGACTAGCGAAACTGCAAGGCAAGAATGCTCATGAGTTGGCAATAGAGGTCATCCGCAATTATGTTGCTGCCCAGCAGAATGGAAAGAGTGAATGACTGCTGGATTCGTATGCAGATGCTCTCTAACAATTTTCACCGTCAGTTTCGAGGCTGTTACCATTCGGTAACACCTTGACTGAGCTGCCCGCTTACAATTGGCATCAGTTTTGTTATTTCAGCTTTTGCGAGTGCTTTGGCTTTTTATTTCAGTATCTGAATTGTGTAGAAATAAAATGTGTTTTTGCAGAAATAACAAATTTTGTTTGGTTGAAGAAAATAGAAATGCTTCATCTTGGTTTTAGCCTGTGAAGCTTGTTGTTTAAAACTCGGAATCTATGATGTGCTTCTTTGCGGTGCTCTTTGATTTGCATTTCCGCAGCTTCTGACTTCAGTAGAAAGTCAGATTAAGTTTTCTGGAGTCTTAACAATGAATGAAGCCCGGTAGTCCTCTTAAAAGTTTAACCCCACGTAGTTTGAAAGGCTACACTTATCTCTGTGCTAGCTAGTCTTCCAAATTTACGCCCCCCAACTGAGCTGACCTTAACCTGCCACAGAAATTCCGTCTGGCAAACGGAAAATGGGGATGAAACCATAAGAATTATCCAACAAAGGGTCACAGGATCATGTAGCCTCTACATGCCTCCCACATGAATCCATAATTAAAAGGGGGAAAGAAAATCATAGAATTGATTCATGATCATATTGCCCTCCTCCCCCAGCTGCTCTCTTCATTCCAATATTAAAATATTCATCCGATCATGCTTTTCAATGTTCATATTAATTAGAAATTTCTAAAATTTTCCTCGGGCCATCTTTATCAAAAAGTTATGGTGTAAATGTTAAAAAACAGAAAACAAACAAAAATCTTTCATATATGATCTTCATGACTAGAGTATTCAATGTTAACAGTTAGACCAACTACATGTCTGATCAATGATTGTAGATATATTCTTTATCTACTTTGAAAACTCCAACAATCTTCGACATTGTCTGTGAGATTCATAACAGAGGTGAAATATTGTTTTGGAGCAACATCAGTATTTAGTGTAAAAGGTTTGAACACTTATTCAATGGTAATTTTTAGTGTTAGAGGTTTGAAAAATCTATCATGACCATTGATAATTTTTTTTAACTTCTAATGCTAATCTTAGATGTTATTCCCAAATGAAGTATGAGTAATAAAATCTTACCAACAAAAAATTATAGTTATCTACCAAAATGAAAACGATCCACGACATATGTTGATAACTTCAGCTTGAACTTAATCTTATTCAGCTTGAGTGGGGATATTGGGTTAGACACTTTTTTCGAGCTGACATTTGATCTTTGGATGGCATTTAGCCATTACAAGGTTATCAAATTTAAGATTTTACGGAGCATAAGTCATATAATCGAATCAAATTGTAATATTCTAGAAAGAAAGAAAAACTAATTATGTGAGAGCTTAAATGTGGGAAGAGAAAATGTTTGTTGGTCATTAGGGGGGAAAATTTTAATTATACAAGACATTTTTATACGTTGGATACATATTTTAATTGTGTGAGGGACTAAATGTTAAAAAAACAAAAGAGGCTGGTGGTTGTTAGGAGGAGAAGTTGTGATTGCAATTTTTTATTGTATGATGACTTAAATGTAATAAGGAAAAACGTTTTTAGGTTGTTAAAATGATAAATTATAAGTTTTGCCAGAATTTTAAAATCCTAAGAATTTCACTATTTTACAATTCAACTCTTACGATTCTATGACTCCACACCTTTGTGGAATTCCAATGCAACTCAGATCGGTTATGACATACATTTTAGGGTAAATTGCACGCGTTATCTCCAACCTTTTAATTATGTTTCTGTTCTAACTCCAACTTTCATTTTATTCGTTGCGCCTCCCTAACATGGGTAAAACGTTTCATTTTGAACCTTTTTTGGATGAAATCCGTTATTTTGGATGGAAAATGACACGTTAACATAAGATTGTAGGGGAAAATGTTTATTTTAACCCTTGTAAACATTTCTCCTTACCAAAAAAAGCTTTAAAAATTTCAAATCTAACAAGAAACCTCTCATGCTTCTTCCTCGTCTTCTCCGCCTCCCTCTTGGAACAAGCTCTCCGCTGTCTGCCTTTCTTACCTGCCGCCACTCTCATATCTTTTCCTCGCCGTCATCACTCTCCGGCCTTCCCCTCACCGTCGTCCCTCTCCGGCCTTCCACCCCCACAGCCGCTGCTTTCCTTTCCTCTCCACGCCGCCGTCTTTCTCCCTTCCCTCTCTGGCCTTACCCGATTCACCACAACACCCAGATTTGACTCTGAAATCCACCTCTGCCCACCTCCCTCTCCTCCAGCAACCATGTACTCCATCCCTGATTCGTTCACCCTCTCCTCCGTTAGCTTACCCGATTCACTAAATAGCGTTAAATGAAGGTGGATCGGGTGCAACCTACCTCGCTCCTAGAAGGCAACCAGCAGAGGCATGCCGTCCATGACTATCCCGCTGACATCTGGGTGCTTTGGATGGTAAATTGCATTGGCGGAGATAGGGAACTGAGGAAGGGAAATCGTGACGGTGAACGGGTATCGCAACGGGAATCAGGGAATGGAATCGGAAGAGGTATCTCGATGGCAATGGGGAGAGGGAATCGGAGGAGAGGGTAAGCGAATGGAGTACAAGGTTATCGCAGGAGAGGGAGGAGAGGAAGGCTGAAGATGGGGCCGCTGGAGATGGCACCGTCGGGAAGGGAGGAGAGGGAGATTTGAAAATTTTATGGCTGTTTTTGGCAATGAAAATGTTTACAATGGTTAAAACAAACATTTTCCCCTACAATCTTATGTTGACGTGTCATTTTCCATCCAATATAACGGATTCCAACAAAAAAAGTTTCAAAATGGAACATTTTAGCCACGTTAGGGAGGCGCAACGAACAAAATGAAGGTTGGGGTTAGAACAGAAACAAAATTAAAAGGTTGGGGGTCACGCGTGTAATTTACCCCATACATTCTATGATCCTAATCATGATTTTGATGACCATGGCTATTATGTCACTGCAGGATTTATTACACTAGTGACCCTAGAGTTGGGTTTATTACACATAAATAATTAGGTTTCAAACCTTTTCGCTAACCTTTTGTTGAAAGAGTTAGAGTGCCATTATGTACAGAATTAATTACCTTTTACTCACTAAAGTTAGGCAATACTTATAATGGTTTTCTAAGGTTTCAAAATTACAATTAATTTTATTGAGTCTATTGAGCTATTTAGTTCACATTCTAGAGCTCTCGAGCTTGAGCTCGTTTCAAATCTATTGATCTAAGCTCTAGCCCAAGGGTTTAGGCTCGTTCTTGCCCATTTTCACCTCTAGTTATTAACAAGCTATAAAAAATTATGCAAAAACACTAGTAGGAAATGTTTCCTTCAACCAAAAGAAAATCTAGAATGTTTTCATGCAAAACATCAAATCCAAAATCAGAATAGTTAACTCCATTTCATCTAACGTTATTCACTAAAATCTAGAGATTTTTGTTATGAGATAAAAAAAGATAGAATTCATGTTACTCGATGTGTCACAACCAAGTAGAAAAGGAAATGAAAAATAACTAGGGTAGTAGTTTCAAGTAGAGGTAAGTTGTAAAACTAAGAGTTTATCAATTTGTAACCCTTAACTACCCGCAAGCGCACGGAGTTGTAGTGTACTCAAAGGTGAATAGGGGTATCGTCCCAAGGGAATTTGGTGACTTTTCCTAGATTCGAAATTCAAATTACTCAAGTTACTTAATTGAAAATGAGAAAGAAGTGAATATAGAGAAGGTGATTGGTCCTAATGAGGTACTTGAAGGAATTAAACTAAATGAATTCCCTAGGTGCTAAATGAAACTTGTCAAATGAACTTAGAAATAAGGCAACTATCTCCCTAGGACTCCACTCCTACCCTTTACTACCCAAGAAACTTTGTCCTCAAGATTGGTTTTCCTTGTGTGGTAATGAGGATCTAACTGCAAAAACTCCTTTCTCAAGATGAGTCCTTACTCACCCTCAATTAACTTAGGCCTTACTTAAGCTCCAATTTTAACCTAGAGTGGTTAAGGATTAAACCTCTTTTTGATACCTAATGACCACCTATATTACCTCTAATCTAGTTTGCCACTATGCCCCCTCCACTTCTCTTCACTCACCTATTAATCCTCTCTCAAGGATTAAGTGAACTAGCACATTGTGTATGATGGCCTACCATCACTCAACATTAAGCACAATGAAAAGGGCAGCACAAAAAGAATCTCATCCATAATCACAAACACAAATTCATTGAGTAGCAAGATAGGGAATGTCATCCTAAAGAAATAAAGCAAACTACTCACAACCCATAATAAGTATCAACAACAAACCCATGACAAATATATCCACGAAAATCTAACAAATAAAAGAGAGAAAAGAAGAAACCCAAGAAAACCCTTAGAAGACTAAGCTCCCGGGAATGATCACCCCTTCTTCAAGTTCCCAAATGCTTCCTTGATGATCAATAATTTCCAAGAGTGATGAGAGAGGAAGATAAGTCAAGGGAGGTCATCTGGGCTCTTCCTTCCTCATTCTATTTATACTCCCTCTCCCTTAAACCCTAAAGGGATAAGAATCCCTCTATAAGGCCAACTCACTAGGTGGGAAGAGTGGGGGACCATCAGAAATGTGCAATTTCGGTGAAACAGAGTGAACATTGGCGACGCGTCACCAACCTAGGTTCGAATTCTGACGACGCGTCACCAGTGAGAAAATGGTCATAGAATGTTGATATTGTTGGCGACGCGTCGCCAAAGTTCGCGATTTCTGGCGATGCGTCGCCAGCCTTGATTTTCCGCTTCGATCGCTTCTTTCATCCAAACGCCATCCTGCTCGAGTCTGCTTCTAATGCCATGTCCACAGCACAGTCAACACCTATAGTAAGCCAAAGAAAACAGGAAAAAAACTAAGACAAAAATGGAAGAGTTATAAGAAATTATCAGTCAAAGTTGTCGAAAAGTCAACACTTTGACCGTGGATTCATGCACTTAACAAGGTAATAATTATTTGGACAAAATTAAAAAAAGTTGAAAAGACCAATTACATTAAGATAACATGATTTAGTTGTTTTCTACTTCAATTAATTCAGAACAAAATCGAATAATATATTTGGTTATCGGATCAGTTATTGAACCATATACTTGAAACCGAATAAATCAAATAGATTGAATAGTAATAAATATTTTACTATTATCCATATTGACCCTACAATTATAAAGCTATTTCATACTAATTTTGGACTATATCTTATTTTATCCTTCTTCAATTTTAGATATGGGAGAGAAATTTTTAATATTTATCTTATTTTTTCATTTATTATGTGCCGAGGTCTTAAAAAAAAGAATTGAATAAACCGAATCAAATAAATTAAAACATAATTCGGATGGTTTAGATCAATTTTAACATGTAATTCAAATAATTTGAATACACTTTATAAATACCGAAAACAAATTAGATCATTGTATTTTGATCGGTTTCAAACCAAACAAACCGAATGCTCACCCCTAGTTTTATGATTTATTTGATAATTCAAGAACTTGAAGGATTGACATGAGAGAATGTGAATAGTTAGTGTTTGGATATGGAAAATTTTCTCATTTTTTTTCTCCAATTGTTTTTTTATAAAAATTTGAGTACATAGTTTATTTCAAAGATGTGGAAAACTTTGTTAAGATAGAAAACTTTATTTTAGATATTTTTCATTTTAAAATATGAGTTCTTCAAAATTTATAAAACATGTATTTCCACTTCCTTAAAACATGTTATGTGTTCAAACTTTTATTAAAAAAAATTACTCTCTCCGCCTCAAAAACTTTTGCTTCATTTATTTTCGGTAATTAATCTAAGGTTTTTTACTTTTAACAATTTAATATATAAATAAAAAATCTTTATATATGAATGATAATTCAAGACATATAATTTCTAAGTATATTTTTTTTATTTTTTCTAACAAATAATAATATAAATAAATTTACATCAAAATATAACTAAAAGTCAAATGAAACAAAAAAAATTTCAGTCAGAGAAGTAAAAAAGAAAAATTATCAACTTTGACCACCTTAAAACTTTGAGTTACCTTTCCCAAAAGAGTAGTCAATATGGTCCCCTCGTGTGTTATTTGTTCTTTCTTAATATCTTTGTTCTTTCCATTGATATTACTAAAAGAAAATGGTCCCCTCGTTTGGTTACAGAGTCAGAATTGCTTCATTGAAGTGTCAAAAATCACAAGAGCAAAATGGTTGTGACAAAATGGAGGAGTTATACCTATCACTTCTCTTCTCAGTTGCTGCTATTTGGTCTGGTACATTTATAATACAACTCACTCATGCTTCTTCTTGAGTTTTCCATAAAGAAAGAAGCTTGGCCCAATAAATGCCTCATACTGCAGGAAAAGAAAAAACAAAAAACAACAGCTTTCATTTGAAATCTCTGTTGCTTGCTTTCTTTCAGTTCACGAGGAGGCTGCATGCCCCCTTCTTCAGTCTTTATTTTGTCGCTCTTCTTATTTTAGTACCGTTTCGTAACCAATGCAAATCAAGCACAACTTGTTAGTTCTAGAGTTTTTGAATTAACTGGGAATTTTTTTTTCTTTTCTTTTTTCCTTTTAAAAAACCAGTATTTCAAACAGAAATTTCCCCAGATTCTCTCATTAAACCACCAGATTAATTTCGATTTCAATTTTCGAACCATACCAAACCCGTTCCAGAACTGTACAGTTAGTGTACTATCATTCTCCATTTCTGTGTCGTCTTTTAATGTTTGAAGGCCCAACCTTTACTCCCAAGTCCACACTGTCACTATCTCTCTGCAGAACTATATCCAGAGCTTGTTGTGTACAGTGTCTGCTCCAGAACTCCAGTAAAGCTTGAAACTTTTTCGTTTTTGTTATCAATTCCTGATACCTGTTTGGATTGAAGACTTGAATTTCCCAGATCATAAAGAACGGAAGCTGATTTTTTTTTTTTATGGAGAAAGTGTATGCAACAACAAGGAGGCCGAAATGGCAATGCTCGGCCGCTGTTCCAGCCCCCAAGATCCTCCATTTGCCTCACAGGCTGGCCCGGAGGAAGACTGCGCGGAAGGCGGCCCCGTCTGGGACGGCGGCGCCGAGGAGAAGAACGGGGAAGCTGGAGGCGCTGTTCGAGCAAGAACGGTCCTTTTCAAGAGGGGTTGTGCCGATCGTGGTGTTGAGTGGAGGGGAGGGTGAGGAGAAGGGCAGAATAAGAGTGGAAGAGAGAGAAGGGGTTGAGGCAGAGAAATGGAGGTTTCAAGCTGAGATGCTCAGAGCTGAGTGCAATTTGTTGAGGATGGAGAAAGAGATTGCTGTCAGAAAGATGGAGAGGAGAGGTGTTCAACTGGAAAGGACTCTTAAATCTGCTGCTCATACCCTTATTTCTGTAAGTGAATGTTGGTTGCAGAGAAAATGTATGGAACTTATGCCAACTTAGAAGAAACTAAAACCTGAATTTTGCAATCCATGTGCTTTGCTTTTCCATTTCGTTCTATATATATTCTAACTTCTATGTGATTTACCCCATTCTGGTCACTGTTATTGTAGTTGCGATGCAAGGTTTCTGAAGGGACAGATGTGAGCTTGATATTAGAGGAAGAGATCAGTGATTTGGTGGAGAAGCTAGAGAAGTTACAAGAGAGATCAGGACACAAGGAAGTAGCAGTTAAGAAATGCAATAATTTTGACAAGCAAGTGAATCTTTTAAGAAAGCGGCTCGACAGATTTGGAGGAATATCAAATAGGGAAATGTGTGTGAGAGACATACAGGATATGTCGGAAGCAAGCTTGCCAATCAAACCAAGCAGCCAAGCTGATGAGAACTTTGATTCAGCCCGAGACAGCAATGTAAGAATTACAGTAAATTGAATTTGTCTGATGCCTGATGATTGGTGAAGGAGGAAGAATGAGTATGGAAACTGTATATTGTTGTTCCAATTTGCAGAATTGTATCACATCTGTTTGTTCAGTTACTTTTGTAGAGAAGTTCGCAGGATTAGCATTCTAAAATGTGGATGCTGTGAAATATTCATTTCCTGCATTTGTTCTTGATATATTTATTGAGCTTTGAACATTTGGAAGTGTATTTTGATTGGAGTCAATTCTCCAGGTTGAGATTTTGAGAAGAAAAATGGAGGGAATGTCGAACAGCAGATTGCTAGAGAAAGTGGAGCAGGAATATGGTTCAATGCTCTCTACAGCCAACAGTTCTGCTTCTAATTCAAAAAGAATTGAATTTCCTGATACATGTTTGTCCCTGCAACAATCACAAGAGGTAACATTTTTCATCAGACAATTTTAACTTTCTTTTGCCTCCTCTTATTTCTGGACGCCTTGATAAGTCTACGAGTATTAACTTAATAGCAGAGTTGTTCAGGAAGTAGACAGTGATGAACCAATACAAGTACATGCATGGTGAGATCTTGCTGGCGGAAACCATTTCTTTATTTTCGTGCTTCATTGTGAACAAATGGTGCTACCTTTTCTCAAAATCATGGTAGCCACAGGTTTTGGTGACCTAGTGCATTTTAAATGAGATTGCCAGAAATTTATATATTATATGGCATACTAATATTGTTGGAAGTGCTTGACCCTTGTTCTGGTTTTACATTTTCATAAGCCGCAAAAGTTGCTACTTTGACATTTCTTACAAATGCATTGGACCTTTCAGTCAAAACAGACCTTGGGCACTTGCTGAATTTGGGGATGAAGCACTGGTCCAATCTTTTCCAGCTTCCCATTCAGTTTTCTAGTTTTCTCTCTTCATCATGTTCAATCCTAGACCATGATTCTCACGTTTCTTCATTCTAGCTAGTTGCTGTATCTGTTCCTAGTACTTATTTCTAATGATGAAGTACTTGTTAGTGTTAAGCATCACGTATTCTTTAATAATGCAAGAAGATACTTATAAAAAAGTCCAGCTTCTGTCACTGCTCAGAAATCCCTGGGGTTCCATGTACATGTATCCCTGAGGAAACACAACTTTGATCTTTATATGAGCATGCTGCTCTTGTACTATGTACCAATCACAATATATATGATTGTTTTCTTCTACAGGAGAAGAAATTCTGTAAGCAGAAATCTTGTTCAGGACATTGCAAGGCTGTAGTTCAGAGAATTGTAGAGCAAGTTCGAGCTGAGACAGAACAGTGGTCTCAAATGCAAGAGATGCTTGGACAGGTGAGGGATGAGATTGAGGAATTGCACGCCTCTCGAGACTTTTGGGAAGATCGAGCCCTTGACTCTGACTATGAGATCCAGTCCCTCCATTTTCTGGTAAGATTATCACAGGCTATATTATTTATCTTTTACTGTTGTTATCTAGGTTAGATGCCATTATGCCAACATCTGTTATCAAGTTGGGTTTTGGTAATGACAAATAGGTCAAACTAGTCCTGCTTCTTATCTCTGAGGTCGGGGAAGGAGTGGACAAAAGGATAGCCACTGTCCCTCTGTTTTTGTGTTTTGACTTTAACCTTGCCTTCTCCTCAAGCTAAATTGAGTGAGCCAATGTTTATGTTGCTTTTCATAAGGTGAAAGAATGGAGGCAAAAGGCTATTTCTTCTGAAGAGAAGGCTAATGAGCTACAAGAACAAGTACTCTTCCTCTGTGGAGAAGTTGAAAGGCTGAGGAGGGAAAAGAAGCGGGAGGCTGTGATGCCTAAAGATCATCAACCAGTTATGCAAGAAGCTCAAATCGAGACTGAGAAACGAGTACTTGTTTGTCTCTCGAAGGAGAATGATCACAAAAGCGATGTGAGTTGCAAGCATGAGATCTCTAATGAGATGAGAAAGGCACAACTCAGACCACCATTGCAAGGTATTCAGAATCTGCTGCCATTGTCTAGTAATCATAGAAGCAAAGCAGGTTTGCATTGCCTGCGGTATAAAGACAACTCAAAGGGGCTTTGATTTATAATGATGAATCTGGTTATTTGCGTCCCTTTTTCTAAACAAATAATTATGATATGGAAATGTATGATTTCGAGATTATATGAGTAGTAAAATACTGCATTAAGGCGAAATAGGCCAAAGAGTTTGTGGTTAATTCACAATCACAAATTCCATTAAACCTAACCCTAAGCAAAGAAGCTGCTAACACACACATTACAATTCCTAATGATCCAAAAGCAACCTAAGACGTTCCATGTCACCATCTCTGCCACTAACCCATCTGCTGCCTGAATTTCTTGACTGGTGGTGGAGGACCTGCACTGGCCATTGGCATTGAAGGATCGGGATACAGCGGTTGGTTAGAGCTATGGTTATGATCATTGTTCTGAAAAAGCATTGGTGAAATGGCGTGAAGATCCACCTGGCTTCCCATGTTAAACTCCTGCAGAAGAGTACAAGATGATGGAGCAACAAATTCATCAAAACCCCCGGAATGGAATGGATTGGAAGTTGAGGCCTCAAAACCCGGGGTTCGAAATGGGGAAACATGATTCCTATATGCTGAAAATCCTTCTGTAAGCGGGCCATTACACTGCAAACTGCTAGGCATTGGGGGATCAATGTCGCCCTGAAAATTCTGAAGAACACTGAGGTAAGGATTCTCAAAATTTGAGAGTGAAGTGGATAAGTTCAGAGAGGAATTCATTCTCAAATCCTGCTGAGGGAACCCGAAGCCGAACTGATCAATGTAAGCCATTTGAAGAGGAAGAGGAGGCAAGTCTCTGGTGCTTGGAAAAGTGTTGGTGTGGCCCGACTGATGCGAAAAATGATTGTGATCATAATTGGCCATACTGTAGTGTTGATACTGATCACTGCCATTAGGATTTAATCCATGATCCTCAATCGAATCAGCGGTAAATGGACCTCTATCATCAAGGGTCTCCACCAGTGGATCGACTTTTTCTGTTTCATCTTCCTCCTTAGGTTCCTTAGCATTAGCATATGCTTGAGCCTCAACTTGGTTCCCCTGTTTAAGAGGCACTACCACTTTTCTGTCAACTTTCTTGTATATCTTGCAGAGCACGCAATCGTCCAACTATAATTCCCCCCCAAAAAAAAAAAAAAACAACAACACTAGTCATATTAGTGATTACGTGTGAAATACAATCTGACGAATAGTTTGGGTTGGTTACATAAATTTGATTGGAACCTACTTGCATAGTATCTGGGTATCTATCTTTAGCAGGAACACGAGAAGGGTCGGCAAGTCTGTATTCGTGCATAATCCAGTTAGTCTTCTCACCGTTCGGCGGTTTTCCGTCATAGAAGACGAGGGATTTCTTGTGCCCGACGACTTTTTTGTTGAAAAGCACCTCTTTGTCAGCTCCGGTGGCCTTCCAAAACCCACCAGCGGCTCCCCTTCTTGGCCGCTCACCATTTTTGTACTTCCTCTCTCTCGGAGTAAAGCAGTACAGCTCTGGCACTCCGAAGTGCCTAAACTTCCCTGCAGAAATAAAAAAAACAAGACGACCCGTACAAGTAAATGCGACGAAAACAAGAAAGACAAGCAAAAAGAGAACAAGTTGATCGATGGGTGATTTCTTGAACCCTGAAAAGAGAGCAAAGAAAGGATCAAGATGGTTACCTGCTAAAGTTTCGGGATGGTAATCGTAAATATTGATGTGGACGAAGTTGTTCTCCGGCAACTTCTCGTTGCGAACCCTCTTCTCTAGATAATCAAGAACTAGTTCGTGATCCTCGGGAGAGAACCGGTACCCCGGTGGGAAGCTTTCGAAGAAGCCATGGAGGTTGTTGGTCTCGGGTTCGTAGATACGCTTCTCCTCCATTGTCGCGCCTGTCACAGTTCGACTAAGTTACTTCGTAACCTTAACGTACTTTCTTTCTTACTTTAGCATAGGCCTTAGAAAGAACGGGGCCTTACTTATTCTGTTCAGGGGAGATGAAAGACAAAGAAAGGGATCAGGGGGCTTTATGATCGGAGAAAGGGAAGGGGCGTGGTTGGTGTGTCACTGGGGGGAACCGGTAAGAAGGGGGGACGACCCGCCGAATTCACATTAGAAATCGCCAACATGAACACAAACGAAATCTTGAATTGTTTTTTTCTGTATTTTTCTAATAATTTTTAAAAGATATATTGGGAAGAGAGACTTCTAATTCTTATAGAGTTCAAATGAGTTTATGATTTAATTATCTAATTGATTTAGGATTTCATATCTCTTCTATGATTTGTTAATTATCTTTTCATTATAATCTTTTGAAGATAATAAAAAAATGTACTTTTATGCAATAAAAAAGATATTTTTTACAATGCTGTTATAATCTTTTGAGGATAATAAAAAAACACTATTCGTTATAATTTTTAAGGTTTTTTTCCTTTTTTTTTTTAATTTTCCTTGCACCTCTTATTTTTTGATGCTGTTTTTTTAAAATAAAAAAACATTTTTACACTCAGAATTAATTTTTTGATGCATGATAAAGTGCTAAAGCGTCAACCTTTCCAAAACAAGCTGTTAAAATCATGTCTTAATTAAACAAAGGTTTTAGTGACACAGCTAGGTTAAAAATTTGGGTGAAATCCACCGGGGGTCACATAGCTTATTTTTTTGTCCTAAACGGGCACCTTACCTTCAAATTGTCCTACCGAGGTACCTTACCTCTTATCGCGTGTCCTAGCTGGGTACTTTCTGTTGATTCCATCGTTAAGTTTCACGGAAATTGCTGACGTGGCATTAATTAATGCTACAATAAACGTAAAATAATAACTTTGGACCCTAAACTTTTCTAATAACTAATTCTAACCCTTAAACTTCCACCAAAATCATTTTAGCCACCGTCGACCTCTTCCTCTGTCGCCCACCATCCCAGCCGCCCTCGCCTTCGAAACCTGTCAGCAAAATCATCCTCCTCCTCGTCAACCTCATCTCCATACCCAAACTCAGCATCACCACGATATCCGGGCTCGCTTCCGTAACCCGATTCGATTCCTTGACCATCAAAGCCTCCGACTTGGCCCCCACCACAACCCACGCCAATCAAACTCTCCTTCTCCCCATTTCCACCGTTTCCGCTGCCGTCCCCCCTATTATCCCGCTGCGAATTGCGAGCTTCGCTGACATCGGACGGCCAATACGAGGAGTCCGCGCCATTTCCAAAAAGCTCGCTGCTGGAATCAGTCCCCATTGCCATGGGAAAATCTGAGCACGTACCATAAGCCGCAGACGCTCCAACAAAACAGCACCGCCTCGTCCCGCTTCAGTCGAAGCTCCGACCCGACACCGAGCGTGACCCGCGGCGCCTACGCTTCCGGGCAATCAATCTGTAGCTGCTTCGCCTTTGGCTGTGGGCACTGGCGACAGTACGGTCATCGTCGATGAGGGTGAGCTTGGAGAGGTTGATTGAGAAAGAGGTGGTCCGATCGGAGAGGCAGGGGGCGCTTGGTGTGAAAAGCATTAGTTGAAGGCTTCTTGGGTTGTTGTTGGTCGGAATCTAGGAAGGGCCACCATGAGTGGAGTAGGAAAGTGCAGGAGTCCAGCAGATGGCGTGAATCCAAGAACCTGTGCGACATCGGATTCTAATAGGGTTTTCGAGTACAAGATTAAGAAGTGAGGATTGAACAGTATATTTGAAATAGGAGGGTGCTTCTGGGAAACCTGTCGGTGGATCCGGGCAGCTGGGATGGTGGGCAACAGAGGAAGAGGTTGACGGTGGCTAAAATGATTTTGGTGGAAGTTTAAGGGTTAGAATTAGTTATTAGAAAAGTTTAGGATCCAAAGTTATTATTTTACGTTTATTGTAGCATTAATTAATGCCACGTCAGCAATTTCCGTGAGACTTAACGATGGAATCAACGGAAAGTACCCAGATAGGACACGCGATAAGAGGTAAGGTACCTCGGTAGGACAATTTGAAGGTAAGGTACCCGTTTAGGACAAAAAAATAAGCTAGGTGACCCCCGGTGGATTTTACCCTTAAAAATTGCCATGTACCAGTTCTTTTCACTTGCAATACGAACATCAAATTTTTGTGGCTAAAGAGGGATATAATTTGGATTACTTTCACTATCATTTACGTTCTTACTTATTAAGAGACATAGATGATCCTCCAAAATCAAATAGCCAACAAAGCAAAACTTTTCACTTGCAAATGTACGAGCACCAAATTTTAAAGATTAAAATTTACATAATGTATCTCTAAGTATCAAAATTCGACAACTTAAAAATTAGCTTTTCACAGTTATAAGTAATAAATTTACTATTGTTTTGAGTTACATTTTGAACTTTTTATTTTAACCATTTTCCCCAATTATGTTATTTTATTGGTTCTGAATTCCCTTCTTCTCATACTAATGTGTCGAGTTCCTAAACTTTTTGTCTTAAATTATGTGTCATTTTCCCATATTCAGACATCTTCTTTCATATTTTTTTCCCATTATATAAAGTTCTTAAAAACTTATTTTTATAATTTCTATTTTTCAATAACCAGTAACTTTAGAAAAATATATCTAATATCATATTTATTTATTTAATAAAATTTTTCATTACAGATAAAAAAAATATATTATTTTTACAAAAAAATGAGAAAGAACGTATATTACGGGACAACGGAGTACCATAATGATTTTTTTGAGATTTATGATAGTTCTATATCTTTATTTATTTTTATTTACTTTTTCTCTTATATGTACCAAAAAAAATAAAAAGATGCATCAAAAAAAAGTAAATGAAGTTTTTTGGGTCCGATTTTTATGCTTTCCCGCAAATGATATGGATCCTTTTTATCTTACCTGATTAAAGTGATGCATTTTTTCATAATTGAAAAAAAGAGAGAGTAAATAACAGCATTTGCGGGGTAAAAAATTAAGGAAAACGTGTAGAAAAGCCTGATGAGCTTATTGGGCCAAGTGGTGGACTTTCAAGTCCTCGACCTATTTTTAAGGTGAACCCGTGGACTTTCAAGTCCTTGGCTTATTTTTAAGGTGAATCAGTGGCCTAAGTCAATTCATGGTTAGGAGGTTTGGGCCCTTCGAATTAGATAAAATTTTATTCACTTTTTATAATATTGTGCATTACAAGTTAATTTTATGGATTTATAGATTTAAGTTAGTATTAAAGTTTATTGGTGGCCTAAGTGCAACCAAGATAAGATGAATTCGTTGGTTTTTTTTGTATGTATAAGTATCTTTATAAATATATTAAGATTTGAGAAATTACGTATTTAAAGTTAAAAAAAATTGGCTTGACTCTTTAAATCTAGAAGGCATCAAGTCACAATTTAATAGTGTAGTGGCACATAATGCATCGGTGTGATTCGATCCTTAATCAAGCATGTGGCATCGGGAGAGAACCGGTACCCCGGAGGAAAGCTCTCGAAGAGGCCATGGAGGTTGTTGGTCTCGGGTTTGTCGTCGAAACTCAGAGGCGCGGGAAAGCCGCCATTACTGGAGCTTAAGAAAGTGGTGTCACTGGTTTTTGTGGGTCAACTTGCAAGAGTCTAAAGGGCGATGAAACGCTGGATTGGCGGGATACACCTCTCCTCCATTGTTGCAAATATCTATTGCAGAGGATTTTTTTTTTTGTATTTTTTCTAACGATTTTTGAAAGACATTGGGAGGAAAGAGACTTTGAGTTCTTATAGAGTTCAAATGGTTTTATGATTCAATTATCCTTCCCTTTCCTCCGATGAATTTTCTCTTTTCTCAATTTTCCGTAGTGTAATTGGTTAAGTATTTTATATCTCATTTGTGATTTGTTAATTATCTATTTTCGTTAACATTTAACGGCTTCTTCCCATAATCTATATCCTTCTTACATATGCCCTTGTAAAGTTTCAAGGGCTCCCTCCTAAGTCAATTTGGTTGAAGGGCAAATCTTACATCTGCCTGGTGCGTGCTTTGCACCAGGACAAATTTAATTTGTATATATTTTAGACAATTTTAGACATGTTTCTGTATTTGGTAGAATGACTAAAATTGTATTTCCTCAACTAAAATTGTATTTTTTTTTATTTTTCAAGCTTTTTTTCCATTTTTTATTTTCCTTGCACCTCTTATTTTTTTCAGTTTATTTTATATTTTATTTTTCTACTTTTATTTTTTATTTTATCTTTATCATCTTTTTTTTTATTTCCCTTTTTTATTTTTCATTTTTTCCAGTTTTGTCTATTTTTTTGTTTCTAGTTTCATTTCTTATTTTTAATTTATCTACCTCTTCTTATTATTTTTATTTTATTTTTATATTATTCTCATTTTTAATTTAACTATTCATTTTTTCAAATTTGTCAACTAATAGAAGAACAAATAGTAAGTAGAATTAGAATGACAAACACCTATGAGTAAAAGATCAGTCAGTTCATAAAAGAAAAGATATTGATAAAAGAAAAATTAATTTTTCTAAAAAAAAGAAATAAATAATAATAATAATAGAACAAATAATTTTTCAAAAAAGTAAGTAAGAACTCTAAAAGAATAATAAGTTAATTCAAAAGAACAAATAGTTATGAATAGAAAATGGCTAATTTTTGTAAAATGATAAATAGCTACTAACAAAAGAACAATCAACTATAGATAAAAAAGTAAACAACTAGTTTTATATGAAAAATATAAGAACCAATAAAAAAGAATAAGCCCCTTAAAGTGATATTTTTATCTTAATTTATATATATATAAAATAAAAAAAATCCAAACAATTTTTTTAAATACAAATTATCAACATATGGAAAAGAGAGAACAAATATGATAATAGAACAAACAAAAATTCATAAAAGAACATAAAGTACTCATAAAAGAACAAACCTATTTAAAGCAGATAAAAATGAATAAATAAAATTAATAAAAGAACAAAGGCGCATGCAGTACTACTTGAGCTAGGTAAGACTTATTCAAAAATTGCCGAAAATGAAGTTTACATAGCAATACATAGAAGCCCTAGAAATCATGAAATTTTGATTGCCACATCAATCATCATTTTTTCACAAATTTATTTTATTATGAAAATCATTTTTTCATTTTCTGGACAATGAAACAATAAAACACATAACAAAACAATATCAACACTTAAAAGCTGGTTGAGTTAAAAGACAAATGACTAAATCACCACAAAGGTTATCAATAACCAGGGGTGGACCCCAGGTTTTTTTATAAAAAATTGGTCAAAATAATTTCTCTTTTAAATTATAATCTTTACAAAGGAATTTAACTAATTTTAGGGAAGAGTTAGAATACATTCATGTTTAAATTCTAAAAAAAATTAATGGTATTTTACAATTTTTAAAAAAGCTCGGGTCCTTGCTAGCCCCCATTTAGTTCTGCTACCATCAGTAGCACGACTAGATGGAGCCACCTTAGAAATATGATTCATGCAATCTTAAAGTTGAAAATTTTCACCTTGTAAGGATGAGACCATCTTTGGCACATCAAGAATTTTAACGATAAATATAGTCATGTGTCTTCCAACACACACCATCTTGAACTTAAGTATACCATTTTATAAAGATTGAGGATCAAATTGAACCAAACCTGAAGTTAGAGGGCAACATCATATGAGTTGTTAGAGTTTGAGAACTTTTGAAGCACTCAGACTAGAACAATATATTTGGAATGTTTTTGAGGCCTAAATTACACAAAGTATTCTTAAAGTGGGTGGGAAGCAGGAATAAGAGTGAAAAAAATATCATTTTTTAAAATCTAAATAAATAAAAAAATAGTAAAAAGGAGAGTGGAAGCTGAAATTGAAAACAGAAGCAGCAAAAGGGTGAGAGTGAGAACAATAATGTAAAATAAAGGAATTATGTAACTAACATTGAGAGCTTGCGAATTGAATTATCAATTGGATCACTACCAAAAAAAGGAATTTTTTCAACGGATGTTTACAACGGCTTTGTGCTGGAAAACTAGGTTTTCCAACGACTAGCCGTTTGAAGGCTGTTGGTAAATGACACATTGGAAACACAGAAAAAAATTCCAATGGCACTTTGGTTGGCCATTGGAAAGTGAGCCATTGGTAATTTCCAACAACCCAAGAACATAGAGTTATGTGTAACAACTGAATGGTTTTCCAACGGCCAGGCTGTTGGAGATATGCCAATAGCTTAGTCCGTCGGAATTTTTTTTTTTTTAAAACTTAAAATTAAATTTTTAAATTTTTGAAAAACTTTTTTTTAAAGTATATTTTTTATTTATTAAAATCAAATTTTTTATTGACTGAAAGCATATTATATTCTATATTTTATATTCACAAAAAATTATAATTACTAAGATTATATTATCATAAAAAATTATATTATTCAAGAATAAGTTACTAAAATTGTGTTTTATATTTTCCTAAAATTAACTGAAAATGTTCTAAAAATTTAAAAAAACCACTAATTTTTTTTTTTAAAAAATAAACATTATTAAAAATTAAAAAATTCACCAGAAATTTTTTAAAAATCACTAAAAATAAAAACCGAATCAACAATCAAACATGATTTGAAAAAAAAAAACGTTCAAACACAAAAAGCACAACAAGATTCATTATATCGATTAGATCGAGCATTCTACTACCATGAAAATAAATCAGATTGATAGCATTCGGATTGGAAATGAATAGTAACTAAGAAATGAACATATATAAATATGTATGTGATATATAAATATATATATACATAAACATGTTACAAAAATGTAAATATATATAGATTATATAAATATATATTAATATGATGTATATGATATATAAATATTTATATATGATATATATATGCGTTTGTGTGAGATATATAAACACTATATATAATTATTATTATTATTATTATGTTCATATATATATGTACGTATATGATATATAAATACATATAGATGATATTTATGTATAAATATGTTCACATACATTATAAATATGTTCATGAATATAAATTTCTAACTCGAGCATTTCCAACAGCTTGGTGTTGGAAATTTCCAACGTAAGAATTTTCAACTACCTCACATTGGAAATATGTCTTCAAATTTTCCAACAGTCAAGCTAATGGAAATTTATATCCCTTTTTTAACAGCTAATGTGTGGGAATTTTCAAACAGCTTGACGGTTGGAAATTTGGCCGTTGGAAAAAAACTTTTTTTTAGTAATGGATTAGCGCACACATGGAGAAAAAAAAAATCTCCACATGCCATCGTCTTTTTCGCTTTTCTCTAATTTGCCATCAAACACACACAAAACACGATCTAACTTCGAACTGAAACAAACACATCAATCGATCAGGTTATTTGTTATCATAAAAATATTTAAGTTAATTAATTTGAATGAACATAAAAATTCCTCTTTTTTATTTTGAAAAAACTAACTATGAGATATAAAAGTAAACATATATGAAAAATCATCAAGATCATATGAATTTCTCAAACACCATACTGCAATAAGCTCTCCCTTCACGGAGGTACGCATACAAAAAATTTAAAGCGAGATATTTACAAAATTGCTTGCCATGAAGTGTTTTCAATTTAATCAGCCAGGAAAATAGTTTTTCAAAGAAAAAAAAAAGAATATTACAGGTGACCGAGACCAGAGAAGGAGTCAGAACAACTCCAGCCGAAAAAAAACAAACAAACAAACAAAAAATTAGGATAAAAAGAAAATTAGCCAACCAAAACCAAAGTCGAAGACAACTGCAAATCAATAAAAAATAAAGTTTGAAAGAGAACTCATCCAAAACAAAAGGAACCACGCACGACACGTAAAAATTTCTTCATTTTGCCATTCAAATTAAGGACCCAGATTTTATTTCCCAGCTGTATTCAAAAGAAACGACATAAACTAATTGTGCTTCGCGGATGATTTGATACTGTTGTGCAGAGCTGATATCCCCTCGGTTGGTCTTATAAAAGCTGCCATGAAGGAAATCAAGAGAGCCAAAATCATCTCTTTTTTAGGTGGCTCTTCACTCGTGATGTTTAATCGCGATCTATGAGATGATTAAAAGTGAACAAGAGTCCGCTTAGATGGAGAGAGGAGATCTACTGGCTACAAATGATCGCCTTTAAAATAAAAGTACATTTGGGGAAGTTATGTAAGATGACCTTTGCAACTGTTGTTTACTATATTTCGATTGAGTGAAATAATCAATATTGTATTAAGGAAAAATGATTATCTGTTCATCAGGTCATTGATTGTAACACCCCCATGTCCCACATGAATGAATTGTGGGAAGCTTTATGTGGATATATAGGCTCCAATTTCAAAATATAAGCACCTAGCGCTTATTCTTCTCTAAAGGATAGCCCATGTGGTGTGGGCAGCTTTGAAAGAAGTATCCATAGCTTTAAGGTACTTCTAAACACCTTCTTTCAAATTACCCTAGAAATTAAGGAAAAGAAAATTACCAAATTACCCTAAATTTAAAAAAAAGTAAATAAAACAAATAAATAAAAATAATAAGTAAATAAAATAATTAAATAAAAATAAATTAATTAACATTTTGTCCTCAAAGGGTATTTTCGTAATTTTACCTATCAATTTAGAAAATCAATATAAAATTAAGAATCTTGATTCTTAGATGATTCCTTTAGTGGTTATTAAGTCAAATTCCAAACCGGAAGCTCAAAGTCATTTTCTTTAGGCTAGGGGCATTTTTGTCATTTACAACCAAGCATCGAATGAAAAATCTGGGAGCACCATTGGATTCTTCTCGAAAAAATGAGTCAAGAGAAATTTACCTCACTTAATTCTGAATTCGTTTGCTTAGGTTTCCCAAAATTTAGCCAACGCGCGTGTGGGGTTTAAACCGGGTTCGTGCTACTGCTACATAGGATTATTTTTCTTTTTCTACCTAACCCTAATTTCATTCTTATAAAATGTTCCAACCGCCAAGCACCTACAGGATTTTTTTTCTTCTTTGAACCTTCGGATAAAAAAAAAAAAAGGAATTGCCAATTTATTACCCGCTGGCCATCATTACATTTTTATTTATTTTGCCCTAGTTTCTATTTGGCGTCTAATTCTCTCAGCCAAATTTTCGAAGAGCCTACTCCTCTGCCATTCATGATTCCAGCCGAATAGCATTAATTTTCTTCACTTTAATCACAACAAAGGCCGCCAACTCCTTAATCCTTATTGTACGTGTTGTTGCCTTCGGTTTGCCTTCGGTTATCCCTTTATCAAAGTAGCATTAGTCCAACTCTTCACACTCTGATTACTGGTTATTGTAGAATATTAGAATGTTAATTTATGCCATAATCTTACCTAGGTTCATTAGGTTGAAGAGAAATCTCGTCCGGACAGTAGAATCAATCCTACGCGTACCAACGATCCCAGATTCATTTGTGTAAGTCTAAATTATTCTACATCCCTCTTTTAATTTTTTTTCCAGCACCTAAAGGCCTTATATCTTTGCTGTAAATATTAGGTAGATTATCATTAATCCAAGTTTTGGGTTTTTCCACTCATTTCCGGTGCAATCTTGTCCAAACTTGGTTCTAGGCCTCGGTAAGCCACCGTAGCCTCTTTTACAAATTATCTTGGCTGCCAATTTCGAATATTACAGCCCTAATAATTCTCTTTTCCTTGCTGTCTATGTTGTTACAAAGGGTTAGAAAATCCTTACTTGAAGGTTTGGTGCTTCCTTGGACTCCCGGAGCGTCAGAGATCCCGAAAACATATCGGTAACCGAAATAATTTTTTTTTCCTTTCAAGATCAGTTTTTACAGCCATTAAATGAGCTTATAAGTTAGTGTATGACCGCTGTAAGTTTTAAGATCAATATCAAGAAAGCTACCGGCACAATCTCGAATAGGCACGAGGCCACCGAAGACATCTCGAGACCCTTTTTGCCCACTAGGTAAAATTTCGGCCTAAATGCCAAGAACATGATACTTCCAAGTACCATTTAGGAAATTTCCAATTTTTAGTATATTTTTCTAATTTCTACCTTATTAACATTTTGTAGGACCATCCTAGGAAATCGCCATCTTTCGCCGTATTATTCCGAACTAGGTAAGGGGGAAGAGCGGGTTAGTTCTCATGGGCCCTCTTAGACCCAAAATAAGCATCAACCTGAATAATAAATTTTAAGTAAACAATTGAGCTAAACAAAATCTTTAAATGCGTGGGCAATATGGGTAGGGTAATTAATTAGTTTTTCTAGAATTTAATTTAATTTAATTTAATTTTAGTTCTCTTCCATTAAGATGTAATTTTGGTTGGTTGGTTGCATGGTTGTAATGATGTGATGTTTGATGTATGTTTGGCGCTAGTATCATACTAGGACCGTTTGTAACAAGAATTAAATTAGAAATATGTTAGGACCGCCTAAATAAACTCGTTAGTACCATGTTTAGGGCCGGCGAGACAAACACCGCTAATACCATGTTTAGGGCCGATAAGCTTGCTAGCAACATGATGAGATTGAAAGCAACTGTTAGTGGCATGTTAGGGCCGTAATAAATTACTATAAGCCGATAGATAAAGGATTAGGAGCGTAAATGCTAAATGACCAATTTAGAAAGAATTCACGAGAAATAAGATGAACATTTATCACAAATACACTTAAAAAGATATCATTGATTGTCATGACATCATGTAATACTAAGCTAAGATAACACGATAAAAGAAATAGGATGCACTAGAATCATGACATTATACTAAAAAGAGCTAAAATAAAATAAGTTACGGTCATGCATCAATTGGTTGTTGCATATGATTGATGTTTGTTATACACAAGATTGTATTAAGTAAAAGATTTGAGGAGTAAGATAAAACACGAGGCATGCAAGGTTGGTGATGAACGATATCTACATGACCTAACAAGCCGTAAATTTAGACGAGAGGTTCGGAACGGACGATTCGAACCAGAGAGGCATGTTAGGGTGGCGGCGAACCGTCCCTAGTCATGACCCGATATTGACACGGAGTATGGAGATATAATTTGTGCGTTGTCAGACTATAGCTGGCGAGGGACCATGCTTATGGCTGGTATCACGAGAGGCTCTACCTCGGCGTAGGTATCCCGAGAGGCTCTAGTTTGGTGGCATCCCTAGTGGCACTGCCTAAGAGTTATCCCGAGAGTGGGTGATGTACACACTCACCACCCTAGGTTCGTCTGACGGCATTTAAGTATTGGATTAATTGATCGATCAATAAGATATTACTTAATCGGTAAAAGGAATTATGCATATGTTTCAAGCATGCTAGTAGGACTTTGATATTATTGTTATGATGTTGTATGGAATTGTTCTTTAATTAAATTGCTACAGCTTAAAGTTTATTATTCGTTGTTGTTTGTTACGGGAATATTAGGACCCACGTGATGGGCCTGATACTTTCTCCTTACTGAGCAAGTTGTGCTCACCCCTCCTTTTAACATGTTTTTCTTAGGTGAGTACTATGAGGAGACAGAGTACACTGAACCATATAATGAGGTTCAAGATGTGGAGTAGACTGAGTGAGGGTACGTTGTAGCCCCTCGAAAGTAGAACTAGCTGGGACTGGATTTTAACTTTGTGTTATTTGATTTCTAAAGAAACATATGGTTTGTTTAAATTGACACATTATGCGTATATTAGTTTTCTTGGGATTGTCACTTAACTACTTTGATTTCATTTAATACTCTCATTGTTTGGAAAATAATTTAAATAAAATGTTTTACCTCATATTTCTTAAATTATTTTTAATTAAATACTTTATAATTCTGGGAATTTAAGGCATCTTTTAAAATTAAGGTTTATAAAATTGGGGGTGTAACAGTTTGGTATCAGAGCCGGGTTTGGTTCAAAGTATATGGTTGAGTCCACTGGTATGGGACGGGGGAACTTCCTTATACTAAGAGTTCATTCCTAAGTACCTAGCGCTTATCATTTTCTAAAGGATAGCCCATGTGATGTGGGCAGGTGTTCCGTTGACTGGTTCTGGACTTGGGTCGTTACATTGATAGAATTTGCTCTGACATCTATATACATAGGAGCCATTTGGAGACTTGGTTAAGCCCTGTTTTTTGTTTTTACCTCTTTTTTTTTTTAGATTTAATCTTTGTGTTTGTTGCCATCATATTCCAGAAAGTATATGTAAATCATTCTTTCATTTATGTAAATCATATTTCAGTGTGGCAAAGGGCAAAGCTCTTGATTTGTTTTTCATAAATGCTGTTTTTTGAAAAATATATATATTTTTGCACTCAGAATTAATCTTCTGATGTATGATCAAGTGCTAAGGCGTCTACCTTTCCCAAACAAGCAGTTAAAATCATTTCTTAATTAAAAAAGGTTTTAGTGATACTGCTAGGTTAAATATGTACTAGTACTTTTCACTTGCAATACGAACATAAAATTTTTGTGGCTAAAGAGGGATATAATTTGGATTACTTTCACTATCATTTTACATCCTTACTTAACAAAGTAATATTTTTCACTTGCAAATGTGCGAACACCAAATTTTAAAGATTAAAATTTACATAACTTATCTCTAAGTATCAAAATTCAACAACTTAAAAATTAGTTTTTCACAATTATAAGTAATAAATTTACTATTGTTTTGAGTTACATTTTGAACTTTTTGTTTTAACCATTTTCCCCAATTATGTTATTTTATTAGTTCTGAACATTCCTTTCCTCACATACTTATGTGTCGAGTTTCTAAACTTTTTGCCTTAAATTTTGTGTCAGTTTCCCATATTCACACATCTTCTTTCATATTTTTTCCCATTATATAAAGTTATTAAATACTTATTTTTATAATTCTACTTTTCAATAACTAGTAACTTTAGAAAAATAAATCTAATATCATATTTATTTATTTAATAAAAATTTTCATTACCTATAAAAAGATCTATTATTTTCATAAAAAATGAGAAAGAACATATATTACGGGACAACGGAGTACCATAATGATTTTTTGGAGATTTATGATAGTTTTTTTTCTTTATTTATTTTTTTATATACTTTTACTCCTTAACATCTATTATACTACACACATCCCATATTCTTCGCACATTTGAATTTTTACATAGTTTGACTTGAATTTATTTATATTAGTATTTGTTAAAAAAAATATATTTAGAAACTATATGTCTTAATTTATCATTTTTATATAAAATTTCTTCATTTATATACTAAACTATTGAAAATTAAAAATTAAAAATTAATTATTGAAAAGTAAATGGCGCAAAGAATTTAGAACAAAAGAAGTATGCACCAAATAAATAAAAAGATGCACCAAAAAAATATAAATGAAGTTTTTTGGGTCCCATTTTTTCTCTAGCTAAAGATGTGGATCCTTTTCGTCTTATCTGATTAAAGTGATGCATTTTTTCATAATTGAAAAAAAATAAATAAATAACGGGGAGATCTCTTAGGGGGAACGTGTAGAAAAGCCTGATGAGCTGATTGGGCCAAGTAATGGACTTTCAAGTCCTTGACCTATTGTAAAGGCCTAACTAGATAAAAGTTTGTTCACTTTTTACAATGCCGTGCATTACAAGTTAATTTTATAGATTTATAGATTCAAGTTAGTATTAAAGTTATTGTTGGCCAAATGCAACCAATATAAGATAAATTAGTTGGTTTCTTTTTTTACTTGTAAGTAACTTTATAACTATATTAGATTTAATATAAATAATTAGGGGAAACCAGTTTCCCTCTTTAAACTTGGAGGGTGCCAAGTTACAATTTAATAGTGTAGTGGCACATAATGCATTTAGTGTGATTCAATCCCTAGTTGGGCATTGGGCATGTGGCATCCGAGCTCTTTAGCCATTTGGAGTGCTGTAGATAATTAGTTGGTTTTAAAAAAAAAATGAAATCAAACTTTTTGAAAACTTCAATGAAAAGTTAAATAAAAAAACATAAAAAAACTTAATTTATTCAGATTAGTCTATTATAAGGATCTTAAATTTGCTTTAAAACTTGTTTTTAAAGAGGATTTGAAAGACAATCACAATTCATCCAACCATATGACTCTCTGAGAGATGAACTCAATCAACCAAACAATGATATATAAAGAGAGGGTGAAAGATAAAGAACTTTGGCACCACAATTTTTTTTGTAGAGGTTTGATCTTTCTCTCAAAGTGCCTACTTCTATCCTCAAGTTCTTCATTTGAGAATTCTCTTGCATTAATCAAGAGTATAAAGTCTTACAACCAATTCGTTTTAACTTAAGTCAACTTAATCTAAAATGACTTATTTTTATTCTTACATCTTTTTTACTTAGTACTAATTTTATTTAAAAGCCAATATTATGTAGATGTAATAATCCATTGAAAATATAATTTTTATAATCTTATTAATATTTTTATGAATTTTCTAGTTTTAGGCATTAAAAAGAAAATTTTCATAAAAATTTTATAATATCATAAAAATTTACTTTCAAGTAGATTATTACATCTATATAATATTGACTTTTAAATGAAATTAGTTTCAGGAAAAAAATGTAAAAATAAAAATTAGTCATTTTGAATTAAGTTAACTTAAGTTAAAACCAATTGGCTGTTAGTTTCAACTCTTTGGTAGTACTCTCTACCACAATCTTTCATTGTTTTTCTTGGTGACTAACTAGAAACTTTACCAAAACTCTTTCCTTCACAAGGAAAAAAAATCCCATCGAACACAATCTGATATCTACAAAGTTACAAGCTTAATTATAATACAAAGTACTAGATGGGCAAGTGAAAGCATAATATCTCTTGGTGAATCTCAATTTAAGCACACTTTGATGAGTATAAATGATGATTCCTTTCTTCTAATGGCTAAAAGAGCTTTGCAAGTTATTTTTCCAAGAATTTATTGTTCTTTGGCCTCAGTTATTCGTGCCAGAATATGAAATCCAAAAGAGGAAAGAGCAAATCTCAAAGGACATGAAAAAGAAGTTCAAATCACTTGTTAGCAGTGATGAAAATAAGTCTGATTTGATTTAAGTATTTGAGTGAGGAGTTTGAACCCGATAACGATGACTTAAATGTCTTTAATGGTGGAAAATGAAAAATGAGCATTTTTCTATCCTTAGTTAAATGGCCCATTGTGTCCTCATTGTTCTTATCTCCACAGTGGCCTTTGAATTTGCATTTAGCACTATATGAAGAGTTCTTGATACCTCTTATGGGTTCTTGATTGAGTCATTTATCATTTTTAACTTAAATTTATTCATATTATTATTTTAAATTAAAAAAGTTATGAAAATTATATTTGAAACAATAAAATTGTATCTATTATTTGTTTTACATTTATATATCAAAATATTTAAAATAAAAAATTATAAATTAATTATTATGAATAATATATTAGTAAAAAGAATTGGGGGAGAGATTGGTTCGAAGATTGCTAAACATCATTTCACAATCAAATATTAAAACAATGATAATGACATTATTCAGCTAACTAATGCTAATTAGGCAAAATAGTGGCATTGTTTTCAACCAAATTTGAGGCGTTCCTAATATCAAGTCCTTAAACCGCTTCGTAGCTCTTTATTTGAGGTGATTCAGGTGTTCAACCTCCAATTAGAGACGATGGTCAAAGCCACAGACCGTGAGGCAAGTCAAGCCCTAAGAATAATGCAAGTAAAAAATTTAGTAGCTAGATAAAACGCGAGTTTTCACGTGATATTGATTATGCACAAAAAAAATCTAAAAAATTAAGGATCATGAATTCTTAATGTTTTTCAATGTGAAAAGAAGATGCATTTAGAATATGACTCTCCATCTATGATGAAAATATGAGAAATTTAGAAAAACCCCTTGTGGTTTTCCATAACCTACAGTTGCCCCCTATGTGTTTAAAATCCTGCAGTTACCCCCATCTTTCATTCACTCCGTTAACTCATCAATTAGGAGAAAAGGGAAAACGTACCTTTTCATTATGAACCTAAACACTCATAACTTTTGGATCTAACAAACTAAACATCTTATCCAATTCATCCAAAACCACTATAATTTGGCAATTAAAAATAATCCACCAAGAACATTCTTCAAGTTCACATCTGGACGTGTGCTATTTTGCACTGGCTTGTACATATCACCACTTGAATCACATCCTCCATTGTTAACAAAATTGTCAAATTAACCGACAGGCGATCTTGTTTTAGTGACTTCTTGCCTGGCTCAACCTTCTCCGTTTTAGACATATCCCAAATGGTGTCACCTAATTATCATTAAAATACAATTCCTCTCTCCTTTTCTATCTTCCAACGTGAATAATACAAGCTTTCGCCATCAGAATTCCCCACTGGATCACTCGAATAAGCTAATTCTTGATCAGGCCAAAGAAGTACCATAACTCAAAACAAAAAAGACCGATCACTGACTTGCTGAATCAATTAACAGCATAAGCACCAACATATTATTGAACAGAAATTGTTCTTAGATAACAATAGATCGATTAATTTGTCAGTCTCAATTTTTATAGTCGCCTTGCCTGTGAACTGGAAGTCGTCGCCATGAAAGGTTTTGCATCTGCCTTTGACAGCAGACTCAAGGTCCTTTGCCTCATACGGGGTGAAAAGGGTGAGAAGAGATGAAGGTGAAACTAAAAAGATCGCCCCAATGGCTTCATTGCGCTCTTTGTACCGACCAGAAAATTTCATCGATGGCCACAGTGACGGTGAATGAAGCGCACAAGCGAGAGTGAACGAAGAACATGTACTTGTGGAGGTGAGGGACTACATTATTTGGAGGGGAAAAGAGCAACTTGCAGGTAGGAAGAACCTTGATGTCCTTGAAATCTTGTTCATGTGATGGAGTTCGTGCTCGGCATAAATGGTGCTGTAGCTGTTGCCCATGACTTTGTTAGATTTTTGGGTGCTTGGGCTCAAAAGAAAAAGTAAAGGGTAGTTTAGGTGCTTTTCCTTTTCTCATGAACACACGGAGTTAGTAAAAGATGAGGTATATGTAGGTTTTTTAATATATAAGGGGGCAACTGTAGGTTATAGCAAACCACAGGGGGTTTCTGTATGTTTCCCATAAAAATATATTTGAATTCACGTACTAGAACTAAGAAAAGATAGTTACCTACCTAGACATCTAATAAATTATAAGCCATATTGACAATTAGTTGACATCTATGATATTCGATAATAAGAAAAAATGAACTGAACTGAGCTCAATCACCCTAAATTTGGAACTCGGCTTGGAAAAGCTTTGTATCAGTTTGGTGAGTTGATAAGCTCAAAGGTCACTTAGATGGTAAAGATCCATTGAAGCTCAATTTGTTCATTATGTTCTATAAGAAAGCTTGATTAGGATTTTAAGAGTTAAGATATTATTTATTTCATTAAATTAATCATATTATACTAATATTATATTAGAATTATTAGACTTGATAAGAATTAGAGCCAAATAGTATCATATTTGAGCTCAATTCGTTGCCACCCTATATTCGACCACAACATCAACTAAGCTTTTACCAATTGAAAAGAAAAATATGAAATGAAGCTCTCTTTATCGTTTAAGTTGAACGATATGTCTTATTAGACATCTATTTTCGAATATGTCATAGTCTTCAAATTAGTACCTTATTCAATTTTCATTCGTAATAATACACCCACACTTTTGAAGGTGTATTACTATTATACCCCGCGCATTTAAGATATTGAAATCTTATCTCTGGATCTAGCCCTTTGTTAGGTTGCCTCCTTAGCTGTCTAATTGTGAGAAAAATCATACTGAAACTGACCTCTACAATAGTAGGCTACAAAATCATTGACCAAAATTTACCAAATAAAACCTATGATTGTTACTATAAAATAAGATTTTAATTCACCATCCTCTATTTACCCCCACTCATGCAGGCATAAATTTTACTTCAACAACACATTGTCCCAAAATTAAAGAACAAAAAGGAGAGAGAGAGAGAGAGAGAGAGAGAGAGAGAGAGAGATTGGTGTTTATGACAATTCATGAGGTGTAGTTGTCATCATTAAAGAGATGGAAGTGGAGGTTTCTCTTTCTCCCCATGTCTTGATGATAAATCAGCCACTTCCATTTTCACTCCACGCAAGAAGCAAGCAGCCCAACCAGAAGAGCTCCAGTTCCAGCCTAGTGGTGGCACCACACCAAAGTGCTTAAGCGGGAACAGTACCAAGCAATTAATAGTACTCAGGCACCACAAGCATTTCCACCTCCAACCTCTCCTTTAAAATGTTGTCTTGAAAATTTCTTTCCAACTTCTCCTTCAAAATGTTGTCTTGAAAATTTCTTTCTCCACCACAATTTTTAGTACGTATAAAATTATGTGAGATTTTACTTGACTGGATTACTCCAATTAATCATTGAACAGGGATTTGGCTGACAGTGTTTCATTTTAGTACCACTTGGAATTTGCATCTGTCTCTTTCTAGGCAATAAAACCCACACCCACCTTAGCAACCAATTCTTTGCTAATTAAAATCTCTTCATCATCAAGCCATTTAATGTTGCCTGCTAAAAATCCTCTCGAGTCAAAGATATAAAACAAGACCACAGGCATCGACCAATCCATGTTGTTAAAATACAACAAAGAATTACCAACAAGCCAAATACAACACAAAAAGATCTGTAGCAACCCCATCTTGTCAGAATCATTAAAGGTAACAACATACCATGATAATTTCCCATGATATTTTCATGCCAAATTTCTATCCTATCCCCTTTATATGTAGCAGAACATATCATTGCATCCCAAACATCAATTAAGTTAGTCTCAGCATCCTTTGTTGTTTCCATGGCTTCTCATCATGTTCTGTCTTCCTACAAAACCAAACACTACCCTCTTGCTCTGCTTCAAGCTCTCTCACCAAAAAACAGCTTTAGATTTCAGGCCGAAACAATTAAGCTCTTCTCCTCAAACAGGCCCTTTCCACGGATTTCTTCAGCCACAAGCATCCGCTCCTCATCCATCTCAGGCTTCACAGAGCTGAACGAACCCCTCGAAGAAAATGAGAGGCCTCTAAACCAAGTCTGGAGAGAAATTCAAGGCAGCAACGACTGGGAAGGGCTGCTAGACCCCATGGATTCCAACCTGCGCAAAGAAATCATCCGCTATGGCGAATTTGCGCAGGCCTGCTACGATTCTTTCGACTTTGATCCTCACTCCAAGTACTGCGGAACCTGCAAGTACCAAAAATCCGATTTCTTCGAAAAGCTTGATATGGGAAGCCACGGGTACCAGGTGAGCAGATATCTGTATGCAACTTCTGATATAAACCTTCCCAACTTCTTCCAGAAGTCCAGCATCAGTAGTGTGTGGAGCCAGCACGCCAACTGGATGGGGTACATAGCTGTCTGCACCGATGAGGAGGAGATCAAACGGCTAGGAAGACGCGACATAATCATCGCGTGGAGGGGCACGGTGACCTATCTCGAATGGATCTGTGATCTCAAAGATATTCTCCACCCAGCCAATTTTGGAGATGACCCCGCCATCAAGGTTGAGTCAGGGTTCTACGACTTGTATACCAAGAAAGAGGATGCTTGCAAGTATTGCCTGTTCTCTGCCCGCGAGCAAGTACTAGCCGAGATGAAACGACTGCTCGAGGCCTACGAAGGGGAGGAGATCAGTATCACCATCACAGGGCACAGTCTTGGTGCAGCCCTTGCCATTATTAGTGCTTATGATATTGCAGAATTGGAGCTCAATAGGGCTAGGGGTCCAATTCCGGTCACCGTGTACTCTTTTTCAGGCCCCCGAGTAGGAAACTTGAAGTTCAAGGAACGATGCGAGGAGCTAGGGATTAAGGTGTTGAGGGTGATCAATGTGCATGACAAAGTTCCAACAGTGCCAGGGATTTTAGCAAATGAGAAGCTAAAGTTCCAGAAATACTTGGAAGAGAAAATGTCCTTCCCTTGGAGTTATGCCCATGTTGGGGTTGAATTGGCATTGGACCATTCCCACAGCCCATTTCTAAAGCCCACTAACGACGTTGTCTGTGCACATAATCTTGAGGCCCACTTGCACTTGGTCGACGGCTACCACGGAAAAGGGCGGCAGTTCTGCCTCGCGACGAAGCGGGACATCGCCCTCATCAACAAGAGCTGCGACTTCTTGAGGGGCAATTATGGCGTCCCACCGTTTTGGTGGCAAGACCAACACAAGGGGATGGTGAGGGCCATTGATGGCCGTTGGATTTTACCAGAAAGGCCCCGAGACGAGGCCCATCCAGCAGATACGGCCCATCACCTCGAGAAAGTGCTCAAGGTAGTTAATGGGAGATTGGCTCCAATCACTTCTCATGTCCACTTAAGGGGTCACACTTAAAAGGTAACGAATATTAGTAGGTGTATTTTATTTTAAGAAATCTATTGTATCATCTTATTTCTGTAGGGAAAAGGATTTTAAAAAAATGACATTTGAAATAAATTATAATATGTAGAATACATTTTTGGAAATGAAGAACTGTTATGGCAACTTATTGATTGATTTTTTTTTTTCAGAACAGATCCCCCAATCGACACCCAATTTAATTATTGGTTATGGCTAGGAGCTAACAGGCGTCTGATACTCTTCAGAGCTGAATGTATTGCTCTAGCCACAAGTGTTTCATATATCAATTGTTTGATAGAATTTGTTTGTGTTGTCGAAGTAGAACCAAGAAAGATGAATTGATTACTTTTCGAAAACAAACAAGAAAAAAATTGAACTTTTGAAACTTTCAAGTAATAGAATCAATTTTTAAAAGGATAAATTTTCTATCCATAGGCAGTGGAAAAAAATATTTTTTCCACCATTTTTATTTGGAAACTTTTATTATCTTCTTAACTCTTTAACTTAACAATGTTAAGCTTTAACCATCATCACAGCCAACAATTTTACCTTAGTTCGCTCGCATTGCTTGTATAAAAGAGAAAGAAAAAACAAATAATTTGCTGTTTTTACTGCGGGAGAGACGAAAAGGAGGAAAAAAGACTGGTTTTGCAGAAATGGACAAAAAAGAAATGGAAGATCAAAGCATATGAAAAATGGAATTCCAAAGCAATTTTTGACACAAAGGCAGTTTATGACAACAAGTTGAAAAGAAAAGAAAATTCCAAAATATTGAACTCTTTATATGACATTAGTTGTTCAATATAATGATTGTGAATGCTGTAATCTCGTCCCTTCCTCTCCTATGTTAAGTTTCTTTCAAATAGATGTAGTCAGCAAATGGAAAACATGGGCAATATTCATTGCTCATTTTTGGTTCATGGTACAAGGGCAATGTAGCCGCCGGTGGCCATTTTAGCTGCATTGCTGGAGGTGGAAATGAAGAAGGCATCAACAGGGATTTTTATTTGTACCAGAAATATCAAATTTGCCATTAAATGTTTTGGGTAGGAAGCAAATATGTCATTATAGTTTTTTTTTTTCCCAATCTCCCACTAATGTTTTAAAATGGACCAAATATGCCACTGTCGGTTCGAAAATAACAAAAAATTGTAAAAATAATAGATTTTGAAATCTTGAGGTTATTATTTATTTTCAAAAAATATCAGGATCTTCGAGATTTTTGCCAAAAGTGGATCTGATCTCCTTTATCAGTACTTCAACTTTGTCATTGTCTTTGTCACCAATGTCCTAGCCTCATTGCGGACCTCACTCTGTTTCTACTGTTTAATCTTTTCGTCAACATTTGAGAAAAAGAGAGAGAAAATCTAATTACAAAAAAATATTTGAAGTTCATTAAAACTTGCATTATCACTCTAAATTTTTAAAATTTATTTTTTAAACATTTTATGTTAGGTTTTTAATATTTTCTGTTAGCTTTTTAACAGTCAGTGATATATCTACACTTAATTTGAAACTTCAATAGCATATTCGGGCAATTTTAAAAAATTAGTTGGAGAGTGGGTAAAAAAAAAAAAACAATAATGATATATCCGCTCCCAACTTAAAATATTAGTGGTAAATTTGATATTTCTGTCCTTTTTCTAGTCTACTTTGAGAATTTTCGTTTGTGTTTGACGACTTGTATCGTCAAAGTGAGGTCAAGGAATTGAAAGTTATTAACAATTGTGGATGTGCTGTTAAGTTAAAGAAGTCAAGTAAATAACGACAAGTTAATTTCTAAGTAAAAATGATGGTGGGTGTTTTTTTTTTTTTCTACCGCCACAGAAATGTCAAGCAAATATCATCTAAGAAGATAGATTAGGAGGAACATGTACAGTTGAATCCAGTTCGCTAGCAGACATGACTGGTGCTGCTATTGGATTCCAGAAGACAGAGGTGGAGATTGAAGTCCTCAAAACTGAATCACATTAAGAAACCCAACTGTCACATATTCAGAAGGATTGATGACTTAATTAGTTCTTATATCTTCGTCATAAATCTCTCCCTAGAGATAGAGAAATAGAAATTTTTTTTAGGTGGAGGGACAAATAGAGATTTTGGGGTTGGTCCTAGTCCTACACAATTGTGGCTCAATTAGAGGAGCCGACTCTTTCTGTCACCCTGAGCAATACAGTCGAGTGCTTGTTGTTGCAAAGAAGCGACCAATAATTTGTTGACACGTGGTAAATAAGACAAGTCAACGTTAATTTTGGTTTCGTTATTAGACAGTGATGGATGATGGAGGAAATAGCAAGTGAAGGTACTGCTTGATGCAATGTTCGTCAAAAATTTTTTTTTATTAATTTAGAAGCATGCTTACACATATGCAAGTGAAGATATATTAGTAATCTAAGTAAGAAAATGGTTTGCCAGCTTTTTTAGAACCTAAAAGACAATTAAACTAGTTTTATGTGATATTTTTTTATAAGGGGATGGGGATGCCAGGTTCGACTTTTTGACCCTTTCATAACGTTTTCTAATGCTTTAGCTAGTGTGTAAAGCCTTGGGAATATGTTAGTCAATTTTGGGTAGACAAAGTTGCTGACTTTTTTGATGTCAAATCCAACCCTCTCACGATAATAAGCGAAATACTTTTGTGTAGGGATGACAATTGGATAGGTGAAATCTGCGATCCACGGATATTAGTCCATGATAGACAGATAAACAGATAAAAATACCCACGATGGGGTGAACATTAGTAACAAATCATATCCATCTAGCGGATATAAGCAGATGGCGTGTAGGGGGTATCTATCACGGGTAAATACACCCCGCTTGCCCGCAAAACCCACAAGTGTAAATTTCCTATGTATTAATTATAATATGATACAACATTTATATGTAACTAATAGTTTATACTAATTCTTATCAAATATTTTCTTATATGTATGTTATAGTTTTGTGTATTTTATGATTTTATTGTATTATATGTGGACAATGATTTTGTATGTATTTTCGCATTTTATTTTTATAAAATTAAAAAAACACAATTTAAACCGCAAGTTACCCACAGGTACAGATTACTCGTAGGTCGTGGGTGCAGGTGAGCTTTTTCACCCTTTTGCGAATACACATAAAGTCACTGGTATTAAAAAACCACCGGCATGGATGGCAGGTAAGAGATATCCATGGCCAATCTACTCCATTGTCATTCCAACTTTTGTGATTCCTCCCAAACGTTTTGTTTTGCAACATTTTCCTTTTATATCCTAAAATAGATGTTATTTTTGTAGAAATGGGAATATCTTTCCAATTTCACTCTCACTTTTTTTAATTTTAAATTCAATCCTATAACTTTGCTTACTTTTCTACTGGAGTTCTCTAACTTATTAAATTTTTATTTAAATCCTAAAACTTTAGTCCTTGACTCGATGGCCCTAATTGTAAGCCTGAGTTGGCACTTAGCTTCTGCTTTTTCCTATACAAATAGCTTATATGCGCTTTATCATGAGTAATATGTCAACTCGTTTAACTGAGAACAAAGAAAAAGAAAACATTTGGACTTGAGCAGAGAAACAAAAAGGGAGGCAAAATATTGTGATAGACTTAAGGAAGGCAGAGTTGTCGAAAAGTGTAGCTAATAACTTGAAAATCGCATCATCTTTTTTGAGTTCAATCAAATCCAATGATGAACTTGATGAATTTTGCAAAAGTCAATTGAGGATGTTGTTGCTAAAAGCGTGGATAAAGTGGAATACTCTAAGATTTCCTCATCTTCCAAGGCATCATGAGTCTTCTTTTAGCGTTACCAATTATGATTAGAGTTATAGATGGGCTGGCCACAGGTTTGTCGGGCCCGAGCACATTAGGCTCTAGCTCAGCTTAATAAGTTTATGATACATATGTGCTAGCATGAGCTTGATAAAAAATGGTATCATAGTTTGGACTTGAGCTCGGCTCAAGGAAAGCTAGTGCTCAGCTCTAAAGCTAGATAAGCTCGACGACGTCAAGGGCTTAATGTAACTTTTCAAACATTAGAAAGTTATATGTATGTATGAGTTAACTTTTGAAGGTAGATTGTAATTATCCTCATATATAGTGGACATTATTGAACAATGTGGTACCTAAAAGTCTTGGTTGATGCGGGTATGTGTACTCACGGTATAACTTTAAGATGCATTAGTGTAATTAAACCTATTTTTCATAGGTTTCATTAGGCTTGATGAGCTTGCGGAACAAGTACCACTAGGCTCAAGCCCAGCTCATTAAGGCTATCAGCTCATATTTTGGTTTAAGCTCAAACTCGAGAAGACTTGACTCAATAAAGTCCTAACTTCCTTATATACCCTATTATGATGCAACAATAAATCAAAAGCATTAGAACTGATATGCCTGTAAAGAAAACTCTTCTCACATAAGCATCAGAACCTTGAAACCTTCAATCTTGACAACAAACAACTTCCACAAACTTTATATTCCACAGTTTCTACCGTCACAAAAATCCAAAATTGTAATAACATAAAGCTATATCAGCCGTGGAGGCAATACATGAACGGAGAATTTAAAACGCAATGTTAAATCTGCAAGTATGCTATGTTAAGTTTATATAATCTGAGCTTCTACTTTTCATCCAAAATTGGGTAGGTTTTCTTTCTGGTGTAAGAAAAACAAATGCCAGTGTTTTATTATTATTATTCATTTTGAGCCCAAGAATCAAGTCCAGTTCTTATATCGTGAATTGAATAACCAAGCCCAACCCAGTTAACCCTATATCAAGCCCATGATCTGTTTCTTCAAAACCCAGCATTTCTTCTTCGCAGAACAAATCGCAAACCCAAATCCTTACCAGACCTGAGACCTCCGCTTCTCCTGGTTTCGATGGATTCTCTTCAAGCAGCATATGGCGATGAAGAGGAGGAAGAGAACCAAAAGCCAACAGAACCCATGGCCGCGGATCCACCGCCGGCGTTGCCCACCTCCTCCGCCGACGCCCAGAACGAGAGCGAGCCCCAAAACGAGGCCGAACCCCGAAGCGCCGCCGATCCCGCCTCTGATTCTCTCTCCGAAGACGACCGGACGACTACCACTGCCTCCGACGAGAAAATACCTATAAACGGCGACGAATTCGACGACGACGACGACGACCCACCTCCCAAGAAGCAGAAACAACTCTCCTCCCTCAATTCCTCCCACGACCCAGCTTCAATTTCCTCCGCCAACGAAGACAATCTCCCCAATATTACATCAGAAGAGAAGGCCGCCACGCCAACGACTGCGGTGGCCGCCGCTAAGAAGTCGAAGAAGAAGAATAACAACGTTTGGGTGACAAAAACGTCGAGAAAGGGGAAAAAGAAGAGCAAAGCGAATAACCAGAATGGAGGAGCCACAGAAGAGACTGTCCTGATAACACCAGTTCCGAGATTCCCAGACAAGGGGGACGACACCCCGGACATGAAAATTTGCCTTTCGAAGGTCTACAAGGCCGAGAAAGTTGAGCTAGGCGAAGATAGAATGAGTGCTGGAAGCACCAAAGGCTACAGAATGGTGAGAGCCACAAGAGGGGTTGTGGAGGGAGCTTGGTACTTTGAGATAAAGTTGGTGGCTTTGGGAGAGACAGGGCACACGCGGCTTGGGTGGTCAACAGAGAAGGGAGACTTGCAGGCACCGGTAGGGTACGATTCAAATAGTTTCGGGTACAGGGACATTGATGGGAGTAAGGTGCATAAGGCTTTAAGAGAGAAGTATGGTGAAGAAGGGTATAAGGAGGGTGATGTTATTGGATTTTATATAAATTTGCCAGAAGGAGCACAATACGCTCCCAAGGCTCCACATCTGGTTTGGTATAAGGGGCAGAGGTATGTTTGTGCCCCTGACGCGAAGGAGGATCCACCTAAATTGGTGCCTGGTGAGTGTCCCTGGTTTTAATTTAAATGTGTCTTGCGATTTCATAATGTAGGTTGCTTTTGTTTGAGTTGGCTCATTACCTTTGCTTTGTGTTTTTAGTTGTTATTTACTCTCATGATAGGGCAATCATTTCGACCAATTCTAGATGCAATTTGGCCTTTCAAGGACCTGTGGTCTGTAGGGACTTGTCTAGGTTCTCTGATTTTTGTTTCTGGTGTGGTCAATAATTCTCATGCATAAAAGAAACTATTTTTCTTTTTCGAACTAATAGGATGTTGGTGGCTGTTTGATTGTGGATTGAATGAGTTCCAATGATGGCAGTGAGCTGTTCTTGTAAGCAGCTATGATGCTCATGGGTTAGCTGGATTGCTTTGGAATTTCCCTCTGTGTTCACTTTTTGCTTCTTCTACTGTATTATCTTGTAATAACTGGAGAACAGATCCTTTCAGCTTGTGAGATCTCACGAGATATCAACCATTCCCAATGAAAAAGAAATAGGAACCATTTTAAGTGAAATCCGTTACCTTTCTGATCATGTCTCAAACTCTGCTTCTAGAAAAAGAGGACCAGAAGAGACTTTTTCAAAGCTATAACTTTTCTTCCTCTATTGTTTCTTCTGCTAAGCATTCAAGCATAAACCTATTTTAGCAGTAGCTCTCTAGAGTCAATAGTTATAAACGGGGAACTGCTGAGCTCTTGTCACCTGCTGCTGTTACCCTTCGGTTTTCTGATATTCACCCATTTGTTTTTTGTTCCCAAGCTGTACATCCTCTATTCTTCTACTTAATGTGCTGACTAGTTGTAAAATATAGGATCACAAGTACTCCTACATAATCGTAGATTACGTTCTAGTATCTTCACAATCATCTTGCTAACTGTAAAATGAGATGCTTCTGAAACGAAGGGGAATAAAATCCTGTAAAGAGGCCAAAAGGAGAATTGATGTAATGTGAAAGAGAGCTGCACAAGAAATGGGCAAGGTGAAAATAATATGGGCAGGGGAAAAAATACTACAGAATTTGGGAGGGAGACAATTAGAGAAGTGAGCAACACAGCTATGGTGTGATCTTCATGTACTCATTCTGTTGCTGCTGTAGCTTTCACCTAACCCTGATGTCAGTGTTTATTTGGAACCCTGGCTAAGGCAGTAAGGCAATGCATATTGTATTTAAAACCTAGGGTTTAGAAGCATTCTGGCATATGTACTAGGAAAACGGGAACCTGAAGGAAAAAAAGATCCAAAATATTTTGTCTGCTAAGGCACTAAGAGAGTGTTTGGTATAAGGCTTTAGACTTTCCATATTACTCAATATTGATGTGAACATCATAGTTAGGAAGCATTATCCAGTAGTCACCATGTTTGGTTTTGTTTTCTTTGGGAATCAATGAACAAAGTTACCAGTGTTGAAGTGTAAAAGATGGATTGTATTTTGATAAGATGGGAAGAGCTTTCCACAAAAATTGGATAATGAATCATCCTGGTTAAATTATATATTTGGGAGTGCAATAGAAATTTCACACAAAATGTGGAACTTATTTTCCCCTCTTTTTCACTTCTAGGAAAGTAAAACTTCCCATGTACCAAACTGTCCCCAAGGGAGTTGAATACTTGCTGTAATTCAAGATTTTGTTGTCAAGGGCGTGTATAGCTAATGTTTCAAATTAATTTACTGGAAAAAGAATTTTTGGTTCATGATTTAGTTCGTTATGTTGAATCTTATGGAACATCATCGTCATTTTCTTCTTTCATGTTTCTGTTTTCATTTATAGCATGGAATCCTGACCCCTCCTCTCTAGATATCAATCTGCTTGAAATTCTCAGCAGTATATCTGCCCCTGTACAATTATATATTAATTTCTTTCTGGAATATAGGAAGTGAAATATCTTTCTTCAAGAATGGTATATGCCAAGGTGTTGCATTCAAGGACTTGTTCGGTGGCCGCTACTACCCAGCTGCTTCCATGTACACTCTTCCATTTCAACCAAACTGTGTGGTTAAGTTCAACTTTGGTCCCGAGTTCGAATGCTTCCCGGAGGACTTTGGCGAACGTCCCTTGCCAAAGCCCATGGTCGATGTTCCATATCACGGGTATGACAACCGAGTTGAAAATGGTGTATCCAGCGAGAAGAAACAGTAGGTAACCAGCTTGTAGCACTGATTGATAGAGTTCCAAGCATTCCCAGATTCAGACGGAATGACCACATAATCATATTGTATCTGTAACTTTGGGGCATTAACAGATATTTTATTTGTAGTTGGTAGTTTTCTAAATCTGATTTGTTTTAGGCCTAGAAAAGAAAGGAAAAAAGAAAAAATCATTATTGTTTGTGATTAAGAGCTCTAGACAGATACAAGCCCGGACTATATCTTGAGACAGAATCACTAAAGTTCCAGCATTTACTGTCGTTTGTGCTTTGCTGTGGCTTATGCTTTTTCTAATGATTGATTCAATTTTTCGGTTGGGGCCATGAGATTTTTTTTTCATATAGAAAATGCCCGATTATATAACTTCGATTGAGATAGTCAGTTGGAATACATGTTTTATATAGAATAAATTTGATTGTAGTTTTACTAACTAATTTCATAGCAAGCAACAATTTAATGTCAAGGGGAAACCACCCGATACATTTTTTTAAAGGAAGAAGTAGCCATCTAGAACTAAAGGAAACAAGGTAACGTTATTGAACATGCAAGGAAAAGAGCAAAATTATTTTCTTAGAAAAACAAAAAAAAACAACCGCAAACATGGCCCTAGGAGCCGAAATTAATTTGATACTTGGGCTGCTCGTTCGGAGTAAATAGGCCGAAATGACGTTCAGATTCAGCAGGTCCCTTCTGATCCTCATCGAACATAGCAAACAAATATGTCTCGATGGCTTGTCCGGGCCTCCTAGGAGTGGAACCATTAACATGGTTCACCAAGTTTGTATAGTAAGTATTAGCATTATCGAATGTAGCAGCAGGCCCACCATCGGACGGCCACCCGCTCTCCGACACCACCACAGTCACATTAGGGGCGCCCACCTTCTCGAGTGCCGCATAGTAAGCATCCAAGGTTGCATCAAACAAGTTTTGGTAGCCAAATGACCCATCTTGCACCACAATTCCAGGTGAAGTGAATAAGGCATAGGCAAGGCTAATGCTTTGGGGCTCACCAATGTAGCTAAAATAAGGGTAAATATTGGCCAGTAAGGGGGACTCCGTTGAAACTAAAAATTGGACAATTGGGTTGATATAACTAATTGCCTCATCACTAAATTGCCCTGCTGATGGAGGGTAGGATTGTCCTAGAACAACCCCATTAATAGATGTTGACACCTTGATGTGCCCTAAATTAGCTGAAATTAGGACATGATTGATGTTCTGCATTGCTTGGAGCACAAATTGGGCAGCTGAATCAACAGGTGACAGTTCGTTTCCAACGGCGATATATCGGAAACTAACATCTGGCGAGTAAGATATAACATTGTTTTGGACCCAATTTTGAGCCACTGTTTGGTCGGTCGCAAGACTTTGAATATCTTCATTTGGGACTCCAAGTAGTAACTCTATGCCTGACCCTCTTAGGGCTTGCAAGGTCTCTTGGTGTGGATCATAAATTCGCATTCTTGTAATGCCATTTGATTTGTAGAAAGCCACAACCTCTTGGACAGAAGGTAAATTGTCAGCCACTCTTCCAAAACACACTCCTATTTGATGTGCACCTGTAATTAAGGGTGTACCAAGCCAAAAGAATTGGTCAGTTAGGACAAAAAAAATATTATTCATTCACCCAAAAAAGAAAAAGATGAGTATTAGATGGGTCTTGAACCTGTGATATGTAGGTTGCTCGTGAAAAAACCAAGCAACAAAAACATCCAAAACATAATAGGACTCATGTTCCTGGCAACAAGGGAAGATTAAGAAACCAATATGTAGAAGCCTAGCTACTTGATTAGTGGATAAGAATTAGTTGAACTATGTGAATTGATTGGATGATTCAACAGCTTATGTATACAGAGAAGAGGAGGAGGAGGAGGAGAGGAGATGTATAATTCCGCAATTATGGAAATATATAATAACGTATCCATTATTGGAGCATTTGTTATTTCACTTTTTTGGCAATGTTTTCTTCCTAAAAAGATAATAAAATACGCAAATTGAATATCACTTGCTCAAGCTCGGCCCATCAGGATATTGAATACATTATGTTGCCACACCTCTCACATTTTATTATAAATGTTTATTTTTTTTCAAACAATTATAACTCAAGAATATAGTAAACTATATTACATAAAATACATATGTAATAAAAAGTAAACGAGCAGTGTGTTAAAATCTCAACCATAAATGTGCAACGGAGGATCGTGGTCGTAGATTTGCATGAATCCATATGACCATAGACTGCATGCCAAGAAAGTAATTTGATGTGCATGCTTGATCAACACAATAAATTGATTTGCTTTCGTGAATCGTAATTCATAAGCACTTACTTAAGGTGCCCAAAATTATAGTAAATGTTAAAAATTTGAAATTACAGGATATCCCCCACATAAAATTCTTAGACAATTACATTTACACCCCACGTTTCTCTTGCCTTGAGATGAAAGAATAAAAGTCAATTCGTTTTAACTTAAATTAATTTTTTTATTTTTATTTTTGTATCATTTTTGCTTGAAACTAATTTTATTTGAAAATCAATATTAGGTGATTCAATAGTCTATTTGAAAATAAATTTTTATGATGTTATTAAATTTTTATGAAATTTTTTAATTCCTTAAATTAGAAAAATTTAGAAAATATTACTGAGATTACAAAAACTTTATTTCCAATGGATTATTGTAGCTATATAACATTAATTTTTAATTAAAATTAGTTTCAAATAAAAAAAATATATAAAAAAATAAATTACTTTAGAATCAATTAGTTTAAATTAAAACGAACTAGTGTAAGTTTCCAAGAAAATATTGCAATTATGAGAATGTTGAGAGTGGTCCTGGATCAACCAAGTCCTCGCTCTTGGATCAAATGCTTCCAACTTTTTTTTGAGTTTCTAAACCCATTCTGTGAGTTCCTCGAGGCCTGACTAGCCCAACTGTAATGGCCCAATATGGTCAACCTCGATGCATTACTTCTTAGGAGTATTCTTTTACGGGAACAATAGGAGTAATGTTGTTTGTAGGATTAACTACATCGAGGTTTACTCAGAAAAAAAAAAATGGGCTGTATTTGAGGGGGATTAACTATTTGATGCACCATTCGAAATTTTATTATTTTTTAACTTAATTTGTATATAAAATTAAAACTCTACAATTTAAGAATTCCAAAAGTAATTTTAAACATATTGTTTTGAAAAAAATAAGAATTTTTAATTACATTATATTTTTTCAATTCGTTAAAAAAAATAATAAATTTCAAAATTGCAATTCCAAAAATCTATACTTCTTTAATTTTAAAGTTGTTATGTGCATTTTATATTACGGCTATAGCAACTTCCCGTAGCACTTTGAGCCACTGAAATAACAAAACGGCATCTTGTAAAGCTCACCAACAATAGGTTGGTCCATCCACGGCCTTTATTAGTTCTCATTAGCCTCAAAGCTTCTCTTGGTTGAGCCCCACATCGCTGCCCTCCCTTATGGGCTATGACGACCCGACCTCCCTGTTCACAAATTTTTCTTGTCGTTCTTCATCATCTTGATGATCATTGGTGGTTGTTGGTTCAAATTAGTCAATAAAACCTATTTTTTTTTTTTCAAATTAGTCGCTTTGTTAGATAAAACATTTTTTTTTTCATGTCATAGATCAATGGGACTAATGGTGAAAGTGGAAGTGTAGACTATAAAACCTAAGGGGATAAATGGACTTTTGAACAAAGTCCATGTATGGATGAAGCATATAAAAATCAGACACGCGCTAGTAAACATTTCGCCATGTTGTGTTTGGTAGTAACCACCTTTTCTGTACTTTAGCAATTGGAACCCCACATGGCTTTTTTTTTAAGAATTTAGTAGCATAAATATAGTTTAGGATTACTAAAATTGTTGATAAATCTTTTGCAGGTTCTGAATGTTGTGATGTTTTAGTTTCTTTTTTTTGCTAAGATTTGCAAAATAATAAAAAGAATCAACGTTGGGTTTTGTATTTTTAACAGAAAATGGAAACCAAAGGAAATTAAAAGAAAACAACTGAGTACTGGGTAGTGTCTTTATCCAAAAATATACATTCATAAACTTTTTTATTTTTTCAGAAACCAAAATAGTATATAACATATACTCCTTTCGTCCCATATTCTTTATAAGTTTTTCACTTAGTTTGATTTAAATTTATTTATATTAGTATTTATTTTAAAAAATAATATTTAAAAATTATATGTCTTATTTTTATCATTCTTCTGTAAATTTTTTTTATTTTATATACTAAAATATTAAAAATAAAAAATTATAAATTAATTATTAAAATATAAATAATATAAAAAATATAAGAAAGAGAGAATATATAATAATAAAATGAGAGCCTCGTATTTAAGTTGTCTATTAAATTAATAAGACATATCTGATGTTGTAATAATTTTTTTCTCTACAAGAATTTTGTTAGTATGAAATAAATCATGAAGCAGTGAAGGATGTCACACTATATTATTTGTCTGTAGATTAATTAATTGTTATGTACTGGGTACTGGGTAATGGGTAATGGGTATAGACAACTGTACTTACATTATTATATATAAGCCACAGACCACAAGTGAGCAACCAAGAAGAAGTGATAAGGGAAAGAAAAACCAGTTCCTCCAATGGCCGCTTCACTTGGCAAAACCCAAGTTCCCAACTCTTATCAGGAGGTTGAAGACCCTCTGTTGTACGCCTCCGAACTCACCGTCTCTTCTATCCTTCCCATGGTTCTCCAGTCCATCGTCGACTTAGGAGTTCTGGAGATAATGGACAAAGCCGGCGCCGGAGCCAAGCTCTCAGCGGAGGAGATTGTGGCGCAGCTGCCCACCAACAACCCGGAGGCCCCCGCGATGGTCGACCGCATGCTCCGCCTCCTCGCCGGGCACAAGATCGTGGGGTGCTCTCAGGCTGCCGACGATCGAGGTGACCGCCAGAGGGTCTACAATCTAACGGCGGTCTCGAGATACTTTGCTCCGAATGAAGAAGGAGTTTCTTTGGCACCATTGATGGCTCTGGAGCATGACAGAGTCTTCCTAGAAAGCTGGTACCCGACACTTCTCAGTAGTTTTTCTAAACCGATAAGGCTGATTATTATCATTTTCTATTCGAATTAGTTAACTGTGTCTCATCTCATCTCATGCTTGGATGATATATATATATATATTAGGTTCCATATGAAAGATGCGGTTTTGGAAGGAGGGATTCCATTTGAGAGGGCACATGGGATGCACACTTTCGAATACGCTGCCCAGGACCCCAGATTCAATAAGGTCTTCAATAGAGCCATGTTCAGCTACTCAACTGTTGTTCTGAACTCGATTCTTGATCAGTACCAGGGATTCTCTCAAATCGACCAGTTGGTGGATGTCGGGGGTGGCCTCGGAGTCACCCTCAAAATTATCACATCACGATACCCTTCAATCCGAGCAATTAATTTTGATTTGCCTCATGTTATTCAACATGCTCCTCCTTATCCTAGTACGTACCACTACTATTTGTGATGATCCTTCCCGGCTAGTTAATCTAATTCACACACACACACATATATACACTTTGGTAGCTAGAGTGTATATACTTTTGCATTTAAAGATTGTTATGTTAACTTATTATTAATTTCGTGAGATGGAAATTGATGGGATGGCAGATGTTGAGCACGTTGGAGGGGATATGTTTGTGAGCGTTCCAAAAGGAGATGCCATATGTTTGAAGGTGAAGTCACAATTTCTATTTTTTATTCCTCTTTTTGTCAACTCTAGCGGAAAAATATTGTTAGTGTTTCACTAGCTTGTGCATTTAGAAGAAAAAAGAAAAAGAAAATTGGGCCAACGTTTGCTTTATTATATGTTTTTCACAGTTAGTGCTTCATAATTGGAGCAACGAGGAGTGCGTGAAATTATTGAAGAACTGTTACGCAGCAACTCCAGAAAAGGGAAAGGTGATAGTGATCGAATCCATCCTCCCGTTCCTGCCGGAGAACGAGGGGTTCGCGGAGGTGGACTCGAGGCTGGACATGATAATGCTGGCTCAGATCCCCGGCGGGAGGGTTCGGACGGTGGAAGATTTCACTTCCTTGGCCACCAAGGCCGGTTTCAGAGGTATCAGAAAGGAGAGTAGCGTTGGCAGCCTCTGGGTCATGGAGTTTTTCAAATGATTCCCTCCCGATTACTCTTTCTATTATGTTTCCTTGTTAGTTGCTCTTTTATTTTGAACATCAAGTTATGTGAAAAATGTTAGTCCTACAATTTTTAATACTTGATTCGGTTAAGTTTTAAATACTTGATTGGGGTAAGTTTTAGTTTTTAACTTCAGTTAATTTCTATCATTAAATAAATTATTCAAACCTTTGAAGTTTATTAAAAAATTTGCTCCCAAGTAGGGTCATTGTTGTGAGCAAATCATTGTATGAGGTGGTTCTCTCCCATTTTTAGTAAGTTAAATATTTAGGATTGAAATATATACAGGTTAATTGCGTGCTGGTCTTTAACTTTTAATTATTGTATTATTTTATACTTTAATCTCAATTTTATACATACAAAATTTCTAACCTCCTTTAAGCGTTTTATTTTTTCACCTTTGGATGCAAAATGTTAGGGTGGATAAAAAATACCATGTGCCATCTTAATTTGGATGTTTTGCGACTGCGATACTGGCACAATAAATCATTTTCTAAAACCTTAAATTTTTTTTAAAAAATGTAAATGTGCACCTTTGGTCCTCATCTAATCACCCTCATTCCAAGAAACGTTAAACTTCCCTAGTTGTTGCAGCCACCATTAGGGCTTTGTCACTGTTGGCTGATGCTTCCAGCCTCTAACCATTAACAGTCATAGCCACGGATGTGAGGGATCAAATACGAACGGGCCCTTTTTCTCTTTCCCCCCCACCTCCAGCAATCCCCGTAGCCTTCGAGTTTGGCTCATACACAGCTTCTCCCTTCCTCTCCTTATTCGCTCCGTCAATACCCCTTGATTTTGGTTGATCTCAGCCCTCAAACTCTACCTATGTCTCTCTCTCTAGCCACGACATCAATCTCATCCTCTTTAACCTGCTCCAGCGGACCAATTTGTCTTCTCCGGCATCTGCCCGAAACTCATCCGATCATTGGCCGATCGCATCTTCAGTATCCCCAAATCAAATGGGCTCAACATTGATGCGAATCAAGTGGGGGATAAGGGAGCACTAGGAAGAGGAGTGTGAAGGATGAGGGAATGACGAATTTATTCATCAACGGCGGACGGAGCGCAAGGGATGAAAGAACGAGGGGAGGAGGGGAGGTGGGGGGCAAATGAGGCCGAGCTCAAAGGAAAGGCTAGAGGTGGCGGGTAAGGCCGAGCTCGAAGGAAGGGCTAAAGGCGGCTGCCGAGGTTGAGCTCGGAGGCAGTTGGGGTGGGCTGGAGGCTGCGGGAGGGAGGAGGAAGGGTTGCTGGATTCAAGGCATATGTTTGATTTTGGCCTAACACCATATAGGTTCTAAATTTCTTCACTTTTTGTAACATAGGCCCTAAATTTTTGAAATGATCAATTGTAGGCTAGTTTTGACGTGGTGAATGTGTCACCGTGGCAAATCGCTCATATTGGCATGCCATGTCACGTTTTCCATTCATATTAACATTTTTCATATATAAAATGTCCAAAATGGAATACTTTAATGAGATTTAGATAATTATAATTTTATATGCAGTTTGCCCATCCTCTTTTTAATACAATCTGATAACAACTTTTAATTCATCTTTATCTAATTTTAATATGTATGATATTTTTTTATAGTTAATTGATATTTAAAAAAATATAGTTTTCTATTTACAGAAAGAACATAAAGAAAAAAAATGATAATTTAAATTGTTCATTAACTGTAAAAAATTACCAGACAATTTGAAATTACTGAAAAATTACTTCCATAATATTTAAATTAAAATTTCAGAATTAGCTGGCAGATTATATTAAAAAAGCAAGGGTAAAGTTTATATTTTACCTAAATCTCAGGGGCAAATTGTAATTAACTCATATATATATCAATTCTTATATTTATAGAAGTTTAAATTTTTTTCAAAAGGGCTACATATATTTTTATTGGTTTCCCTTTTTCTTGGTTGAGTATGAAAAATTCATAAAAAATAATTATTTTATAAAAACATTTTATTCAAATAATTATTAATTAAAGAGAATATTATTCTCTATATCCCGTAAAAAATAATGCATTTTTCTGAATGCGGTGATTAAAGTTTGTTATTTTTTATATCTTTTCTAACTTTACCCCTGAAACTAAACTAAAAAAAAATTATTTTTGAATTTTATATGGAGAATTTAAATGATAATTAAAAATATATATTTTTTTAATTTTGTAAAATGTGAGTTTAAATGAAGATTTGAATTTTTTTTATATTTTTTGTAATAAATGTTTAAAAATTTTCAAATTAAATAATTAATATTGTTTTAGATAACCCACAAAAAAATTTATTCAATAGAAAAAATTATTTCATACTTTTTGCTATAGAGGAAGTAAATTTTTAAAACGAATCGTGTCTGAATAAAAGATGTTCAGAAAAACAAAAATAACCAATGACATTTTCAACTAAAAAGTAGGGTAGCCTAACTTCCATTAGGGCACCATGTTATAATTTTGGCCCCTTGATTAACGGCACATTTTGATATTTTATGCAATACTTTAATGAGTAGTTCTAAGTTTAACCGTTTTCTCTAAAAACATTTTATTCTAGTCAATGGGTAAAATCCATTTGTAGTCCCTTAACTTTTAGGTTCTTCCTAATGTGGTCCCTTAACTAAAAAAGTGACTATTAAAGTCCCCTAACTCAACTCGCGTATCCTATTTTGGTCCCTACCGTCAGTTAAGGCGTTAATTCGGATGGACATTGCCTACGTGGCACCCCAACTGCCACTTGGCATCCTCTTTTATAACAATAAGTGACAAAACTGAAAGGATAATAAACCTATAGGTAGAATAGACACAGATGAATAATTCTAAGTCCCAAAACATAATTTATCCCCTCTCTCCGCCCTTCTCTCTCGCCTGGGTCTCTCCCCCTCTGCCTCTCTCTCGCCGACCTCATCTCTCTCTCTTGCCGAACTCGATCGAATCGGATGTCTCTCTACGTCGAGAACAGCGAGCGAAGAATCGCAAATGCCGGAAGCGTGGGAATCGCAAACTCCTGGGAGTGATTACCTCCGATGCCACCTCGATCTCGCCGCCATTCCATCCCTCGACCGGAACACGAAAGGCTGCCAGATGCGTTCCCAGATGCGTTCCTAGATGGTTCGAATGGGCGTCGGAGGTCGAATCGGAGGACGTTCTTTCAACTCGTCCGACGAGGAGAGCGCTGCGCTGGCAGCGATGTTGATTCTATACGATCGGCCGACGAATTCCCGGCGACGGGTCGGCGTCAATGGCGGCTAGAGGATGAGAGAGATGACGGAAGAGGATGGCGACGCAGAAGAGGGAGGAGGGGGCGACTGAGGAGAAGGTCGGCGGAGGTGAAGGGCAACGGAGGTGAATTGCGGCGGACGAGGGAGACAGAGGACAAGGGCTGCGGGGAGGGGGGGAAATTAGCCCTTTAAGTCCCTAAAGTTATATATTTTATCAATTCTAGTCTAAGATTTATTATGGGACCCAAAACAGGGTTAGCATAAGCCACATCAGCAAAATCCGTGAGAGATAACGTCTCATCTGACGATTGGGACTACAATAGGACACGATTCTTAAGTTAGGGGACTTTAAGATACAAAAAAACAGTTAAGGGACCACATTAGGAAGAACCTAAAAGTTAAGGGACTACAAATGGATTTTACCCTCTAGTCAATATATGTTCGTACGATTTTCTCTGAAAAATATACATATATATATGTTCATACGAATTTCACGAGTTACAAGATATTACACTGTTGGAAATAGTAATTGGATCCCGCTGGGCCTGCGGGTTGCGGGCCCCGCTGGCCCTAAAACAAAAGTCTCAATGCACCAGAGGTCCTTGAAAATTTGGTGACGCAACTGAATTCATCCTCTAATTTTGATTCAGTATGATTTCGTCCTTTTAACTTTTAAAAAGGGTGCAAGTTAGTTCCTAAGTTGACGGTGTCTAAACTATACAAAGCCCGTAACATTGACTAAAATGAATAGATACCACTCCGCGGGCAAAACAAATAAACTTTGCAAAATAGAGGATTTCCTTCTCCAACTTGAATACAACAACCAATCACCTGCAATCATCATCAACCAATGTTGCGGCCAAAATCTTGTTAACCCATAATAGATACCTATTAGAGTCAAGCTCATGAGATTTAGTTAACGCATAATACATACCTATTAGAGTTGAGCTTATGAGATTGCTACACATACTCACTGGAGTTGAGCTCATGAGATTATTAAAGATAAGCTCACTATAATGCGTGTATAAAAATTCTTGTGTCATCTAGGGCACTAATCTCATTAAGAGGAACTCGTAAAAAATCGAAGTTACACTAGTATTACCTTCCTAAATCTCTTAAAAGGACTTGGTCTCAATCTTAGACTAATTCAAGCAATGAAAGATTTTTTCTAGACATTAACTCCAAGGCCTCCCATAGGGTATTCATGGGTCGAGTATAACTGGGTTTCAGCTCAACCCGACCTAATCCCGTATCATTGATTTGGTTTCCTAATTAACTACCCAACCTTACCTGCACACCCTTATACTCGATGACAACCCAAATTGCATAAAAACCAGGTACCAGGTTCTTATAAGTAAAAAACATAAAATTACACTTCAAGTTTTAATTTATATAAAAAATATCTCAATTCAAATAAAATTTCATTTGCCCAAAACTTTAAAAAAAAAAATAATTGTATAACAATAATACAAAATAAAAAAAAACCTACAAAAAACAGAAAGTATGGTTTAAACTTAGTTTGGTTTCAAATAATGATTGCAAAACTCAAATAAACTTGATATCAATAAGCGATCAAGAAAATTCAGCTATAAAAGCTCATACTCACTACCATAAATCCATATATTATAAACAAAAACTAGCTTGTAGTAACCTGTATAAGTATAGCAACCTGTATAAGTAGCTGAATAATTTAGCTCTTCTATCTTATTTTCTGCCTTTTTGCTCCTTAACCTATATGTATGTCATATTGGCCAATTTTAATACTCAACAATAAAAACTATATGTGTACAAAATAGCCAAAGTCTCATGTGAATTTTTACAAAAAAAAAAATATCTCAATTCAAAACAGTTATAATAAGTAAAGGCAAATCATGTAATAAGAGAGAAAGAAGTGAGTTCTGAGCACTGTTATCATGTTATGAGGGATTAGAATTTAAGAATTAAGGGAAGAAGTGGATCAGGTAGGGTTTATGTGGGTTTTACAACTGGAACCAGCCCTACCCTACATGAATAATCGGTTTTACCTTTTTACCACCCACCCAGCCTTAACCTGCATATAACCGTATTGCTATCAGTACGGTTCAGTTTGAGGCAACCGGTTTTGTGGGTTGATTGAGTTAGATGAACTCCTTAACCTCCCAACTTAATTGATTGCAGGTTTCCTCACTACTCACTATCTTACAAGCTTACCAACCTCTGTTACACATCAACTTGGCATTATCCATAGGATGATGGTGATTGAGACATGAAGATTATGTTTGCACAAAACTACTTGTGATAGTGTTTGAGACGATATTGTAACAAAGGTGGATCGTGATCCCTAGTGATGTTAATCCCCTTGCCATTTCATGGTGTGTAATGGCTTTCTTTTGTTAATGAATTGCCATTTTATTTTTAGAAAATGTCTTTTATCTAACACTAGCTAAAATGCCATTTTTGAAATTTCAGGGATATATTTATACATTTTACAAGAATTTAAGGACAAAATTGTATTTTTGAAAGGATATTTTTTAAAAAATTCTTAAGAAATTCATGAACCAAATATGTACTTTTAGATATGATTTTTACTATTTTTCAAAAGTTCATAGATAAATATGTTTAGAGATAGTTTTATAAGCTTTTGCAAAATTTAGAGACTAAGGATGTAATTTTTGAAAATTTTCATTATGAGAATCTTGTTCTACATATCAATAGACTTAGATTACATACATGTTATATCTCTACATATTAGTGGTTTTGAAATATTAAGGAAACATCTGACATGTAAAATTAGTTCAATCAGTATCTAATAAGCTCTCATGATATGTGCATAGTTTTTTATTCCAGTTGCCTTAAGTTACTAATTACCAGGAGCTTCACATGACATACCCATTATTTCTAACATTCCAGTAATAGCAGATGAGGCATATTTGCCATTAAAGTTCATAGGAGAGAGTAATTTTGTTATTAAACTTCTTTTGCCAGGTAAATTTGCCATTGATCTTTTTGAAATGTGCAAATTTGTCATTAGCATTTTGTCTTGAGAGAAAATCTATCACCGTCCATTAAAATTGCTTACTTGGTAAATGTGAATAGTTGAGAAAAATACAAGTTTTAATTCAAAAATTTCTTTACTTAACATCTTAACCCCTAAGTTTCTAAATTTATTATTTTCACCATTGTCTTTGTTCTAGCAACCCCCTATACCCTTCATCAGCCTCCACTCCTTTTGCCACCAGCACTACCTCAACTCTTTCACACATATTTGTAACGCTTCTTAGCACAAACCCTAATTAAACAAGACTTTAACTGATACAAATGGTATTAAATTCAAGAGACACTGCATTTTTAGAATAAAGGATCAATAACAGCAGTGGTGTAAGGTTGCTAGGTGAAAATAAGAAAAGTGAAAACAAGAAGAATCAGTAAAGAGGGCATATGGTCAAACATAAGGTTTTGACTTATTTAAGTGTTGTGAAAGGTTTTGGTAGGTGGAGGGTAAGGAGAAAATTTTCAAGCATTAATTTAAAAGTTGTATTGTGGAATATTTTTATCATTTAATGGTTAGTAGTGAAATTGCCCACAACAAAAACATTATTGTTAAATTTACCCATAAAAAAGTTCAGTAACAAAATTACTTTCTCTAATAAACTTTGATGGTAAATTTGTTCCTTTTGCCTTCGATAATTTTAAAATGTCAAGAAAACCTTTGATATGTAAAACTATTCCAATCAGTATCCAAATAAAGTCAGGTAGTATGTCATATGTTAGTTGTGATTCCATGGTGCAGGATTGCTTTTTCTTTCATAATGAATTCTCATTTTATCTTCAAAAAATGCCTTTTATCTAATAGTGACTAAAATGTCATTTTTAAACTTAAGTGATATATTTATACATTTTATAAAAACTTAAAGATTAACTGTATAATTTTGAAAAGATCATTGGGTAAATTTTTAAAAAGTTCATTGAACAAACATATAATTGTTTTGAAATGTCAATTAGCTGTAAAAAAATACTCTCTTCATCTCATATTCTTTGAAACATTTACCCTTTTTAAAATGGTTTGACTTGAATTTATTTATATTACTATTTGTTAAAAAAAATTAAAAATATATATTTAGAAACTATAGTTTTTTATTTATCATTTATATATAATTTTTTTTATATACCAAAATGTTGAAAATAAAAAAATTACAAATTAATTGTTGAATAATGAATATTGTGAAGAATATGGAGTATTAAGCAACTTGAAATTACTTGAAAAAAATTAGGAATTACTTGAAAAAAACTAGGAGAAAATTTAAATTATAAATTCAAAGATTGCTGTTAGATAGTATGAAAAAAATGTAAATTTATATTTTGATAGAACGAGCAAATCTCCCACTTAGCTTTTTGACATAGGTGGATCACTTACTATAATTTTTTTTTACAGTTAAATTATCAATTAATGTTATATTATCAGCGGATATTAGTCATTGACATTACTTTTGTCCAGTTGTATGATGGTTTGGAATATACTGATAATGTGACAACATACATGGCATGTATGCATGACAATCTTGTGTGCAAAAAAAAAAAATAAAACTCCTAACTTAGCCCCAAGCTTTTGACCAACACTACAGATCTCCCTAAACTCTGTTTATTCTCACTTCAACCATCCTCTTCCTCCTTTCCCTATATCTCCCCTCAGGTGCCGCAACCTTCTTCTCTGGATTTCTCTCCGATCCTAAACCCGACACCAACATCACAAAAGGGGACGATGCTGTCCGCGATGTCTTGCCTTAGACCAGTAATTGAAGCGTCTCGTCTACCACGTCTAGAGCCTGTTCATAAAATCCATAGACCCGGCCCCCCCTCGTCGTCCTCTTCCTCAGCAACTCCGTATCCCTTGTCCGCCAGCCCACTCAACTCTGGGACCTTCACTCCTCAGTCACCGCCTCCACCGGTTTCTCCGCGAACTACATCATCGGCGGCTTCGTCCCCTTCAATCTCAGCTACACCTCTCTTCACCTACATCGATCTCTCTAGCAGATCATCATTCTCTAACATTTGATGCCCTGGGAGAAACTCGCGAACGAATTCGGGTCAGGTTATTTAGTTAAAAATGGGAAGAAGATGGTTGTTGTACTTAGTTTTTTAGTTTAGGGATTAGTGTGCATAAAAGCATGTAAATTGGGGATGAATTGTGTAATTTTTTTTCAACCATCCATATCATTATAACATTTGACAGAATATTCTATAATTTCACAATGAATTCCGGCTATTAATAACAACAATGACTAGTTTGTCTTGCATAGTAATTATTAGTGACAAATGTCCTCATCAATAAAAATATCAAAGACTTTTTAACTGTAAAAAAATGATAATAGATAATATCAGTTATTGTGAAAATTTTGATAAGAGATTTTTAAAAGCTTAGAACAAACATGTAATTTTTTTAAAAATGTTAAGTAATTGTAAAAAAAATGAAACTACTTGAAATTACTTGAAATAAAATTAGGAGACAGTTTAAGCTATAATTTCAAAGATTGCTGTTAGATAGTATAAAAAATAGAAAAATGTAAATTTATATTTTTTATAGATGTAATTGTAATATTTACATAATTTAACTGTACTATTTACGCAAAATACCCTTCTTGGGTATTCATAAAGATAAAACGTGGTTCTTAACCTTTACGCACGTTCGATTAGTTAAGTTAATACCAACACTTGTCGTCCGGACAATGATGACATCATAGACCGAAAGAAGTTTCCCGCTTTCCACGCGGTAAGTTTTCATAGGTCTTCTTTCGGTTTTTTTTTTAAGTCGCTTTCCCCAAACGGGTTTCGACAATAGGAAAACAACAAATGAAATCAACACATCAGCATAGAAAAATAACATCTAATTGGTTTTAATTTAATTTAAAATAATTTATTTTTATTTTTATATTTTTTACCCAATATCAATGTCATTTAAAAATTAATATTATTTAGGTGTAAAACTCATTAATCATAAGCTTTTTATGATATTATTAAATTTTTATAATTTTTATATTGAGTAGATTATTATAACTACATAATATTTGCTTTTAAAAAAATTGATTTTGGGTAAATAAGATGAAAAAAATAAAAATAAGTTAATCTATATTAACTTAAGTTAAAATGAATTGCAAGCTTAAAAAAAATACTCCTCCTGACCTACTTTTTTTACACTATTGGACTTTTTCAGCTAATTTGACTTAAATTTATTTATATTATTTTTTATTAAAAAAAAATATATTTAGAAACTATAGGTCTTGGTCTATCATTCATATATAACTATTTTTCATTTATATATATTAAAATATTAAAAATAAAAAATTATAAATTAATTGCTAAAAAAATACTCCTTCTGTCTCACTTTCTTTACACAATTTGACTATTTTGACTAGTTTGACTTAAATTTATTCATATTTTTGTTTGTTAGAAAAAACTAAAAAAAAATATTTAGAAATTATAGGTCTTAGTTTATCATTTATATATAAATATTTTTTTATTTATATATTAAAATATTGAAAATAAAAAAATTATAAATTAATTGCTAAAAAGTCAATGGTGCAAAAAATTTAGGACAAATGGAGTACTAAACATGTAAAATTTAGTATATAAAAGTTTCACTGAATTCTAAGTGTTAGTGTATGTCCCACATCTTAATATTTCTTTATTTAATAACTAATAAGACATAATTTTTTTCCCTTTTTTTCTTGATATACACTTGGGAGTATTTGTTGGAAATCAACAATTGTGTAATAACCAAATTGCTTGCTAGCATAAAAACAAGGAGAAAATGCTACGTAGACTAAACCGAATAGACGAACATGAGGTTGGAAAAGCATGCGCACTGCAGCGATGCATTTTGCTTGATAGGAAACGATAAATACTGCATTGGCTTATGATGGATAGATAACATATGCATTGCATTGGCTGTAGAAACAATTTAGGATGTACAGGAAGTCATGGACTGTAGTTTTTTTTCTCATGTTGTCAAAAGCAAATGCTTTGCCAAATGTTCTTTGTTTGAAACTCAACCATAAGTCATAATAAGTAAGAAAGATCATTTTACTGGAAGCTGCAACTTCTTGGTCTGTCATCAACCTTGAGCCATAGTGTTGTTGCGGTTTATTAAATTGGGACTACTGTGCTGTCAAAAGGTGATATGCTGGATAAACAAAAAAAATTTATGTTAGATGTCATTGTTTTGGGTGTAATGGGATGTGAATAAGCTGGAACTTATGTTATTCACATCAAGCCTTTTTTTTTTTTGCTGAGGGAGCTCGTGGGTCCTCAGCTAATGTTTCTGGGTTAATCTTCGATGTTGGATCGCCTATTGATGAGGCATAAGCTTAGCATAATTTGGCTGAACCATGTCATTTGTTTAAGTGAGCATGAAATCTGAGGGCAGAACTTTACCATGCTTAGTGAAAAGTCTTTTTTGTGCAGATTTGTGGTGTTCGGGAATAGATATTTAGGCTAAAGAAGGTGTGAGCTGAAAAGTGGAAGGAGGCACTCCTGCAAGTGTTGCTGGAAGGTTAATATGCTGATCTGCCTGACTTGGTGAATGAATCTCAATAATGCCATCCATGACATCGCAAATGATAATATCAAGTGTTGATTGCCTATTATTCTATCCTAAATAGTACTAGAAAATTTTCTGTTGTCCAATTAGTTGTATCAGTAGAAGAGGTATTACGGTTGGATCAGTGAATCCAAGATTTCACACCATCACATCATATGGCATATGGAGGATGTTCTTTGCTGCATCATTAAAGAAAGTGACTTTTAGGTTGGATGTGTGATAAGGAATTGTGGCTTTGAAACTGTATCTGATTTGTTGGTAACAAATAAAGGAATTCTGTGTCAGATGAAGTAAGTAGAAGTTGAGAGCAAGAGATAAAATAGCCTAACAATGTAGCTTGATGTAATTGGTCTGAAAAATAGACATAGTGTAATGATACATATAGATTTCTTGGTTTTGAAGTAGGATCTCCATGATTGCTGTATGTTAGCTTGTTGCCTTTTGGTCTTAGCTTTAATGGGTAGTCTATGCATGCCTTGTAATACCACTCGTGTTGTTCATTTATCTTTATGATGGTTGCTTTGGAGGTGAACCTTATGTACTATAAACATGTAATTAGAAAGTGTAAAGATTTGAATAAGTTGATGGCGTATAATAGTGTAAAGAAACAATATGAATGAAATATTAATGTTGTTTACCTTATATCTCTGTGGATTCTGCTGCAGGAGATTAGCTATTGTAATATCAGTTTAGATGTAAGTATAAGAGAGATAAGATATGTGTACAGGTAGAAACAGAATGATATGTAAATGTTATAGCAAATGGAAGAATGAGGTGTGAGAAAGATTACTGTGGTAAAATGTCAGTTGTCTCTTGGATTTGAGGATTAATGTAAATATGAGTCGCTGGTGTACTAGTAAGCTGTATGCGCCCTATTGTGAAGATATATAGGCTATAAATATCTGATTGTACGGAGTAAGAATTACTAAAGTTATAGTTGCATTGATAAATAGAAAATTCTAGGAGTAGTATAGATGGTGTGTGGAAATCAAATGAGATTTTACATACCTTTCCATTCAATGACTTTGAGCAAAGTGATAGCGGTTATGATAGGCTTTGGAAGTGCATCAAACATAGTACTTTTGTACTTTTGTTAAATGAAGTTGCTATCTTATCCCAAACAATGCATTTTATGCTTTTCCCATTGGTTGGTTTAAAATGATAAGTAGAAGTTAGAAAACGGAAATAATGTGAATGATCATAATGTTATAAATACCTTAAATTTTCTGTCTTAAATTATTTGCGAACGCGTTCATTTCCTCTTTGTGCCTATTGATCGCATGAGATCAGAAATTACTGTCACACTGCCAAAGTAATCTGTTCTAATCATGTAAATGTTAGAATGTGGTAGCAGCATGGATAATGGTATAAAGTGCAATCTAAAAATTTATTTACCTGATAATTGAGTATGGTTGTTAAGCCATGGTAGCAGTTGATTGTATTGGATAAAGTAGAATCTGTAAGCAGGGAAGTCATCATCTAGAATATGTTGGAATTGAGTGGCTCTCCCAAATTGAAGCATTGTATCATGTGGTATAATCTTGTAGATCTTATTGCTTGGGATTGACAAATAGCCTGAGATTTTGTAGCAACTATTGAGCTCTATTTCTAAATCAAAATGTTGTCTGTCATTATAATTCATTGTGGCATGTATTGTTTCAGCCTGGAAAAATGAAATTAAACTGTCATTATTTTTTTGATTTTGTGGACATGAAACAAATGTAATAAGTAAAAAGGAAAAATAGATGCATAGAGCTAACAGAATTCTAATAGAGATAACAGAGAGGAAGGAGGAAAAAACAGACTGTTCATATATACAGTCAGTTGAGTTGTGGTAACCATATTATTAGTCAAAGCAATAGGCGTAGATATGAAAGACAAAGGAAAAGGTAGAAAAATGGATAATGAAGTTAAGAATAGAAAATAAATGTCACAAAAGGAGATGGAATGACATAAGAGCAAAAAAGGTTTAAGCAGAATATTATGGCAGAAACTTTCAAACGATTAAACTCCAGAGCAGTAGTATGTGTGGTTAAAAGGTTCTAATTTGTATATTCTAAATATGTTCAACATGGAGTTTTTATTAATGTAGATAAACACAATGAAAGAAGAATGAGAGAGATTTTTTTGTAGAATAGAGCTATTTAGTTAAAGATAACGGTGTTAGCAGACCTGTTTATCAATAAGGATGCAATAGGATTTGGATCTCCAGCATTATAGTGTACCCACTTTCTAGATATTCGAACCTCAATCTTTCCATCATCATCCCTTGGTTTAAGATTTGTCAAGTTCTTGGGGTTGATCTTGAAATCAATAGAGTAGCATTATTATAGGTGCAGCATGTGTAATTTGTGGCAAATTTATGCATAGCAAAGAAATGAGAAGAAAATGCAGTAAAATAAAGATGTATGATAGCCTGAGCTATTCTATAAACCTGCAATAATCTTTTTTTCTTAATAAAATCTATGTAAGCAATGTTTTTTTGTATGATTCGATGGTTGATTGTTCACTTTCTTTATGAGAATTTTCAGGCTATGTGGTGATGTTGCTCTTGATAATGTAACATACAATTGCCCATGACTGAAAATAGGCTATGGTTGATATATTCCAATTTTGTTCAAGGATTGACCCTGACTGTTGTTGATAGTCATTGCATAACAAAGCTTAACTAGAAATGGTCTCATTTTAGAGATAAATGGAAGCTTCGGATCTTTATGTAAGAGTGATATCCATGGGATATAAACTTTTTCGCCTATTCTCATTCCTGTTATGATCTGAGCTTTTATGACTCTTGTCAACATTTGTGTAATGACCAATCTTGTGCCATTACATAAGCCTTTCTATTGGTTAATATTTCTCAGTAACATGATTAGGGCTCTAGCTTTGAGTTCGATTTGATGCTGTGGAAATCCACTAAAGGTAAAAATGTTAAGAAGTTCAACTGGGTAAAGAGTTTTTGCTTCCCCTTGATTGCCTGACAATGGAAGAACTGAGTTAGAACTGAAATATACTATTGTTTCACCATGTATTAGTGATAAGATGACTTCATTAAGCTAGTCAGCTGTTTCATTTTTTGGGCAAATAATTGCTCTATCACAAAAGTGATAAGGGCTTAAACTTGTTATGCTGCTGAAGTCATAAATGAATCTGATCAATTTATGGATACCATTCTTATCATCTTTGACTAAGAATTTTTGTAGCGTTTCTACTCATCTAGAATCTGAATCCTGATCACTGATGCTGTAACCAATTGTCCCATTTCCAACTGAAAGCAACCATGTTGAGAAAAATGATATTTTTTTTCTCATCCCCATTCAATTCTGGCTACTATAATATCATGTTATGGGTTAAGAAATAAACTTGAAAATGTTTCCATAGAATTGATGATGCGCTTGAAGAGGATAATATATCTGTTTTTGTGCCCCCTAGTTTAACAGGAAGTGTCTGTCGAAAGTCACCTCCAAGTATTAAAGATTTGCCTCTAAATAGATTATTTGATTTACCAAGTATATCCCACAGTGTTTTATCAAGTGTCTCAAAACACTGTCAATTGTTCATGGGTGATTCATCCTAGACAATTTAGTCAGTTTGAAGCAGTAGCTTTGCAAGCTGTGTTCCCTTCTTTATGTTACATATTGATTGCTTTGTGAGGTCCAGAGAGAGCTTGAAACGTGAATGTGCAATTCTGTCAGAAGGAAGCAATAAGGATGCGATACTAGATGAAACTATAGCAAGAACAATGTTGCCTTTGGCTCTTAAACCAGTTATTATTGTTTTCCACAGAAACATTTTCCCTTTGCCACCATGTCTACAAATAAACATCAGCTGCTGTTTATTTGATGCACATGATTCCATGATAGTATTATATATATGTCTTTGCTCTGAGTTAAGTAATGATGCTAGTTTCTCATGTTCTTCTGATAGAGCTGCAACATCGTAGCTTTTCTCTTCCATCAAAATTCAATTGTTTAAATCTAACAATAAATCTGCATGTGGCATTGGCAATCCAAAATTTGTTAGTGTACTTGAACATGAGTTCAATAGAACCTCAATTTCATATAATGTAGAGTCATGTAAATATTGATCATTGAGATGGAAGTTTCTATCTGAAAATCTTGCTGTATATCTAAAAGAGATATCATCGGCCATTTTTTGCCAATTATTTGTCCAAAAAGCAATTGGCTATAAAAGATCGCAGTACAATAGCATATGCACAAACAGACATTTCAATTCTAATGATTAAGCCCAAAGCGTAGCTTCCTGAAATGTTGTTTCCCACTCATCATCATTCCCTAATAATCCTATAGCTTCACATGAGAAACGATTTGTAGGAAATATTCTATTGTCAATAGTTCAAACATCTTCAAAAGATTGACAACCTTTCTAATGACAAAGTAACATTCTAAGGTAAAATAATTCACTGCAACTTGGGTGTACAAAAATAAGTCTTCCAATTGAGCTTTTATTCCTGTGTGATCTATGAGTCAAAGATTTTCCATCACTATGCCACACGTATTCACTTGGAAACTTAAGATATGTCAGGTGGTTTGCTGTAGGGTCAGTTTTGTTCATCATAAACCACTTGGTTAATGTTGTTTTCTTATTCAAAGGGTTATTGGTGATAGACTCCAGTAGCTGGTTTGCATGAAATGTAATTTGCTGCATGAATGGCAGGTGTACTGTTAGTATTTGCACAGCTGGTTCCCTCATATGAATATCAAACTCAAATATTCTCCAGAATGCTTCATAAAGACAGATGTAACGACAGTCAAGATAATTTTGGATTTCATCTATCTTAGATTCTTGATGACTAAGCATGTTGCCATTTTCATTTGTTGACTATACAATCCTGGCTCTAACACGATCAGTTCCCTTGGAAATATACTTGAACAAATATTTAATCAGCATGCTCTAACCACAAAACTCAACATTGAAATGGGCATTAAACACCAAACATAATTCTCTATTGTAAAGAACCACATAGGCATTGTCTAATTTCACTTCATATTTTATGACAAATATGCCTGTGTTTCTTAATCGATATTGAACATGACCATTTTTGTCAAATGATGTTATTGGTTGGTACCTCTTTGGAAAAGACTTAGAGCATGCACCAACTTTCATACATGGTGCATTTGGCTTTACTAAACCACATGGCCCGTGCATCATAAATTCTTTCATCACTCTATAGCCATCTGGGTCTATTCATCTGTCTGAAAGTTCAGCTGAAATGATTCTATCAATTTCTTTAGGTGTTTTAATAGTGGTTGCCGCTTGAAGCCACAAAAGAGTATGACATTGAGGAAGCCCTCTCTTTCAAAATTCTATTGTACATAGCACTGGGAAAAGAAAAAAAAGGAAGTGTTATATGTTGTATACTATATGTTTGAGCAAAATAAATCTGTGTGTAATAAGAAATTGATTACAAATGATCCCTGCTATAAGATGACCAAAAGGCTTCCTGGTCTTTAGATATCTGATGAACTCCAGAACTTTTAATTAAAAAATTTTATCAATAATGTCTGGCCTATCTTTTGGTTTAAGATCATGAAACTTTTGGAGATAGCTTCTTATCTCAGGCCATTTGACATTATAGGTAAATATGATGAAAAACTGTGGATTTCCATGGACTCTACAGATTGCTAAAGCATCTTGATAGTGTTTATACATATACCTAGGTCCCTCGGTGAATGATGATGGTAACATGATTCTTTTGTCAATGTCTGATCCATCCTGATTGCCTATTAACAATGCATCATGAATCCCCTGAAAATATTCATTCCTTAAATTTGCCTGTCTTGCTTGTATATAATCTAGTCTATCTTGTTCAATACAGATGTAGACATTAACTACATATTGTTGAAACAATCACCTAGCATTAATTATCAACGAATATACATTTGGTCTATCATGAAGTTGAAAATAGTAGAACATACTCATTGTGACTCGTTTCCTCTTGTTTGTTGTTTCAGCTTCAACTCCAGTAAGACGAATGTCAGGTTTGTAGCCATGCTGACAAAATATAAATATGAAAGGAAATTGTAATAACATGTATGATGGATGCAACTTATTAATTCTTTGAAGAGTGTCATTTCTGAATTCAATCATAAAATCATGGTCATTCTTATCCCTTAGACCAGATTCAAACACTATAGCACCAATATCATTTGAAGTAGGCAGACCATGTTGTACTTCATTTGTTTTAAGATACAATCGTAACTGAAATTATGGAATATCCTGAACTTGACATGTATCTCTAGTTGTCCAAAACAGTTTCACCAATTTATTATGTTCATCAATAATTCTAATAAGACTTACAACTATGTCAGGCTTTAATACCAAATATCCTTCAGATCTAAAATGATGCATCCTATTATATACTTCATTCTATGTGTCACATATATATAATTTCAGGAACTTAGGATCTTCACTTAGAAATGGACATAAAGAACCCATCCTATGAAATATTTTTCCATTTATCTTAAAAACATATGGCCCAGAACCAACATTAATGAGTTCATCTATTTTTCCCTCAAATGAAGTCATTGCAAACATAGAATTATAAACGCGAATATCATCTTTGAAATGTGTGTTCTAATACAGCTGCTTAATATACTCCGGGGGTTGTTGTGAATTAGGAAGCTGAACTTTACCACCATTGCAACAACGATTATATCTGGTTCGACTATTGTTGGATAGACATTTAACTCGTTCTTTAAACCAAAACAATGCATGACAATACTCACATTCTCGATCACAATCCCCTTGGTTAATGTACTGAGATGAAACATCTAACAATAGGAGAGAAAAAAAAGTAAAGCAAAATACCTAATCCATAAAAAAGAGCCAAAGCATCAAGTCTTTATGAAGTAAATGTATACATTCTACTGAAGTAATGTGATTGAGATTATCATTTAAAAAATAAGAAAAATTTTGGTCAGAAACCGATTTAGATTATGGCCGCTGACAAAAGTTTGCAGGTATATCTGTTTCTCTGAGAATATCAGATGCACCACAGATCTTATTCTGTGAAGATGTAAACTGTTGATCTTCCACCACATTACCGCTGATTCTATCATTATTCTGATCATAGCTTGAAGCATTCTCATCAAATCTAGTACCACACTAAGAAGCAGATGAAGCAAAGGCTGAATAATTCTCATTTAACAGAATGACACTCATTCTTCTGCCATCCATTAAAGAATGAAGATTACCGTTCAGGCATTGAGCAGACAACACGTGTTCAGAATCTAAAGTTTTAGTCACTGCCATTCTTTGAGATAAATAATCTCCCACTTGGAACAAATTTCTTGTGAACTGATGCTCAGAATATTCAGGATGAACAACAGGCACTTTATCATTTTGTCTCCTTAAATGTGACCAATCATCTAAATTTCTTTGATGCCTGTTTTTCGCTTTTGTGTGACAGTTGTATCAAAATCATTTTGGCTTTTATTCTTGGTCAATAGTTTATTGAGGTGCATATTGACAATTCTAATCAATCAAGCTTTTATTTAATCTAATTGTGATATTGATGCTACCTACCGGATGCTAACTATAAGGTCATGATAAATGCAGCATATAATATTTAATAAACATCAAAGGTGATGATGAACACGGATATGAAATCACTGCAACATACACAAAATATTAGATAGAAATTAATCAATGAGATTCAAAACTATAATACATCAGAAGAAAGAGTAAACTCATTGGCCAAGATGTATGAAATACCTTATGTAAATCAAACACCAAAAATGAAAAAAAAAAAGGAAGACAATGACACAGAAGGAAAACAAACACAACACCCTGAATCACTGACAAATAGAGAAACCGAAACAAAAGGCACTAACCCTGTTCACCAGATAATGTAGCTGCTTAATCTCTGATGGAAAACAAACTACTTTAAGGACAATCGTTTAAAACCGAAACTAATCCTAATCTTAAAACCCACAGCCGAATTCGAAGTGGATATTGCCTCTGAAATGTCATTTCTTGGGAAAGACAACAAATATGAAACAAATAGTAAAACAATAAAACAGGAGTAGACTACAATGTATAAAATAGAATAGCATTCAATGTTTGATATGACAAAATAAGATACAAAACAAAAAAAACCTTAGACAAACAAAATGGCACTAACCCCAAAAAAATGATAACAGGAGCCACAGAGGAAAAAACCAATGGACAATCTCCAAATCACTTACCCTATTAGGGGTGATCAGTAAAAAACTGAAAAATTGAAAAAAATTTGAAATTCGGTTCAGTTAATTCGGTAATTCGGTTCGATTTTGATTGAAACCAAATAACAAAAAATTTGGTTTCGGTTCGGTTTCAGTTTTATAATTCGGTTAATTCGGTAACCGAAATAACCGAATTTTTTTTATTTGTTTCATGAACAATAATACTACCAAGTAACTCAAATTAGCTTAGATTCTTATTTTCTTTCTTTCCATGGACAATGAATCTTCTATATTGAATGAAATTTGAAAAGAAAAATCATATCTTCATCTCATTTCATCTCTTATAGAATTTAATTACCATTTTTTTCTGTTAATTCGGTTTAAACCGAATCGAAAATATTTCGGTTCGGTTTGAATTCAGTTTTATTGACTAATTCGGTTATTTCGGTTTCTTAGCATCCAAAACCGAAAACCGAATAAACCGACTAATTCAGTTCGGTTTAAACCGAACAAACCGAATAATCACCCCTAAACCCTATTAGACAAACAACGACAAACAAAAATCTCTTAAAATCCAAAATAATACCAATCTCACAAACCATAGCCCTTCAACCATGTATTCTCTCTCAAAATCTGATTCCTTTGGAAAGATAATAGACATGAAATACATATCAAAAGAAAAAATCACAACTTTAGTAAATTATATAAAATAAAGAAGCATTCAATGACTGATGTGACAAAATAACACACAAAATAAGAAGGGGCAATAATAAAGAGCAAAAGCACATATGCCATCAATACCAAAGGAAAAGAGTTAAAGGGAAAATTAACCCAACAAAAAAAAAAGTATTTTATATCCACAAAAACAACGCAACATATGCCTAAATCAACAATTCGATCAATAATCAAACCAAGAATCGCACAAATCAACTAAAGCTAATAATTCAGCACACTCACAGACATATACAATCAAACATTACTCAAAATACATACACAACAACCACTAAAAACACATAAATGAATAGCACTAACAAGAATCAGTGGACAAACCGAAACACTATAACATCAGACAATTCACCAACGGCAGCAACATGACCACCAGAAACCAAGACGGACTAATGCGAACGCAAAACGAACCCACTTCCAGCAAGAGAGAAACATGATGAGCAAAGAAAGAGACAAAACAAACCAAAAAACAAACCCACGAAACTTACAGCCAAGCGGAGAATCATCAACGGCAAGAACAACAGCTTAGAGCAGGACCACACGAATCTTTCCAGCTCAAAAAACATGAACAATCCCTTCATCTCCCCAGTAGAAACAACCAGAACAAAAAGAGAACACCCACACCTTACCCGAAAAACCAAGAATATTCAGCGGCGAACAGAATCCCGCCAACACCCTATTCCCACCAACATCACCGGACAACTCACACCAACGGTCAAAACAATTAAACTTAGACAAATACACCTGGACCAATTCCAAAACAACCAGGAAAAATCATAAACATAAAGCAACCCGGAATACGTGGTCCAAAATAACAGCAGCCCAAGCCCATCAGGCAAACAAACACGCAGGCAAACCAGACAAACGGCCCAAGCCCATCAGGCAAACAAACACGCACGCAAACTAGACAAAGCAACGGCAAAAGCCTGGACCAAACTAACCAAGGGAAAAGCGTAAGGACATTGTAGCCTACTGTTTAAATAAACAGGAACCGAGAACAACTTTTAGTATATAGTATAATGTGAGAATCGCACTCGAAACACATCCACGCCGACCACAAAAGCAGGGTGATTGATTAGTTTTTCCATGTTTAACGGAATTGAATAATTATAATTTTTCAGTTTTCGATTTTAAGTATAGATAACCAAATGGACTAATTTGAATAGAAAAAAATAGGAAAAATTACAAAAATATCCTACGGTTTAGTTTAACTTACACTGTCTCCTCTTTATTTAAAAAAAAGCATACACCTTATCTCCTGTCTTTTTTAAACTGTCCAGTAATAATTTCTGAAATCTTAATTTAAACTATTTAGTAACAATGTTCCAGTAATTTTAGAATTATTGATATTTTTTTCACAACTTACCTTTAAAAAATACAATTACGTATTTACAAGGAAAAAAATGCATTTACAGATAGGAAACTGATAATTTAAATATATATTAATTATAAAATAAATATTAAAAAAATTAAAATTACCGGAAGATAACTATTGTATGGTTTAAATTAGAGTTTCAAAAATTATTCTCAACTAATATAAAAGAAATAGGGCAAAATATAAGTTAGGGCACCACTAACTATGTGAAAATTTTTTAGTTTTTTCATCAAATTTTTATCGAAGAAAACCGATAATCAAACCAATTATATATATAGGTTTTCAGTTACAACTAAAACTACATATAACTTACAAATGGTCACTGGAAACTAAATTTTTTTTTCAATTATTCGAATACAACTGAATTTCTGCTCACCATTACTGCTGAGGAAGCACAGCTGCACAAGGCCAGCCCGATCCCAAAGTCATCCATGCCCTATTCGCCGTTGCCTTTCCCTTCATTTGTCTAGTGAAGATGTTATAATTTCTCGTATATGGAGTCTTAATTATATGTTAAACTATTATTGATTATTCCAAATTAGATAATATTAAGTTCAAAGTTAGCCATCATAATTGACTGATTTAGTTCGTTTAAACAATATAACATCTATTAGAATTTAGAAAATTTGTTAGATCAATCTATCATGATGATGGACTATGAACTTAGAGTTTTTTGTTTTAAACAGAAGTGAAATTCATGAACTTCAATTTCAATCAAATCAATTAAAAAAAATCTCGTTTTATCGCGACAAAAGTATCAAAATTACTATTAATATTTAATTTAGGGCTCGAATATATCACTATAGTTTTTTTTTTTTTGCCCAATCACCACTAATGTTTCAAAATGGGCTCACATATGCCATTGCGGTTAAAAAATAATAGAAAACATAAATAGTAAAATTTTTTGAACTTTCAAAAATAGTAAATTTTTTTGAACTTTCAATATGATAATGTAACTTTTGAAAAATTTCAAGAGTTATAGGTAATTAGACTCACTTCCAATGTTATGGATTTCTTTAGCCTCACCTTTAACAACATTACGTCTGGTCCAGCTTTACTTCTGACAACATCCCATTAGACCAAGGAAGGAGTACCAGCGGAGGGTTACAGGCAAAACAGTTTTCCAACCATTCTATTGGATTGATTTCTGGACTAGAATCGAGGGTTCAAATATGTCACTGCCGTTAAAAAATAATGGAAAATATAAATAGTAAAAAATTTTCAAATTTCAGGATGATAATGTAACTTTCAAAAAATTTCAAAAGTCATGGATAATTAAACCCACCTCCAATGTTAGAAATTTCTTCAACCTCACCTCTGACAACATCATGTCTGGTCTAGCCTCACTTCCGGTAACATCCCATTAGATCAAGGAAGGAGCACTAGTGGAGGGCTATAGGCAAAGTAGCTAGCCAACCATTTCATTGGATTGATTTCAGGATTAAAACCAACGAAATCTCGTGCACTTCTCTTGTTTTATTCTCTAGTCTAACAATTGAAGTTTCCAGGAGCATTAGCTTCGTATTTTGTGCTGGAGATTCTGGAAGGTTAGTTTCCACCTCTAGCAGAGTGGCAAAAAGGAAATGGAGAAGAAAAAACATCAAAAACGGCGGAGGAAGTGCTTTTGTGCGGAGGAAAGACATTTCTTCCTCTCGAATCTCGCCGTTGGCTATGCAAGGAGAAAAAGCTAAAAAAAATTTTATCATCAGCTGCCACGGACGATGATCAAAGAAGCTTTAAAAGGTGGCAGCAGTAAACGACATTTGAGAGAGAAAGAAAAAGATAGACTAATTACATAAGATATTTGAAATTTGTTAAAATTTGCATTATCACTCTAAAATTTCAAAAGTTGTTATTGTTAATGTTTTCTATTAATTTTTTAACAGCAACGGTATGTACACTTCCAATCTAAAACTTTAGTGACATATTTGAACAAATTTTAAAATATTAATACGAGATTGGGCATAAAATAATTATAGTGGTAGATTTGAGCTATAACCTAAACATTAGTGGTAATTTTGATATTTTGTCTTTTATCTATTTTACAAGCTTTATGCGTGTTTTGGTGTTGATGTTGGCACAGGACCCCTTGAGCAGCTGATGCCCAAGGGGTGCATGGGAATGTGACACTTGCCTTTCTCCCTAGGATATTATGTCAGTTTTAGTCCTTCAGTTTTGAGGGATGTGTTGGAGTGGTCCCTCTGCTGTGGCGCTAGATGATGCCACGTGGTATAGCCATGGAGATCCTTCCATATCTTCTACACCAGCATGTTGCCCACTGACCTTTTCCACAGTGCAACTGCATCCCTTTAACAAATTTTTGATTACGGGAATCATTTCTCCAGTTTTTTTCGATATGGGATTTTTTCAGTATTAATATTAAGCTTAGAAACTTACACCAAATTCGTTTTAACTTAAGTCAACTTAATTTAAAATGGTTTTAATTCTTTTTCACTTAGAACCAATTTCATTTGAAAGCTAATATTATATAGGTGTAATAATCCATTTGAAACAAAATTTTTATCATGTTATTAAATTTTTATGAATTTTTTTAATGTTTAAAAAAAAACTCATAAAAAATTAATAGTATTATAAAAATTTTACAGTCAATGGATTATTTCACCTTAATATATATTTTCAAATAAAATTGGTTTCAAGTAAAAAAGATATAAACATAAAAATAAGTTATTTTAAATTAAATTGGCTTAAATTAAAACGAATTGGCCTTTATTTTTTCGGTTGTTGTCCATTTCTGTTTCGTTTATGTGTGTTTTCTTGTGGATGTATTTGTTCTGAGGAAAACATGGGGGAATAATGAAATGTTTGGAATCTGTATATTTGTTAATTGCACATCAAGGATTGATCAGTTAAGTCTATTGCAGTTGAGCCAATCGATGTTTAAACTATACAATTTTCTTCGATGGAGAAGGCCACCTGTCTGCCTTTGTTACAGATAACAAGGTGATTTTTCAATGTGATTTTTTTAAAAAGAGACATATTTGTTTCCTCCTGCATTTCGTATACATGTATCCTATTGTTGTTTGTTTATGTTCACATATAATTGGGCATAGTAAGTATTTTTGCTAAAGTCTTCTTCTCCCAATTTTACTCCGGGATAGACTTAATATTATATAATTTTATTGCAGTAAATTTTTTATTTCACAATATCCAAGAAACAACCATTATTTCTTCTCCCGATTTTACTCCGAGATATACTTAATATTATATAATTTTATTGTAGTACTTTTTTGATTTCGCAATATCCAAGAAACAACCATTAGTTCCAAAGCCAAATAGTAAGATACCATTTCCTAAAGATTTTTACATTAAGAAAACATTTGTCATCTAATATACACGCACTCACTTGATGCCAAAAAAATTTCAGAAACTTTAGACACTTGCTCTATAAATCAACAAGAAACTGAGGTGGAGCCCAAACCTACAGGACGAAAATTGTAAGTCTTACTTAACTTTAAACTCTTCTTATTCACAAACATCTTCCAATTTTTACTCTCATATGTACTCCACCTTTGCTCCTTTCCTCAGGAACTTTGCTGAACCACCAAGTGAATAGAAGGAAAAGGCAACTATGTCATAATAAAACAACCAAATAACCGGAGGCCGACAACAAGAACAAATGAGGTAGCTAACTTTTACTTATATACAAACTCCATGTAATAAATAAGAAAAACATGTAATATTTGGAAATAATTAGAGAGACTATAAAAAAATATTTAATATTTGAAAATCTTGAGATGAAATGTAAAACGTTTTAACCTATAACATATATCCACTCTAATTACTAAATATCTTTCTTCACCATCAAGTTACGGAGGGTGGAATAATTCCGATTTTTGGCCTCAAAGATTTTAAGTTTTAGCAGATGGAGTCCTTGATGTTTTATATGTGGCAGCTGCATCCGATCTAACATGATGCCACGTGTCCCAGTTTGGCTGTCCTAATTCAGCTGACATCCTGATATATGTTGTTCTGTTGCATCACGACCATTAATCTTTTATATGTTGCAATTTTATCCTTGACTGAAATCATAGTATTGAGGCCTTTTTTACCACTGGTTTTTCCGTTGATGAGTTACAGGTGTTAGAATGGTAAATTAGGAACTTATATCTGTATTATCTGCGGTAGGTTGTTCATTATCATGTGTTTTTTTTTTATTTTGGATTTGACATGGATCTATATGTTGTGGGAAAATGTTAGGGGGTGATGTGTCTAAAAAGTTGTGTTTGTTGGGTTAAATCCAATTGTAGTCCTTGGTATGTCGGCTCAATTGTAATATACGCCTCAAAGATTGCCCCAGTTTGACAATTTGGGCTCTCTAGTGCAGTTCTAATATGCCTTTCTTTCGGTGGCCACTCCACATGGTCTGCAACTTTCACAGTGGCAATATCCAACTCCTAAGAATCAAAAGGCTAACTAAAAAGAACTCACAGAAGTCAAAAGCACGAAGACTAGATAAATCGTCTAAAAATTCGATTTTTCTAAGAACGAGGGAAATAAATGTAGTAGAAGAGTGTGTGATAGAATTTTCTAAAATTATGTAAAAAAATATGAAATATTCTAGCTCAATTGATTTCATTGCTTTAATTTTTTTAATTACTTTGAATAGGTCATCAAAATTTAAATGTATGAAATGTGTGTATGTGGTTCCTCACTTACATTTCATAAAGATAAATTTATTTATATATGTGTAAGAATTAGGAACTATTATATATTCTTATAATTTTATAAAGAATTAATTTTATAGTATACCGGTGATTTTTAAACTAATAAAAATAAAATTTTGGGGTTATTTATTTTTTTTACTCTTTCTTTGGAAAATATGGTTACTTTATCAAACAAAGAGAAAATAATTTTTTTACTATCTTAAAAAATTTAATCACTTTCAAGATTATTAGATAAATCACAAATAGAAACTTTATTGATCCACCAACAGATTGAAGGAAAATACAAGGACACCAAGTGCAGCATGTTTTCCATCCACCTTTATCCTTCCATATGTAATAAATACATACAATATACAAACTTGGAAACGCGGGCATGTATGTATTATAGGACTTTGCTAATCAAACTAGCTATGTTACCCACACTACCTAAAAAAACCCTTTTTTCCAATGGCCCATTTACCAACGGCCAATCTGTTGGAAATTTCCAACGTGCAAGGCTGTTGGAAACTGTGAAAAAAATTGTAAGATGCAAAAAAAAATTTCTAATGGCTTGGCCATTGGAAGCGTGCAAAATTTCCAACGTACAATTTACCAACGGCTAAAGCCGTTGGAAATTATTTATTGTTTTCAATGACTAGGTCCGTTGGAAACATTTGGTGAATTTTTCCAATAGCCTAGGCCTTGGCTGTTGGAAACATTTGGTGAATTTCTCCAACAGCCTAGGCCGTTGGAAACTTTTTTGTGAATTTTTCCAACAACCTAGGCCATTGGAAATATTTTATGAATTTTTCCAACAGCCTAGGCCGTTTGAAACATTATGTGAATTTCTCCAACAGCTTAGGGCGTTGGAAACAAAAAATTTAAATATTTTGATATATATATATGTCACATACATACACACACATTTATATATATGCATATTTATATTACATTGATATTTATATTTATATATATTTATATAATATATCATAATATATATTTATCAAAATACATATATATTAATACGTATATATATCTACACATTATTATTATATATACATAGTATTACACATATATTATACATATATATAATATATACATAGTATATTTTATATGATGTATATGCCATACACACACACACACACACACACACACACATATAACTATATGTATCACATATGTTAATGTATCATATATATGATATATATTAACATATATATTAATATATTAATCTGGCATATATATTATACTGCAAATGTTTCATATATTTATCATAATATATCATATATAAATATTTATAAATCAAATAATAATTATAGTCATACGTTAATTATAAATAAAAATTATATATATATATATTATATATATATATATATATATATATATATATATATATATATATATATTGATATTGATATTGATATTGATATTTATCATATGTATTTATGTTGTATGATATATGTCATACACACACATATTAATGTTTTGTTAATATAATAATAATAATTAATATTATTATTATGAAAATATAATAATAACTATATCACTATATAACCCAATTTATTAGGCCCAAATTGGCCCAAAACTAACCTAGCTATATATACATACATTATCCCTCACCCTCACCTTCACCCTCTCGCCTTCTCTGCTCTCTTCTTCGTCTCAAACCTCTCCCTCGCCTCTTTCCTTTCCCTGTTCTATCCCTCTCCCTCTATTCTCTTCCCTTTCGCCTCTCTCTGTTCTCTGTTTTCTTCATTTGCACTTTTGGCCCGCTTGCCTATCTCTCTCTCGTCGCTGTGCTCCATCTGCTCTTCTATCTCCCCCTCGTCGCTGTGCTCCGCTTGCTGGTCATCGCCCAGATTTGCACCAGATCCATCGCTCTCCTCTCTGCTCATCGCTCCTCTCCCAGATCCGTTATAGATCCATTCATCACCATCGTTCTCCTCTATGTTCTTTGTTGCTTGCTGTTCACCATTGGCCATGTCTTTCTCCTGCTCGCCATCCACCTTGGCTCTTCGCTCCGCCACCCTCCTCGACCAATTTTTGTTCTTTGTTTTTTCAATTTTGGGGATCTTGTTATATTTTGTGCTTTTGTTGTATTTGTTGTGTTTTATTTTATATTAGTGCTTATTTGTTTCAGTATAATTTTTCTTTTTTTTTTCTGTTTATGTAATTTTTCTGATTTTGTTATTTCTATATTTTTATGTATTTTTTTTTTATAATTTTGTGGTTTTTTGCCTTCTTGTTTTGAATTTTGTTGTGTAATATAAGATATAATTTTTTAATTTGTTTGTCATCTTATAAAACATAAAATATAATTTAGGACTATATAAAATATATGTTATGCCTTAGCCATTGGAAAAACCTATTACATGGGCCAAATAAGTATGTGAACTTCGGCCATTGGAAATTTGCAATGGCCCAATTTCCAACGGCTGATTGTTGAAATTTCCAACTGCTATCTGCTAGGTCGTTGGAAAAAAAATTCCAACACATTTTTCCAATGGCCCTGTTTCCAACAGCTTCACGTTGGAAATTTGAGAATTTCCAACGCGAAGTTGTTGGAAATGGCCGTTGGAAAGCCTTCATTTTTTAGTAGTGCCACTTTAAGAACTTTGTAAGATAAATTAAGTATACTACATTATCTTTAACAAAATGAAAGTGGTTGCCAATGTTGACTTCAATGACAGATATGATCTATGATGTTGGAGGTGACGAACATGATGGCTGGTGTGAAAATCAATTGTGTTGAGAATGTGGAAAACGACAATGTAATGACTGAAACTAAAATTGGTCAGTCAAGAGGAAGATGGGAATGTGAATGTAACTTTATGATTGGTAGACCCTTTTGCATAAAAACATTATAAGTTAGATCAAGGACTATCAATCTACCACTTGCAGTTAAATTATGTATTGGGTCCTAAAGATTGTATGTTTAGGTCTTATTGGCTACAAGTGTTAGCTCCATACAGTAAATTGCATCAATTGACATATTTTGCTTTTGAGATTTTCTTGATTGCTCAAAATTGCCCCCAATGGAGTGGGGGTCTTTCTGCTACTGCTAATGTACTAATTGATAGGGCTAATCCTGCAAATGCACATGCTTAGTTGTAGTAGGTTTTAATCCTTAAGATAAACCAAAGTATCCACAATGAATAGATATTTAATTGTTTATGAAAAATAAAAGAAATAAGTTCAGATTTTAAGGGAGTAAAATTGACTAAAATTAAACTAAAGCAATGATGAGAATAACGAACAGGGGAGAAAATAATTATGGAGTAGTTGAGGCTTGGGTTTCACCTAGTTGAGGGTTTTTTAATTAATAAGTTGGGCCGGTTTTTAGTTGTCAGCAATCACTCTCAGTATTAGAACTATTTCTCGAGCAATTGCAACGTGTTTGATTAACTTACGATTAGCTCTCGATCTCTCACATAATTAATCAAACTCATTAAGTTCAAGTTACCAATTTAACAAATTACAATAAATAAGTATATCTCTGTCATAATTATTGTAATTTTATTTTCCTAGCGCATGGATTAAATTTCATCACTCATTCATTCATTCAAATCCCTAAAATAAATTATCTATGGTGATTAAGTATAGATAATACTTATTGTTGCAAAGGAAATAGACTAAAAAACAGCCCAAATAAATTAATTAAAATAATTCAATTAGACTGCATCTCTAACCTTAACATAGAAATTTAGCCTTTCATGTTATATTTAAAAAACAAAAATCAATAATCTAAAAAGAAAAGAACAAGGCATGGAGAACGAATATTTAAGTCCAACTTGAAAGTAAAGAAAATAAAGAAGAAAGAGAAGAAAAACCAAATTTTGTTTTCCAGTCCTTATGTGCGACTCAGAATTTCCCTTTATTTCAAGGTGTTAAATATTGTTACCGCAAGGTATACTGCACCGTGAATTTTTAAGATACACTGCATGGTATATTGTGCCATATACCATTACTGTTTTCACAAAAAATAAATGTTAGAATATTATTTTAAGATGATATAATTTATTTAATATTTTATTTTTACACATTTTATATGTATTCTAATTTTTCTCATCATAATTTGTCAAATATAAATAAAATATATATGATAGAAGATATTTTTTTAATACAAAAAAACATAAAAAAATGTTATATATAGAGCAAAATAAATAATACTAAAAAAAACTAATTTATTGATATACTATAAATATAAATAATACTATCCATGTGCTTTGCATATACTATTAAATATAAATAATACCATCCATTAATTTTTTATATTAATTAAGAAAAGTAACAAAAAAAAGTTAAAAGTAAATTTTTATTTTATGATATGTGTATTATTTTTATTTTAATTTTTTATATATTTATGATATTTTGATGTAAAATAAAAAAAATAGGTGTAAAAAATTAAATACCGCGGTACATAGCACATGGTATTTGGGTTATACCGCAATTTTTTAATAAAATATATATAAAAAATATACAATATATAATATACCGTGATATTCACAATATATCACAATATATTATGTAATAAAATAATAAAATATGAAAATATTTATACTCCATATCATAGATATACGGTAAATAATATACCATAATATTTAATTAAGTGCTTCCTTTTGCTTCTGCTGGCGGCCCATACTTTCTCTTAACTTTTGTTCCGATTCGCAATTCCGCTTCCTTTTTCTGTTCCGCAATTCTACTCCCCTGGTCACAATTTCGTCTTTTCTCTTGTCCCGTCTCAACTCGCTCCTCCATTTGGCTGCCTCTCTCTTCTAAATTTGCAGGTTTCTAATCCTTAGCCTTTACGATTTCAATTAACTAAAATATCTCTACTTAAAATATGATATAATATTATAAAATGGGTATTTTAGTTAATTATGAGAGAATTTTATCCAATTCCAGTTATACCTTCTATTTCATAATTTCTTACAATTTAGTCCATTTACCTAAAAAAAATCTGCTCAATTCCTTTGACAAGTTTCTTAACCTAAATAAAATAAAAACTAAATAAGTGAGGGTAATAAATCATTTAAATGCAAAAAAACTAACTTAAAATAGATACTAAAATTAACACATAAATTAAGCTGATTAAATTCCCTTACACTTAACTCTTTACTTGTCCCCAAGTAAACTAAAGCTAAAAAATTTGTAAAAGATAGATCATATTTTTTAACAATGATACCGTAAAAGAAGATTGAAACTCCAAAGCCTTCAAGATTATTAGATAAGCCACAAACAGAAACTTTATTGATCCACCAACAGATTGAAGGAACATACAAGGATACCAAGTGCAGCATGTTTTCCATCTACTTTTATCCTTCCATATGTAATAAATACATACAACATACAAACTTGGAAACGCCGGCATGTATGTATTATAGGACTCTGCTAATCAAACTAGCTATGTTACCCACTTTAAGAACTTTGTAAGATAAATTAAGTATACTACATTATCTTTAACAAAATGAAAGTGGTTGCCAACGTTGACTTCAATGGCAAATATGATCTAAGATGTTGGAGGTGATGAACATGGCGGCTGGTGTGAAAATCAGTTGTGTTGAGAATGTGGAAAATGACAACGTAATGGCCGGAAGAAAAATTGGTCAGTCAAGAGGAAGATGGGAATGTGAATGTAACTTTATGATTGGCAGACCCTTTGGCATAAAAATTGTGGAAGTTAGATCAAGGACCATCATTCTACCACTGGCAGTTAAATTATGTATTAGGTCCTTAAGATTGTATGTCTAGGTCTTATTGGCTACAAGTGTTAACTCCGTACAGTAAATTGCATCAATTGACATATTTTGCTTTTGAGATTTTCTTGATTGCTCAAAATTGCCCCCAATGGAATGGGGGTCTTTCTGCTATTGCTAGTGTACCAATTGATAGGGCTAATTTTGTAAATGTACAGGGTTAGTTATAGTAAGTTTTAATCCCTAAGATAAACCAAGACATGGATTACACAATGAACAGATATTTAATTGTTTATAAAAAATAAAAGAAAAAAGTTCAGATTTTAAGTGAGTAAAATTGGCTAAAATTAAATTAAGATTAAACTAAACCAATGATGAGAATAGCGAACAAGGGAGAAAATAATTATGGAGTAGCTAAGGCTTAGGTTTCACCTCGTTGAGGGTTTTTCAATTAATTAGTTGGGCAGGTTTTTAGTTGTCAGCAATCACTTTTCTCCCTCGAGCAATTGCAACATGTTCGATTAACCTATAATTGTCTCTCGATCTCTCATATAATTAATCAAACTCATTAAATTCAAGTTGCCAATTTAACAAATCACAATAAATAGGTATATCTCTATCATAATTATTGTAATTTTATTTCCTTAATGCACGGATTAAATTTCATCTCCTAGTCTTTCATTCAAATCCTTAAGATAGATTATCTATGGTGATTAAGCATAGATAATATTCATTGTTACAAAAGAAATAGACTAAAATACAACTCAAATAAATTAATTAAAATAATTCAATTAGACTACATCTCTAACCTTAACATAGAAATTTAGCTTCTTATGTTTTATTTAAAATTAAAATTCAATAATCTAAAAAGAAAAGAACAAGCCATGGCGAACGAATATTTAAGTCCAAGTTGAAAGTAAAGAAAATAAAGAAGAAAGAGAAGAAAAACCAAATTTTGTTTTCCCCCCCTTCTGCGCGACTCAGAATTTCCCTTCCTTTTGCTTCCGCTCGCGGCCCAGACTTCTTCACTTTTGTTCCAATTCGCAATTCCCCTTCCTTTTTCTGTTCCGCATTTCTACTCCGCTGCTCACAATTTCGTCTTTTCTCTTGTCCCGTCTGAACTCGCTCTCCCACATTTCTACTCCCGTCTTTTCTCTAATCCATAACTTAAAATATAACATAACATTATAAAATATGTATTTTAATTAACTACGAGAGAATTTCCTCCAATTCTAGCTGTAGCATCTGTTTCATAATTTCTTACAATTTAGTTCTTTTATCTCAAAAAAATTTGCTCAACTTCTTTAACAAGCTCCCTAACCTAAATAAAATAAAAATTAAACAAGTGAGAGTAATAAATCATTCAAAATACAACAAAACTAACCTAAAATAGATACCAAAATTAACACACAAATTAAACTGATCACCAATAAAACTTGATTTCTTCACTCTTTTTATTACAATTTCTTCTTTTTCTTGTTCATTTAAGGTACTACCAATCATTAAAAAAAATCACTATTTCTTTTATTGTTTCTGTTCTAACTTCAACTTATACTTTATTTGTAGTGAGTTTGGGGTGAGCATTATCTGAGAAAAATTAAAAAAAAAATAAAAAAAACTAATTGCATTCAGATAAGAATGGTTTGGTTCCCTTTATAATTCGGTCAGTTTAGACCAAATTAAAATTTATGTTTAGTTATGAGATCATTTATTGGATCATACACTTGAAATTGAATAACCCAAATAGATCAAATAGTAATGAATATTTTACCATTATCCATATTAATCCTATATTTCTAAAGCTATTTTCTACTAATTTTGGACTATATGTTGCTTATCATTCTTTAATTTTGGGTATGAGAGGTAAAATTTTAATAAATATATTATTTTTTCATTTAATATGTACCTAAGTCCTATAGAGAGAAATTGAGCATATTAAACCGGATAAATCGAAATGTAATTTGGACAATTCAAATCGGTTCTAATATGTAATTCGAATAATCTAGATGCACTTTGAAAAAACAAAAAATTGATTAGATCATTGTTTTCCGGTCGGTTCCAAATATAATCAACCAAGTGATCCCTAGCGTGTTCCTAACCTTAACAAAAAGTTTTGTTTTCTCTCATTTTTTAGGTGAAGTTTGCTATATTGGATAGAAAATATCATGTTAGCATAGATTGTAGGGGAAACTACAATTTTAGCCCCTAAAAACATTTCCCTTTGCCAAACATACATTAAAAATTTTCTATTTAACAAAAACCACCAAAAAAAAAATGCTTGGACCCTTCGGCCTCCCATTCTCGGCCTCCCTCTTCACTCCCCCTTCTCCACCTCTCCTGCCACCAACCCTTACGCATTCTTTTCTTCTTTCTCTGAATTAATGAAACAAAAAAAAGGTACCTGTCAAGAAACAAACTGAGCCAAGGCTTATATGCTAAAGGGGAGAGGTTTTTGGTGATGATAAAAATAATGTTTTAATTGATTGGATATTTATAAAAACCTCTTAACATTTGGCTTAACCCACATTTGCCCCCCACTATTTTAGAAAACCTAAACTTTGTCCCTAGAATTGTCACCTCAGTTAAATTGACTGTCATGCAAGTGAGCCAAATGCCATGATTGCCCAATAAAATTTGTAAATTGTGCAAATCAACCACAATATTCATTTTATGTTACATCCAATCCATTTTCTCTAAATATATGATATATTTCCAATAAACTTTTTGTTTCTGAACAATTTCTATATTTGTAAATTTACTAATAATTTTTAGATCTAAAATATATTTGCATATTTATAAACCAATAGTTTATGCCTGTGATTAATGTTAATGTTTACTTGTTTAACATTTTATTCATTTTTCAATTAATTCAAATAGAAAAGTTTCATCTTTTTGGACAAACATATATAGTAGCTATTCTCATTTTATTTTGAAAACTAATTTTCACCATATGAAATAAATCTACATATTCTATAATTTTTTAGCAATACATAATATAAATAATATATTAATTAAGCACATCATTAATTATGTATCATTATATCATTAATTAAGTACATTTTTAGCCAAATGGTAATTATTTTTTTTATTTTTAGTCCACCTAACAAAAAATTAATAAATTATACTTATTTTTTACAAAAAAATTTAAAAGATAGAAATTCTTAAAATATTTACTTCAATAAATGTGAATTTTAGTTGTGCATTCAATAAATGTATTATTCATTTGTTATATTTTAATTACCATTTAGTTGTGTATTCAATAAGTGTGAGACTTTTATTTCCCGTGAAAGACCTCAAGCAAGTCTCTAGTCCTAGCTATAAACTGGATCATCAGGGAAGCTAATATCATTAGCCTTTCGTGTATAGGATTGGAATATTTAGTGGAAATTAATGGTGGATATTTATTTTTCATTTTTCCCCTTTTTCTTGGAAATTTCTAATCTTTTTATTGGAAATGTGTCCAGCTTGGTTTTGGCTCTCTTTTCCCTTTGTTCCACCCATTATACCCTATAAATATTAGTAATCATGGTTCAACCTATTTGAGGCTATGCTTTGCCTATAGGTTAATTTGGTGGCCAAATTTCATTTACTAGAAATCTCAGAAAAAATGTGCATGTACATAATGCTTCTTGAGAGGATAAGAAAGTTTTCCAAAATTAAATTTATATCTGTACTTTATTAAATTTTTATGTTTTATTGATATGTTACTTTCTACTTTGTATACAAGTCAAATGTTGAAAATTAATGCATAATACATTTATTGAATACACAACTAATTTTTACATTTATTGATGTAATACATTTTAAGACTTTTCAACTTTTAAAATCTTGTAAAAAGTACGTAAAATTTATTAATTTTTCATTGGGTAGGCTAAAAAATTATAAAACATTAATTACCATTTGGTCTAAAATATACTTAATTCAAGTTATAGTGATACGAAGTTAATGATGTGCTTAATTAATTTATTATTTATATTGTGTGTTGCTAAAAAAATTATAGAATATGTGGATTTCTTTCCTGCTGTGAGAATTAGTTTAGAAAGTAAAATGAAATTAGCTAAAATGTATTTTGTCCAAAAGGATGATATTTTTTTTATTTGAACTAATTGAAAAATGAATAAAATTTTAAAAAGGTAAATATTAATATTAATCACAAGCATAAACTTGGTTTTAAAATATGGAAATATATTATAGGTTAGAAATTATTAATAAATTTATAAACATAAAATTATTCAAAAATAAAAAATTTATTAGAAATATATTAGATAAAAAAATAAATTAGAGGTTGCATAAAATGAATATTGTTGTTAATTTGTACAATTTATAAACCTTATTAGACAATCATGGTATTTGACTCACTTACATAATAGTCAATTTAAGGTGACTATTCCGGTGTATAGAATGAACAAAGTGTAATTTAGGCCAAACATTGATTTGTAAATTTCTCAATTTGAATTGATTGTTGAAGGCATCTTTGAAGTCTTATGACAAGAAATTGTCGATTAAATTCCAAAATTAACAAAGTCGACAATTCCAGTCAAACCTTTCTAACGAGCTGAGCTGGCCCTAGCATCAGTGGAACCAAATAAAGGGAATTGTCAAATTAAGCATGAGCATCGAACTTCTTCGCCTGAAGGCTAATCAATTGCGTAAGAGGAAATTCGTTGAATAACAACGGTAGCACTCCTAAACTAGCCATCATGTTTCTGTGGTTTTAGTAAGCAGTTGCTATGTTCATCAACGTGTAGTTCTGATGAAACTAGCGAATGTTTTTGGCTTTAACTCGACAATTTTTAATTTAGGCAGCGTGTATTAAAGTTGTTTTTAGAAAATCTTTACAGAATTTATCGTCAGAATTTAATCAGGTTTAAAAAAATAAATGAAGCAAGTTAAGTTGGTGTGGACATTTTTTTTTCTATTTTTATTTTTTAATTTCCTTGATACAAGTTTTCAAAAACATCTAAAAGAATATTTTTTTTAATTTTAATACATGACTTTCTCAAAGTTTGGAAAACAATGTTTTTTACATACTTAATTAAATCAAGTTTTATAAAATTATTATGAAAAAAAAATTAAAAAGAGTAACGAAATACACAACTAAACGCTACGTAACAAGTCCTTTACTAAATCAAAGTGGCACCTATTTTGGGGAAGCTTCAGTTGTGAATGGAATTTAATGCAGTTAAATTCAGATTAGTCATCAGTATGAGAGACCTTTCAAAAGAAATAATAACAATAATACTACATAAGACCTAGCAACTTTCTAAAATCTTTAGGTGGCGTTTGGTTGTAGAAAACAATTTTCATTTTTATTTTCTGTTTCTAGTTTTCATTTTCTATGTACAGTTTTCTAAAATACTTTTCAGAAAACATGTTTAGTTGTTTATATAAGAAAACAGTTTTCTGAAAATGAAAAATTGAAAAATATGTTTAGTTAAGAAAATGCAATACTCATATAAAAGAAAAAAAACATATTCATATGATAAATAGAGTTTTCTTAGTCATAGTATTTGGAAAACCAGAATCCACCAAATAAAAATGATCTGCATAAACCAACCTTAGCAATGGTCAAACAACCTATAACTCTCGATAGATAAAAACAAATTGTAACTGAAATAACCCAAACTAGTCCAACGTACTACAATTGAACATCATTCCATATACACAATAGAACATCGGTAAACTGTTTCGCCACAAGCACAATAGAACACAACAGAACATGTAATGCAAGTTAATAGCCCTAAATTTAAGCCAACAAAAACCCAACTCTCAAGTCAAAACACTATTGTGTCCCCCAGGCATATAAATTAGTAGCATATATAACAGAAATAAACCATAATTTTTGTGACAGCAGAGGGCTAGGACGCAGTGAGCACACATTTGGCGCCCACACTCTCTTATCTCAATTGTGAACAACTGCTCAAAGCATATGCAGCAGACATCAGCATCACTTGCCTGCTCAACAAAATTCACATATTATCAGTCAAAAGTATTCATAATCCACCTGATATAAAATGTCCAGTTGCAAGCTATCCTATTCGACAAAATTTGAGTTATGCATACAGCAGAAACAATACCACCTGAGAGTCGGAAAGAGCAGTGTTCTCATCTTAAGCTCAAAATTTGAACCACAATGAAGCGACTTTATTTTGTCCTTTAAAATGGCTTTCTCCCGTTCTCTATTTGCTTTCATCAAGGCTGTCTCCAGGAGTGCTTTAGCTTCTGCATTCAGATTGCTTATTAATCTTAGAGGTAACGGCCACACAAGAGGTTCTGCAGATGCAGGATTCAGCAAAGAAGCACAAGCCTCATGCTTGTGCTTCAAAGCAATTATGTAGGGTATCCTCTTGCACAAATGTTTTATCAGTAAAGTACACCCTAAAAGTAGACCTTCCATCGTGTCTGTGGTATAAAATTAATAAAAAGAACAAAAAGACAAGATCTCAGATAGAAAAGTGCGGAACTCATTTTTTACAGTCTAAATATATGATCCTGAAATCAATTTAACAATTATAGCAAGAGAGATATAAGCATACTTAAAATTCCTGAAATGACCACAACCATTCCAGGGATAATGAAACATGACGCAGGCCTTGGTGTTGAAGATTATTAGCAAACAATTTTGGCCATATGTGGCCCATATTCCCACATCAAAACCAATTTCAATTTCATTTTTACTTGAAAGGTCGCATCACTCAATTTCAATATCAATGAAGGGGTGCAACTCCACAGAGTTTGAAAATGCAACAGATACATAGAGTTTGAAAACCCCTTGACTTAACCGTTTGTGATTTCCCACTTAACAAAAAATATTAAAAATAGAATCCCCAACTCCTTCATAGCCAAGCAATGCAAGTTCTCAAGCTGGCTACAAGCTAACTATAGCAAAAGAGAGAACACAGCCTCAAGCAACATGAGAAAGAAAAAAGAACACGCAATACAGAATCATGCCCATTATAAGAAAGAAGAAATCCTACAGACCCCGTTCTTAGATGGTTTATAAGTGTCTGTATCCTCCCTCTTAGTATATAAATCAAGTGATAACCGGGGCATAAAGACACAAGAGAACCAAAATCAATAAAGAAGTGCATTAACCTCCATATCTTTTTATTTGGATTTAAAACCCATGACACTACATTGCTGGAGTTACTTTCAATCCAAATTTTATAATCCTCAAATAAATAGCAACTTGAAGTCTCACGGATAGCCAGAAATTTAGCCATAATTGAATTAACGAGGGCCACTGGAATGAAGAAAAGAGTAAGACCCAATAAACGTTGACGATCTTCTTCCACTTACCTGGATAATAGTCTTCGACCCAATAAACCCCTCTATCTTCTTCCAATCACGATCAAACCTAAAGCAGGTTGCAAAAACACGAAATAATCACCCACCCAGTAATTCTAAACTAAATATTGTGAATTAAAAACAGGTCTAAGAAAATCCAATCTGGACACAATCCAGTTCTGGTCGGGCATGCTTGGATTGACCAGACCATCCCATGAAAATCGAAAGAGAAATTAGTCCAGAAAACGAGATCAAGAAGAGGATGGGGGAGAGATAGATAGAGAGACACAAAGAGAAAGACAAAGAGATCATACCGGAGGAGAAGTTCGAAGGCGCTGGGAGGGAGAAGGTTGAAGGCGTCGGGTGCGAGGGGGCCGATCGTGCGACGAGAAAAAACAAGCTCGATGGTTTTTGGAAAATAGAAAACAACTTAAACCAAGTTTTCTATTTCCTACTAACATAGAAAATTATTTTCTAGGGAAACTGAAAAAGAAAATTATTTAACTAAACACATTTTCTTTCCATTTTCTAATTTTTAAAAATTTTTCTGAAAAAATTAGAAAATTCTCCACAACTAAACAGGGCCTTAATACTTTTGCACTTTGCTGTTGATGTGAGCACTTGCAAGGAGAAGACTTTTCCTGTATAGTGTTTAATTAAGAAGAGTATATTGCAGATCAGGATCAAGAGAAGTCATCATAATCACCATAGGCCATAGACAAAACAGAGATTGGGTCAGTACGAAAAGGTTATCAAGTTGGGTTTCACTTATAGATGTGTTAACTTTTTTAGGGCCATAAAGTCAAAAAAAATTTCAGACTTATAATATTATATTGAAATGCTCTTAGAATATAATGAAAGAAATATATTATAATATCATAAAGTAATTATAAAATGTAAGAAAAACAAGTTTTAAAATTCATAGTTCATAGAGAGCATCTTAATCATGTAATAGATCACATGTAACAACATGACTAATGACAGTGTCTATATTATCATCTCTGAAATTCATATTTTCATTTTCTTCTCTTGTCATTTCATTATTTGATATTGTCATTTCATTATTTGAGATATCAATCTTATTTATGCAAACACCTATACCAACATTGACATTTTCTTCATCTATATTCATTTTTACGTAATTTTGATTGTCAAGGTTACCAAATTCATAGTGAAAGAAAACTGTCCAGTGAGATATACGGTTCGAGAAAAAAAAAACAAAAGAGAGAAAGGAGATGATTTATGTTTCTTTCTCAGTTGTCTTTATTATTATTTTTTTTAACTCTAGATGAGTTGAGTTTAATTATTTAAAGATTGAATTAGATAATAAATTCATATGCTATTTGTTTCATTTTATTGGATGCTCTCTTTCTATCTCAACCGTTTCCTTATTCTCACACAAGAGGGACTTTTTCTCTAAAGCTTACTTCCTCTAATGGATGAACATTATTTAGATAAAATAGGAAAGACCGATTACATTCAAATAAAATGGTTCGCTTGTTTTTTTAGTTAGTCAATTCTCACCAAACCTAGCTAGTTTTTCTCTTTAAAGATTTTGTTGCTAGGGGTGAAAGTTGGGTTGATATTATGGTGACTCAAGTCCAAAACCAGTCCACGGAACATCTGCCCGTATCATATGAGTTATCCTTTGTGAAAATGATAAGTACTAGGTAATAAGGTTCTGGAACTTGGTGTCATATATACATATCAGAAATCATACGGACATCCTATGTGAGATATAAGGTGTCACGATCTTTCCCATGTGTATGCCTAACATCTTTGTTAGTCCACAAATAAATCCAGAATTGTATACCTAATAGGTGATAGATATGAACAGTATACAGAACAAACAGAACAAAATTGGGTCTCGACCCATATAGAATAAAAAGTAATGCCCATACCATCACAGAATTGGGTTGGCTTTGATACTATTTGTAATGAACCAATTTTAGAATTAGTCCATGGAGCACCTACCCACACTACATGAGCTATCATTGTGAAAAGGATAAGTATTAGGTGATTAAGTTCTAGAACTTTGAGTCATATATACATATTAGAAATATCACAGACTTCCCATGTGAGATATGGGATGTCACAATCTCCCCACTTATATCCTCGTTGGGCAAAAAATAGATCCAAAATTATGAGCCAAGTAGTTGATAGCTATGATCCGTACATAGAACAAATAGATAGAATCCGGCCTCAGCCCACATAGGATCAGGAGTACGGCCTACACCATCACAAAACTGAGTTAGCTTTGATACTATTTGTGATGACCCAAGTCCAGTACCAATCTAGGGAACACCTGCCCACACCAGATATGCTATCCTTTGTGAAAATGATAAGTGCTAGGTGATCAGACTTTGGAACTTGAAGTAATAAATACACATAAAAAATCACACAGACTTCCCATGCGGGATATAAAATGTCACAGTCTTGCCTTCTTATATGCCTAAGGTCCTCATTGGGTCACAAACAGATATATAATCGTGAGCTCAATAGGTGATGAGTATGAACCGTACATGGAATAAACAGAATGGAATTGAGACTCAATCCGCACAAAATTTGAAGTGCGGTCCACACCATTATGGAATAGGGTTGACTATAATATTATTTATGTTGACCCAAGTCCAGAATCGGTCTACGAAATACCTACTTACACTACATAGGTTACCCTTTGTGAGAAAGATAAGTGCTAGGTACTTATAAATAAACTCTCAATATAAAAAGTCCCCCCATCCTATTCCAGTGGACAAAACCACCTATTTGAACCATTTTCATGCTTTGATACCTTTTGTGATGGCCCAAGTCCAAAATTGGTCCACAAAACACTTGCCCAAACCGCATGAGTTATCATTTATGAAAAGAATAAACACTGGGTGGTCAAGTTCTTGAACTTGAAGTTATACATACACATAAAAATCACAGAGATGTCCCATGTGAGATATCAGGTGTCACAATATTATGATTTCTGATGCATATATATGATTCAATATTTTAGAACCTGATCATCTAGTGCTTACCTTGTACACAATGGATAGCCTATATGGTGTGGGCAAGTGTTCTGCGAACTTAGTTCTGGACTTGGGTTATCACAAATGGTATCAAAGCTAACTTGGTTCCGTGATAATGTGGATCGTGCTTCTGATTCTGTACAGACCGAGGCTTGAATCTGTTCTGTCTGCTCTATATATGGTTCATATCTATCATTTGCTAGGCTCATGATTTGACCTTAAATTAAAGAACCTAATTATTTTTCACAATGGATAACCCATATGGTATGGGAAAGTGTTCAAACAACATAAGCTGTATATACTGTATTTTGGACTGACTTGCATGCTTTTATGAAGTTTAGGAGGCAATATTTAACGAGTAGTGAGTTGTGGACTAACTCGCTTGAGTTGTGCAAGTTGATGGGCCAATTGTATAGTTTGCATTTATAATATGTATGTATGACTTAGGATATGCATAGTTTGCCCATGCAAGGTTTATATGGGCAAAAGACAAAACAGAACCTGACATCTTATAAGTATGGGTTTTAGTTTTCAAAACCCAAACCTGAATCAAATGGTAAAGGAATGTGACTTGAACTTGAACCAAACTGAATGTTATTAGGTCAGGAACTCATATCTACCCTTGATTGACTAAATAAGTAAAGAAAGAAGCGTACTCTAAGAGGCTCAACAAACTTAAATATTTAAAACACAAAACTAATGTTTTTAAGACCATTATTGCTATGTATATACATCATGTAAATTATAAAGGATATTGCATATGGTATATTGCGATATGTATTGTCACCAAATTTGCATGTGTGCGTGTTTGTGTGTGAAAAAAATTATTTTATGGTGAAAAACATTAAAAAAAATATTTTTTCACATTTTATATGTAATTTAATTATTTTCATTATAATTTTTCTAATATAAATAAACTATATATGAAAGACAATAATTTTATACAAAAAAATAAAAATTGAAATATGTAGAACAGAATAAATATTATTTTTCATCATAATTCCCGAATCTTAGTAATGTAAACATCATTTACCAATTAAATTTTATTTTTAAATAAAAAAGAAAATAACATCAATATTTATGTCAACACATTTGTATCAATTGCATTTTGTTATTTTTATCTATGTATGTATGTAATGTACATTGATGTAAAATCTAAAAAATTCCCTAACCCATGTATGGTGGTAAATAAAATTCACACATAAAAAAGTAGTGCTACACAAAATACCATGATAATTACAAAAAAAGTTGATAAATCATGAAAACTCATGTGTCATGTACCACATACATGCGATTACATGAGAGACCATGTAGAATAATGCGCATCTTAGGCTTAAATCCATAATTTGCCTCCAAACTTTGTTCAATTAGACACTTAACCACCTTTAATTATGAGTTGGGATAACTCAGCCTCCAAACTTTGTGAACCGAGATACATAACCCCTTCAGCAGCACGTATACGGTCATATGCCTTAGCCCCATCACATTCACTTAACCTTGATAAAAAGTTTCATTTTTGCCCCATTTTTTGGACAAGATTTGCTATATTAAAAGAAAAACACCACGTCAGTGTATGATTGTAGTGAAAATCTTAGTTTTAGCCACTGAAAACATTCCCTCTACTAAACCTCAAACTTTTCCACCTAACAAAACCCTCTTAAAAAATGCTTGGACCTTCTACCCTGCACTCTTAGCCTCTTTCTCACCTTTCCCGCCACCAGCCCCCACTCGTTATTTCTTATTAGGCCTAAATCTTTACTTAACCTATTCACTATGATGACTCGACCATTCACTCCCTTGGACTTTTTGGGGGTCATAATCGAGCTCTGAACTTTGATGATTGAGACACTTTGCACCATTGACTTAACTTTCATCCATTTAAAAAAGGAAAATACCACATAATTGCCACTTAAGTTTCCTATTTTTTATCTTTTGCATCTTAGTATTTTGTCTCATCCACTTAAGCCACAATCTTCAATCCAAACCTCCACCTCCTTCAACATTGGTACCTTTCCTTTTCGGCGCCTTCCTGCCACATTTCCACCCTCTACTACCACCAATACAGTCTCCTTTATCAATTCATTCACCTCTATTTCATTTTTTTAAATGAACATTATATAAATCATAATTAATTTTAAAATCCAAATTTTTACACTATTACACTATTTATCGTATTACTTTTAGAAGCATTATACTAATATTGCAAAGCAATTTACCTATAAAAATATATTCTTATCTTGTTTCCTACGATTTGATATTCTTAGCACAGTTTAAACCAATTTTTTGTGCAAACCCTAGCATCTAGTGCCTAAGTTTCATTTATTATGGGTTGGTCAAATAAAGGTAAAACCAAAGACAACTATGGGTTGGATTGTGGGCTGGGTTAGGTTTGGGTCACAAGACATCGATCTCATCCTCTCTCCCTTGAATCGCAATAGAGGTGATCAATTTTGCCCCGTGGCAGCCTGGGTTGTCTTCATCAATGGTTAGTGGCCTTTGCAATGGTGGCACAAGCTTGGGTGACATGAGCTTATGTTGAATTGACGTTTGAATGCCAAAGCTCTTGCAAGGCTTCAACTCTTCAATTTGGCATTGTCAGTGGCATACAATGCTAAGGAGCGGTGACATAGGTCGAGGAAGGACGGTAGTGGCAAGTTGGGATGGCTAGTAATGGTGGAACGACGGCTGGATGGGGCAATCAGGGACTTGGGTAGTAAAGGATAAAGTTTTTGGTGCAAATGATTGAATTATGAAAGTTTCATGACTATGTTTAATTGCAATTTAAGTTCCCAAGTTAGTGGTTTGTACAGTTAAAGGCCTGAAATTTTAAATTGTGCAATCAAATGCAATTCTGTTACATAATTGACGGAAAATGTCTGAGTAACTAGGTTAATAGGGCAAAATGTCCCAGTCATCAAAGTTTATGACTCGATTATGAGCCCCAAAATATCCAAGGAAGCAAATGATAGAGTCACCATAGTATAAGGGTCAAGCAGGGATTTAGACTTTTTTCTTTCTCTGAATTAATGGAACTAAACAAAGGTACTAGTCAGGAAACTAACTAAGGTAGGGCTTATAAAGGAGAGAGGGTTTTTGGTGAGGATAAAAACAATATTTATTTGATTCTAGGAGAAATTTTTTACGAGCTGTGACAAGAAATTATTGATCGAAAACATAATATTTTGATGGGAAATTTTAAAAAACCTCTGAAATTTAATGAGAAGTTCACTTACCATAATCTGTTTGGAAATCCTTTACTTTGCCCTCTAAGATTTAATGAATCCTTCACTTAGCCCATTCCATAGCAGTTAGAACTGAAAATGCTCTTTCCTTATCCCATTTGATAGTCAGAATTGACCATAATATCTTTAAGAGGCAATAAAACTTAGCTAAATTAACTAAAAACCTATGTTTAAAATTATACTCCATTTGTCCCATTTTCTTTGCTTTATTTGATTTTTTTAAATAATTTGACTTGAATTTATTCATATTATTGTTTGTTAGAAAAAAATTTAAAAAATATATTTAGATATTATATGTCTTGATTTATTGTTCATATCTAAATATTTTTCATTTATATGCTAAAATATTAAAAATAAAAATTATAGATTAATTATTGAAAAGTGAAATGTGTAAAGAACTTAGGACAAAGGAGTATATGACAAAATCATTTTTATATTAAGTAAAATATTTTTGGTCAAACTTAATATATATGACACTATTATTTGAGAATTGCATCTCAATTGTATCATTTGAAATATAGTAGCTAAACATTGAATATACTTGAATGTAAAACATGTTTAACAAATCAACAACTAAATATATTTTTTAATAACTAAATATGTTTAGCAAACAGTTGTTCCATTAAGTAAAAAGTAAATTATTCATTAAAAGTACAATAGCAACAGCAGCAGCAGCAACAGCAGTAGTAGTAGTGGTAGTAGTAATAATAATAATAATAATATAAACCAATTCAATAAAAAATAAGAACAAAAAAAAATTTCTTAGATTTCATTGAAAAATGTGCTATGGAATATAAAAAGACAGATATGATCAGATGGATGCGATGTGTTTATCACGATGATAGAAGGTTAGACACTAATATTAAAAAACTCTCCTTTTATATTTCATAACTCATTTTAGTTAATTTAGTAAAGTATTATTACCTCTTGGGGGTATTATTATTAATTCAGCCTATTTCAGGAGATAAGTGAAGGACATTTTTGGTTCCCACCATTATAGGGGGAAAGTAATGAATTCATTAAACTTCATTAGGTAAAAAGGAGGATTCCCAGACAAGAGAAGGGTAAGTGAAGAGACATCTTTGACGAGGTCCGTATGACAAGAAATTGTCGATCAAGATTTCAGAATTAACAAGGTGCCGCTGAACCTTTCTTAACGAGCTATGAACTTGTCCCCCAGGTAGAAGATCTGATATCTGATCATCCTTCAAAGATCGGCAAGCGGCAATGGACGACTCTCTTGTTAGATCACATCGGCCGACATCCTAGACAGCTATGAACATTTTTCCGCCGAATTTTAACAAATCGATTCAATCCCGATGGAGAAGACTTAATACGTAAAAGAGGTCAAAATTGATGTGGCGTGAGGATGTGAAAAATTTTCTTATCAAAATTTTCTTTGATAGAAGTATGAGGGCATAACTATATTTAAGAATGTAAAAAACCTTGTTTTTTAAATTTTGAAAAACTCATGTTATAAAATATAAAACTTTGTTTTAGATGTTTTTCACTTTAACATATAAGTTTTCCAAAGTTAGAAAACAAAGTTTTTCACATCCTTAAAACATAGCATACACTTAAACTTTCATTAAAGAAAATTAAAAAAAAATAAATGAGAAAATTTTCTATAATTAAGGGTCAATTCGTTTTGTTTAAAGTCAACTAATTTTTTTTTTACTTTTACATCTTTTTTACTTGAAACCAATTTCATTCGAAAACCAATATTATGTAGATGTAATAATCAATTTGAAAGTAAATTTTTAGGATGTTGCTAAATTTTTATGAATTTTTCTTTTTTAAGGCTTGAAATTAGAAAAATTCATAAAAATTTAGTGAGATTATAAAAATTTTATTTTTAATTGATTATTGCAGCTACTTAATATTGACTTTTAATTAAAATTAGTTTCAAGTAAAAAAGATGTAAAAATAAAAATAAGTCAGTTTGTAGTTAATTGACTAAAGTTAAAACGAATTGGGTGTAAATGCCACTTAAACATTTTATTGAGATTAGGGACATGCTATGAATAAAATGGAGATTGAGATATGAATAGAAACAATAACCACATGTGTAATTAACCCTATATATATGCGTAGCATTGAGTACACATGAAACGTCAAGAAATCAAAAGGGAAAAGAAAACAATTCTTCTTCCAATGGCTGCTTCATTTGGCGAATTCCATGTATCGAAATCTCAAGAGGTGGAAGACCCTCTATTGTATGCCTCTGAGCTCACCCTCTCTTCCGTCCTTCCAATGGTTCTCCAGTCTACGATCGACCTTGGAGTTCTGGACATCATGAGCAAAGCTGGCCCAGAAGCCAAGCTCTCTCCGGTGGAGATCGCGGCGCAGCTGCCCACCACCAACCCGGAGGCCCCCGTGATGGTTGATCGCATGCTCCGCCTCCTCGCGGGGCACAAGATCATTGGCTGCTCCCAAGCTTGCGACGACCAAGGGAATCGCCGCAGGCTCTACTACCTAACAGCAGTTTCTAAATACTTCGTGGATGATAAGAGTAGCATTTCTTTAGCACCCTTGATGTCTTTGCAGCATGATAGTGTCTACTTAAAAAGCTGGTATACTTCAAATCAAAGTGACTATTTGCAATTAATATCAGAATTTTCTTTGTTTTTTTGTTTGATATATATAGTAATTAATTTAATTGATGATCTTGTGGATGCATGATTTAGGTCACATTTGAAAGATGCAGTTTTGGACGGAGGGGTCCCATTTGAGAGGGCACATGGAATGCCCATATATGAATACACCTCTCAGAACCCTAAATTCAATAAGCTCTTCAACTTGGCAATGTTCAACTTCACAACTGTTGTGTTGAACTCGATTCTAGATCAATACAAAGGATTGAGTCACGTGGGCCGGTTGGTGGATGTTGGGGGCGGCCTTGGTGTGACTCTTAAAATTATAACAGATCGATATCCTTCTATTAATGGCATCAATTTTGACTTGCCTCATGTTATTCAACGTGCCTCTCCATATCCAGGTATATTTATTAACTATTTTGTGTGCCCAAGCATATTGCGAATCTCATTTTGTGTAAACATAACAAGATTAATTTGTGCTAAAATTGCTTATTAGTAGACAAAGACCTACCATTAAGGATGAATGAGGTGTCATGATATATATTTGTTAATCAGAAGCAGGTTTTCTCTTCATATATAATGCCAAAGGTAAAGCTATTTATCATGTTATATTATATATCTGTACAGGCATAGAGCACATTGGAGGAGATATGTTTAAAAGTGTCCCAAAAGGAGATGCTATTATTTTGAAGGTAAAGTCACCAATTATATTTCTAACTTTTTCTTGTCTTATTTGTTCTGTTAATAAAAATTTTGAATAAGTAGTTCACAAGCGCCAAAAAGATGATCTGTATGAAATATTTGTTATACACAAAAATAATTTTCTGCCGATAATTATTATTTTCATTTTTATAGTTGATACTTCATAACTGGAGTGATGACTACTGCGTGAAGTTATTGAAGAACTGTTACACGGCAATTCCAGAACATGGTAAGGTGATTGTGATGGAATGCATCCTTCCTTATGTGCCAGAGAACGAGGGTGTCGTGGAGATGGACTCGAAGTTGGATCTGATAATGCTGGCTCAAAACACCGGCGGGAAAGTCCGAGCAGAGGAAGACTTCATTTCCTTGGCCACCAAGGCTGGATTCAGAGGCATCAGAAAGGAGTGTTGCGTGAATAGTCTTTGGGTCATAGAGTTTTTCAAATAAAAGTAGCAGTACTAAATTAGCCATAAGATTTCTATGGTTTTAGTAAGCATGCCGTAAAAAAAAAAAAAAAAGGTTAAAAGCAAGGTTTTTTTTATTTATTTCCAGCTAAGTAGTTGCTAGGTAAAAGGGACAAATAAATCACTGATCTTTTCACTTCAGATATATCACCCAGCGTTCTTTTTTTACAGTTAAATCGCTCACTAACGTTCGTGATTGAGCTGATATTAGTCACTGTAGTAACGTTTGTCCAGCTGTATGATGATGTGGTGACATATGTTGCTATATACGTGGTAAGTTTGTGTATAAAAAAAAAAGGGAGAAAACTCCTAACTTTATTTCCAAACTTTCCCAATTTCAAGTTTTTCCCAATTTCAAGTTTTTCAATTTCCTTACCTGCTCCCTCGCTGGCGATGACCCTACCATCACTAATCCCAAGAATGCTAATTTCGACAATGACCTTCTCTGGTGACAAAGTTTCACGGCGCGACATCGAAAAATTTGGGCTCAAGAAAGATGAAATTCTATGGTGTGGCACGGCTTCTCCATCTTCCTCTAGTGCTAATTAATATTGGTGCTAGTGACAAATCGGGCCTCCAGGCCTGCCTAAGGGAAAAGGAGCGGTTAAAGTGACCACTTAAGAGAAGATGATTTTTTAGGCATAATTTATAGTTTAGAGACCTATGTGCATGAATTAAAGAGTTCAGGAACAGATGTTGTAATTTACCCAAAAGAATAATAATTATGCGGCATTAACAAAACAGAATATTATAGAGAAAATGAAATATTCTTTCCATAAATTGTGCAAGTAACTAATTTAACCAATTTTCAAAATAATAATTATTAAATTTCACTTAATTATAAATATTAATAGATAATTTAATTATAAAAAAAATAATAAGTGATATACACTGAAATAAAAAAATTAGTGGTTTATTTACCTATTCTATTGTAGTGGCTAAGCTCATTTCCAAAGTGTACAAAGTAATATTTTAATTGATTCCACGAGACATCTTTGACGGAGTATGACATGAAATTGTCGATAAAGGGGACGAGCTGAGCTGGCCCCAGAATTAATGGAACCAAATAAAGGGGATTTTCAAAGCATCAAGAGCTCTGCCGCCTGATCAATTGAGTACAAGAAAAATCATTGAATAACAACGATACCCAATTGCTCGTGCCTGAGCAGTCCCAATCCTATGACCAACGTCGACTGAATCGGCTTTGAGGCTGGACCACCTCCAATCGCACAACGTGATTATCGGTCACCGCCGCCGGTGAATCTGTTTCTATGTTGGCCATCATCTTATTCCTCAGGTAGAAGATATGATCTGATTTGCTGCTTCCATCCTTTAAAAATTAGCAAGTCGTCTGTTGCACTTTAACAGTTATAACCTAAATGTAGGTTCTCACAAATAATAAAATTTTAAGAGTCTGAGAATCAAATAACAGGGAAGTGAATTAAGAAATACAAATTATAGATTTTTAAAGAAGAAAGTTTTGTACAAAGTGTGAACAGATGTAAATTAAAATTAAAATTCAATTAAAATAGCTAAGGTCAGGTGAATACTTTTAGTATATTGGTTATGATTAATTTTAGCCTATCTTACCACTCAATTGATATCCACACATAAGAGAGGTTCTAATTGGGGAATTTAGTTAGTATTAACTTTTATTGATCTTAAAATAACAACGCTTGTTAATGGATTCAAGTATTCATTATGCCAACCTTTGTCGACAATAACTCAAAATTCCAATATAGCCGGCAGAGCTATGTTCTATAGAGGGAATCAAGCAGCTTTTGTACTAATGATTGACTATGATGAATCAAAACTCCCACTTAACAATGAGAGAAGTTAAATAGATTAAAGAAAAAAAATATCATTAACGTTGTGATCCATTCAAATCAATCATAACCTTTATATACTAAAAGTTTTACCCTTTCACCTTAGCAAAAGAAGATTAGTTAGTCATGATAAAAGTAAACAACATGTAGAAAGATAAAATGAACATGAATTGAAAGATCAAAGGAAGAACAAAAAGAATAACGAGAAAACACTTAAACAGAGCTTCGGTATTGACAGCAAGAACAAGAACAAAGAAGAAAATCTAAATTTGATACAAGAACATGGAAATGGCCTAAGAAATGACATCAATTCATCTTCCTCCTAAGGTGCCTATTTATAGAATTTTTGGGGTGGGTGAAATGGTAAAATAGTAAAATGTAGGTAAATACAAATCAATAAATGCGGGCTGTAAATTATTTTAATTTTTTGACCATCATATACATTGAATTAGCTCTTTCTCAAAGCATAGAACTTGTAGATCTGTTCTTTAGCTTCGAATCGATAGCTTGCTCATTCAAATCGGACATCTATAGCTCAAGTTATAATTTTTCTACCGAAACTGTCCTTCAGCACATGAAAGAACAAATGGTCTCATCTATAATCAGATTTTGGAAATAAAAATAATCAAACTAGCTCACTGAATGAAGCAGAGTTAAAGATCTATGTGTTGGCTTTCAGATAAATTTGGAATTACTCAGTTCCGATATCTACAGCTCCATATATGATTTTTTTCGTGAAGGGTTGCCAAGTGATGATTTTACCTATATAAAAAAAATAATTATTTAATATATATATTTTAATATTAATAAACAGTAAACCGCGTGTGTATAGTAAATACGTGTATGAACAGTAAAATATGCATATGAATAGTAAAAATGCATGTGAATAGTAAAAATACGTGAATAGTAACTAGGTGGAAAAATGCTTAGAATATAAAAATTAATTATACTCAAAGTGTATAATAATGATTTAAACTTTTAATAGCAATACACTTACGAGTATTTATCATTGCCGTGGACGATCCTCTGGTTAGATCTCATATCGGCCGATTTCCTTGGCTAACCAAGTGAATCACCGATGAATCTACTATTTAACAGCAGTTTCTGGATACTTTGTTAACGATAAGAGTAACGTTTCTTTGCCACCCATGATGGCCTTGCGACATGATAATGTCTACTTTGAAAGTTTGTATACTTCAAATTATAGTTACTGGTTGTGATTAATATCAAAATTTTCTTTTTATTTTTTTTGTTTGATATAGTAATTAATTTAATTAATGATCTTGGGGATGCATGATTTAGGTTACGTTTGAAAGATGCAGTTTTGGGCTGAGGGATTCCATTTTAGAGGGCAAATAGAATGCACATATTTAAATACGCCTCTCAGAATCATAAATTCAATTAATAAACTCTTCAACTTGGCAATGTTTAAATTCACAACTCCTGTATTGACTCGATTCTAGATAAGTACAAAGGATTGGGTCATGTGGGCTGATTGGTAGGCATTGGAGGCGGTCTTGGTGTAACTTTTAAAATTATAACATATCGATATCCTTTTATTAATGACATCAATTTCAAACTGCCTCATGTTATTCAGCATGCTTCTTCATATCCAGGTACTATTTTGTGTGCCCACGCATATTGTGATTCTCATTTTGTGTAAACATATAAAAATTAATTTGTGCTAAAATTGCTTATTAGTAGACAAAGACCTACGTTGAGGATGAATGAGGTGTCTTGATGTTTGTGAATCAGCAGGTTTTCTCTTCATAATGCCAAAGGAAAGGTAAAGCTATTTATCATGTTATATTATATACATACAGTTATAGAGCACATTGGAGGAGATATGTTTAAAACTGTTCCAAAAGGAGATGTTATTCTTTTGAAGGTAAATTCACCAATTTTCTTGTACTTTTATTGGTTTTTGTTCTATTAAAATATTAAAGTACCATAAAATAAGTAGTTCACAGGCACGAGAAAGATGATTAGTATGACACATTCGTTATGCATTAAATAGGTGTTCGGGGGTAATTATTTTTATTTTTTCAGTGGACACTTTATAACTGAAGTGACAAGTGACAACTAATACGTGAAGCTAGTGAAGAAGTATTTCATGGCAGTTTCAGAAAATGGTAAGGTGATCGTGATCGAATCCATCCTTCCTTTCGTGCCGCAGAACGACGGTGTGGTGGAGATGGAATTGAAGGTGGATCTGATGATGCTGGCTCAATTCTCCGGCGGAATTTTTTTTAACTGATGAGCTGATAAAATTAGAAAAAGAGGGGTTAAGTGAGGTTAAGTTAAATCACAATGATTTTTTTTTATAAATTTTGCTAAAAAAATTACTTAATAATTTTACAAAAGTTAAAATTTTTACTGGGGCGGTGGACTTTGCTATACAACACATAGATCGTCCCTATAGACTTAAATTTTTACGAAAAAAATTTGAAAAAGAGAAATAAAATCCACAACGAAACGCTAACGTGGCAGCTTCCGATGCGAATGGAATTTTATGTAGTCATATTTAAATTAGTCAGCATCAGAGACCTTTCATAAGAAATAATAAGGGTAAATTTCACGTATGGTTCCTAACCTATTGGATAAGTCCTAAATAGATCCCTAACCTTCATTTTGTACTATTAAAATCCCTAACCTCCCTATTTTGTCTTAATCGTGGTTCTTCCGTTAATTTCACAATTAAATGTGATGGAATTTCAGAGAAAAATAACAAGATCCATCCTACATTTTCTTCTTCTCCACTCAAATCACCATAAATATAATAAATCTAACTCTTTAATCACCGTCTCCACCTCTTTCCCACCCAACAGCCACCATCTGCCTCCATTGTCGTGCATTGCCCTAGTTTCTTTCGACCCCCAACCGGTAAATTCCACTCCATCTTGTTCCTGTGAGAAGAATTGATTCCTTCGACCCATAGCCGGTAAATTCCTTTGTCAATAACCAACTTTTGGTGATGGACTTGAGATCGTCCATCGTGACGGATGAAACCTCTTCAATCTCAGGACTAGAATCACTGGCGATGGGTTCTAGCAAGTCCCTAACATCAAGATCCATCGACGAGCTGGACTGGGTAGAGAGTCTAGCTGAGCCCGATTTGGTAGACACGGACACTGATTCAGGGTCCAGTTGAGCCCGATTCGTGGACGAAGCCTTTGGGCTCCATTTTCCGATGATCAGTGTCGCAGCTTCGATCATCTGGTCAACAGTCGATGATGTTGGGGATGTTGCAGAGGAGATAAATGAGGAGGAATTGTAGTAGAAGGAAAGGAAGATGCTTCTCATACATTTCTTGGCATTGGTAACAATCAAAGTGGGCTAGCAATAGTAGTAGATGTTGCAGATGTGGCCAGAGAGGGTAGAGAAGGTGCTGGTCGCAGATGGTGGTGGCCGGGCATGTCAAGGGAGGGAGAGAGAGGGAGATAGTGGTTGAAGAGTTAGATTTACTAGGTTTTTAGTAATTTAATTGGGAAGAAGAAAATGTAGGATGAATGTTGTTATTTTTTTCCTGAAATTTCATCACATTTAACTGTGAAATTAATGGAAGGACCACAATTAGGAAAAAATATGAAGGTTAGAGACTTTAATAGTACAAAATGAAGGTTAGGGACCCGTTTAAGACATGTCCAAAAAGTTAGGGACCATAAATGAAATTTACCCGAAATAATAATAATAACACTAAATAATAATGTAAGACCTAGCAGCTTTTCTAAAATCTTTTGTAGATACATTTGACTTGAACTTAAATATTCTATTTTTCCTACTATTACTTGAGAAATTATCTTTGAAAAATAATCAATAATTTTTAATGAGTTTCTCACATTTTTTAAAGTGAAAAAAAAAGAAAAAAATTCTTTCGCCAAAAAAGTGTTTTTTGGATTCTCAATTTGTAGTTGTATTTCAATAAGTGTACATCTTTAAAAATCTAAAACAAACTTAACCTAAATCGTATTCAGCACTTAAAGTGGACTTTAACCAATTAATATAACAAAGGGCCAGTTCGGTTTGAATTAATGTAATTAATGAGGTTGGATTATTCACGGGTTAAAATTGGGTTAGAACGATCCATTGGTTGGTCTAAAAAATAGGGCATAATATTGATTTTATTTATGTTTACTGTCCCTACGACTTGCAATGGCGCTTCTTGAAGGAGAAGCTATAGGTGCTTCTGCTCAAGTGCTTCCCCTTGCAGATCCAAGCGACAACAGTGATGTCGATTCTGGATGTCCTGTTGAACCACTTGCCAGACGAGGAGTATTTGAGGGAGAAGATGGAGGCTGCGTGGGAGCAGGACCCGGTGATCAAGGCAGCGGTTGAGAAGTTCAACGGACGGTTGAAGGAGATGGAAGGGACAATCGACGAGAGAAAGCCACCGGATCCACTCATTTGCTTCGTCCTTGATGGCGATCGCCGATTCCCAACTGTAGAAGGTTAGGATCACGTCCCCAATTAGGGTTGTTCTGTGCATTATCCGATTCCTAGCCGTGGACAGCGTTCCCCAACCAGTGAGCATTGTTGCGTCCGTTGTTCGATTCCTAACTATGGATGGCGTTCTCCGATCGGTGGATCTTCGATAACAATTTTTCATTCGTGGTGGGGCATCATCCAGGCGCTAGCAGGGAGATACCTCTGAGGAGCAGGTGGCACATTTTGTAAATACTCCAAAACCTGTAGCTAATTTCAAACAATCACCCAAACCCGCGTAAAAATCTGACCCGACCCGCTATTAATTGGACCCCTTTAATGCAATTAAAGGGAAATGAGCTACCCCAAAGGCTCATTAAACTTGTAATCTTGATACATATGCTTTCAACAGAAAGTAACAGTATATAATCATTAATCAATATCCATATTTGTTACGATCTTTGTAGAGCTACTGGGGCGCTGGTAAAAAATTTTTGACTTAGCATTTTTTTTTGACAAAAAGATAGGATTGCATTAATTCAAACTAAGAGCAGAACACAAAAAAAATTCTGGTAAAGGTCTAGCGAACTCCCTAACTAGCAAGGACACCTGCATTTCACTGAACACGACTAAAAAAAACTATCTGACACTTTAGACTCATCAACCAAAGATCCAAAATAAAACAAAGAACAAGCTTCACCAGAATTGAGCTTAGAGATAAAAATAGATGAATTGGAATTGACAACAACCCTCGACAAGTCATGACGCTGAGCTTCCCGTAACTCCTAAAGAATAGCGATTGCTCCACATATTGAGCCTCTCCACCATTATGCTCAAAGCTATATTGAATTGGAAACTTGACGTCCCTTCCTCTATTCTGGCATAGCAAACCATACTAGCTCTATTATTCATCTTATCAAGTGTCGCATCAACTTTCACCTTCCAAGAGCCCCCTATTGGTGAGGACCATTGTGTCATGCTAGTAGAAGTAATGCTAATAGGGGGTACTTGTTGCTTACATTGCTGACACGCCAAAAGGCACCTTTCACTAAAACATTTTGGCCTGCCAATATTCCCTTATATATGATCAAGTAATTCTTAAGGGGGTTTGCACGAGTGAATGATGACCAAGGAAAATATTTCCCTTTCCAAACCTTTGATACAAGCCCTTCTGGATTATAAGCTAAATGCCATGCTTGCTTTACCAAGAGGGAATGATTGAATGCAGCAATATCTGAAATCCAAGGCCCCCCGAATGTTTAGATGCACATAAATGGTCCCGGCTACACCAAGCCATTATCTTTCCTGGCCATAGAGCAAGAGCATCTGTTACCTTAGTCGGGAGTAACATGCAATTGATTGGCCAAAATTAACCGCAGAAGAAGTGTTTTCAATCTATTGACAAGGACCTTTGACACCAATTTGTAGAACATATTACATAGACTAATAGGTTTTGTTGGCCCAGGTGCAACCAAGAGGGGGTGAATTGGTTGTTTTAAAAACTTTAGCAAAATCAAAATTTACAACTAAATTCACTTAACCAAAGATAAAAAATAAACCAAGTAATGCTAAGCACAAATAAAGCAAGTAAATAAATGAGGATAAAGAAAAGAGTGCACCGGAATTTATAGAGGTTCAACTCCATCAACCGAAGTTTACGTCCTCTTCTCAAGCTTGCCCACTTGAGATTTTCTCCACTATATTTTGATCAAGATTACAATGGTGTTTTTTTTCAAGGTTCACACACAACCAATCTCTAGTTTTCTCCAAAGCTCACTAGAAATCACTCCCTAATTTTCTTCAAGGCTCACTAAAAACCACTTCATACTCAAGAGATTCTAAGACTTGAAATGCTTACAAACTCACAAGCTCACACAATAGCACTATTGCTAGATATACAAGTGAAAGCACAACCTCAACAATAAATTTCTCAAGATAAGCTCTTTCTCTTGTATTTAATGATGAATCTTCACTTCTAAAGGCCAAAAGTTATCTCCAAGGTGTTTCTCCAGGTATTTATGCTCTTTTGGTGGCCAAAGAGACATTGAAGAACCGTTGAGAAGATAAAAAAAGTCTCTAAGAAAGCAAGTGACCGTTGCTATCAAATTTGATAGATTTTTTGCTTCTGTAGCCTAGTTTAACTCGGGTGAAAAACTTTCACTTGGTTGAAAATTCAGTCTAATAACGAAATTCAAGGTTTGATCTCTAACGGCTATATTGCTCATTAATGACATGTCAGCACCTGGTCCATGTGGCAATCTGATGTGGCATGATTTTAAAAAGATTTTTCAAAGAATTTTCAAACCGAAAAATCATGCACAGGTCTGGAATCAATGTTTCACCTGGTTGAAAAATTTTCACTCGAGTGTTTTTCTGTTCCAGAACCAAAATACTCTTAGGTTCAAAAAAATACTCTAGTTTCAACACGTTGAAATATTTTCACCTTGTTGAAACTGTAGTTCCAGATTTTTCTCACTTCCAAACTTCCAAACCTCAATAAATTTTTCACCAAAAAAATTTCTTCCTTCATAAGCAATGCTTGAATCACCATAAATACTTCAAATATACTTAAGAAATAATTTTCCTTCCAAAGATCAAAACTTCATCAACAAGAGACCAATGTGTTTAGGTAGAGCTTTAAAACACATAAAATAAATATGTTTTGTTATCATCAAAATCAAATAAATATGAGTAATGAATGAAACAAATCCAACATGTTTGAAAGCTGCTGCACATTTCGGGATAAGAATAACATGGGTGTCTTTTAACTCTATCGGGATAGCACCACAATTCAGAATGGAGAGAACAAAATTTGGGACCTGCTTACCAAGAGTACGCCAATGTTTCTAAAAAACAATCGAAGGCAAGCCATCCGGGCCTGGCAATTAGTCAGGAACATCTGAAATAGCAACTGATGAAAAAATTTTGTATTGCGATCCCCTTCTTTCTGCCAAGTCAATTTCGCCCTTTTGACTTCAAAGCTGCTTCTCTTTTGTACAAAAGATTTAATTCCTCCTCCAATTTCTGCCTTTCGATATTGGAATCATGAGAAACCCCCCTGTAGCATTACCCTTTCTAGGCTCTTTCGGTATGCCTAATTTGTTCCTTTGAGGAACGGGAACCCCAATGCATTGGACCAGGCCTTCAACCCATGCTTGTAGTTATTTAATTTTTCAAAAAAATGTCACCCCCTCATAGAATTAAAATTTTATTTAATTATCACTTCACATCTAGGCTCCCCTGTTCACATCGATTCAAATCTCCAAATACGCTTGTAAAATAAATCGGGTTTTCCCATTAAGTAAATTTGAATACCATTACAAACATGCGGCCATGTAAAATCAGAACCATGGAAACCAAGGTCAGCCAAGTGTATGTCGTTTGTTGCTTCCCTGAAAGTTTCCATCTGGCCTTGAGCATACGGGAGACCTCCTTCTTTTTCTAAAGGCCAAAACATCTCATTAAAATCACCCAACATGAGCCAGGGAAGGTTTGATTGGACTGCAAGGTTTTAAAGTAACAATCAAGACAGAAGCCTTAATTCCTTATCTGAATGCCCATAGATGCCAGTCAACCACTACACATAGCTTAGGTCCAATGCTTTAATCTTCACATCTATATGATATTGGGAGAAAGATAGGAGTGCCGCCTCCCAACCCGGCCTCTAGCAAAGAGCCAGCCCCTGATGTCGACCTTCACATGAAACAACAAAGCAGAATTGAAACCCGAGCTTTCGTCTTGCCTATTCAAACTCGGATGATATCTTCTGGGTTTCAAAAAAGAAAACAACGTCCAGGGTTCTCCTCGCCACTACTCTATGTAGTGCAGGAACTATCCCAGCAAACCCAACCCCTTGGTAGTTTAGGCTTACTTGAAATAAAATATCACTGCTCTAGATCTTCCATGCTTTCACAACCTTGGTAATGGCCAAACGTTCGTCCTCCACCTTTCTTTTTGACTGTGCTGGGATTGCTGCTGAAAGCTCTCTTTCTTGTATAACAGCTTGCCGCTCCTGAGTACCCTTCAAGCGAGCCGCCTGCTTCAGATTCTTACCCCGGGTTTGAGTACGAGTCTTTGGTAGCCCTATAGATTTCACTTGGTGACCCCTAAAGACAAATCCTTTGCTGACCGTCAACTCTTTTCCCTGCTCAACTGCAACTGTAGAACACACTTGCCAGGATTTAGCACTGATCGGTCCGCCAATTTCTCACCATCTTTCATTGCAAATTCGGTAAGCATATGTTCATCTGCTGTCCTTCTCATCGGATGCTCTACCCGTGCTAAGGCTGTCCCTTGGCAAGCTTCTATAGACTCAATATTGATAAGACTCTTTGGCTCTTAGGTAGCTGGAGTGCTCCCGGTGGACTCCTATGACCCTCCCACCGATACCCCTACTCGATTATCATCTTGCAAAGCTACCAACACCTCTAAATGATGGCCCACGTCTAAGCCATTGGCAATATTGTCTCACGCTACCATCCGAGCCTGCCGGGCATTCCAAACACTCCCATTCCACGTGGTCGAGCTTTCCAAATAGGTAGCAAAAGTCCAGTAGCCTCTCATACTTCAAGTAGTACCACTGCTTCCCATCATCATTCTCGACCATTAAACCCCTTCGAATTGGCTTTAAGATGTCTATTAGAATATGAATCTGAAGTGAAAGGCCTGAGCAATTCGACATCGCCACTGTACCAAGCCTACTTGCCAAGATTTCTGGCACCTCAAGCCTTGAGCCATTCGCACGGTGCATCGACAATGTGAACCCAGAAAGCTACTCAATTAAATTGAAAGAGAAGAAGGTTGATCACCTTTCCTTAAATTCTGCAAAATGATCAGCCTATTATTAAACGACCATGGGCTATTCTGAAACACAGCTATACGGTCCTCGTCCTTCTCAAAGTTTACAATGAAGATATTTATATTCGAATTTGGACAAGCAGTATGTAGAGTAAAATGAATTTAAAAATGCCAAGCTTTGTGAAATGAATCCTGCAAATGTTCCACTCGGACTAGTTTATTCAACAGAACCTTAAATGCAACCATCAAATCCAAGAAAGCTTCTATATGTTACCCCCTCCTTAGTCGTCAAACTCAAGTTTGTGAATAAGTTACCCAAAGCATCCATTCTGCATACTCTCGACGAAGCCTAGCAAAACAATCGAGAACAATGCACAAAAGGAAGCAAGGAATGCCAAATGAGATCAAAGAAGCTTAGCAAAACCCTATTAAAACTCCAAACTACCAAACTAGAAGAGTCCCAATTGGACAGAACCTCAACTACGAGGAGAAAACTATAGCAGAGTAGGGAGGCTTCTTTTTTCTAGGCACTTCTATAATTTGACTACAGTGTTAATGAAAACATTTTGTATTCATACAAATAACTTTTGAAAGAAAATCATGATTCATATATAAAATTATCTGGTTAATTTAGCGGTTTCTACTAAAAGATATATTCTATAATACATCAAGAGATGGAAAATGGATAAAATGCACCCTTAGTTATTAGAGTTAAAAAGTTTTAGTTGCATTAAAAGTAGCGGTGTGCAATACTATGCCACAAAAAGGTGTCAAATAAATAAAGTTGTTGTGTGGTCATATAAGAGTGTAAAAATCCTTAGCCCTCAAACTTATTTAAGTTGACTGCATAAGCATCTAAACTTTACCTTGTACCATTTGTTATGAATATAAGAGTTTTAAATTTGTAATCCTTATTTACCCGTAAGTATACGATGTGATGTGTGTAAGTGGTGAATTTGTATCATCCCAAGAGATAACTTGATTCCACAACGAACAACAAATCCTAACTACTCGCTCAACTAAATGAAAACAAGAGCCAGTGTTGCATATGTTGGTTGATGTGTGAAGGATGTAAAGTAGCAAGAATGGAAGTCAAATACAATGTGAATGATAATGCTTAATACTCTAACTTGAACCCATTTAGGTTAGACTAACTTATAAACCAAGTAAACCCCTTAAGATGGCACTACTTAACCTTGCTACCTAAGTTAGAATAAGGAAATATGGTTGTTGTTACTTAGTGTGGTGTAGGGATTCTAAAATCAAGGCCTCTTTTTCTCAAGATAAAGGTTTGCTCACCTATAATCTAATTATGAGTCTTCTTCAAGCTCACAAGTCAAATTAAGGTGGTTTAATACATAACCTTTCAATTACACTTAATGGGTGGCTTGATTGTCTCTAATCTAACTAATCGACTATGTTCTTCCCTAGTTCCAGCACTCATTTCTCTCTCTCAAGACAAGGATGTGCTTAAAGTGCATGTATAAGGTGATCAATCACATACATGAATAAGCTCAAGAGAAGAACAACACAAGGGCAACTTCCATTAATAACCTCAAAATAACATTAACTAGCCAATGTTAAGAGTACATCTTAGAGAGACTACAAAAACTACCCCATTATAAAGCTAAGAACATCCATGGAAATGAAAAACATGGAATCCATAAATAAAAAAAATGAAAGATAGAAGAAAAACCAAAAAACCTTAAAACCTAAACACCTAGTTCCTCAAGTAGAGCTACAAGGCTCATACAAAAAATGGCAATGGTGGCTCCAAATGAGAAAAGAAGATGAAGATGAATGAAAACCTAGTACTTGTCTAAGAAGTTGTAGCTCCAAATCTGGCCTAGACTTCTCCAAGATTGTCCCTTTGTCTCACCTAATACTTTGGATAAAATTGTCCCACTAATAGAAAACTAGAATTCAAATGTGGGGGTGAGGGACCGCAATTTCCAGAAGTAATGGTGCCTCGTTGCTGAAACAGGGTAAAATGTGGCACCGTACTGCCAAGTCATCAAAGAGTGCCACCACATTGCCGCCTTTTGGTGATGCATTGCCAATGGAAATTAAGGGCTTCAAACACTTATCTTCATTACTGATGCATAGCCACAAGCAAACTGTAGGGTTGACTTTTCTTACACCCAAATTTTGCTCAAGTTGCTCCAGTTTTATTTCGACAATTCCATGGAACTCTCTGACCTAAGTCCAAGACACAATTTGATTCCACATTGAAAAAAAAATCCTAACTACTCAATTAACTAAATGAAAATAATAGTAAGTTTTGATTGTGTTGATTGATGTGTGAAGGATGTAAAGTAGCAAGAATGAAAATCAAATGTAATGTGAATGAGATTGCTCACTACTGTCACTTGAACCCACTTAGGTTAGAATAACTTATAAACCAATTAATCCCCTTAGGATGGCATCAGCTAACCATGCTATCTAAGTTAGATTGAGGAAATATGGTTGTTGCTACTTAGTGTGGTATATGGATTTTAAAATCAAGGCCTATTCTTCTCAAGATAAAGGCTTGCTCATGTATAATCTAATTATGAGCCTTCTTCAACCTCATAAGTCAAATTAAGTTGGTTTAAGACCTAACCCTTTTATTACACTTAATAGGTAGCTTGATTGTTTTTAATTTAACTAACCCACTATGTTCTTCCTTGGGTCTATCATTTGTTTTTCTCTCTCAACACAAGGATGTGATTAAAGTGCATGTATGAAGTGATCAATCACATACATGAATAAGCTCGAAAAAAGAACAACACAAGGGCAACTTTCATGAATAACCTCAAAATAACATTAAGTAATAAATGTTAAGAGTACATCCTAGAGAGATTAAGAAAACTACCTCATTATCAAGCTACGAACATCCATGGAAATAAAAAAAACATAGAATCCATAAATAAAACAAACGAAAGATGGAAGAAGAACCAAAGAACCCTTGAAGCCTAGACTTCTAGCTCATCAAGTAGTGCTCTAATGTTACTTCAAGAAATCGCAATAGTGGCTCCAAATATGCATGAAGAAGATGAAGATGAAAAGGAAGATGAATGAAAACCTAGCACTTGTCTAAGAAGTTACAATTCCAAATCTAGCCTAGACTCTTCCAAGATATCCTTTTGTCTCACCTAACACTTTGGATAAAATCCCTCCCACCAATAGCAAGTTAGAATTCAAATATAGGGGTGAGGGACCACAAATTTTAAAGGCCAAAATGCACATCTGGTCCCTTAACTTGGTTAACTCTAACTAGTTAGTCCATTATCTTTGACTCAGTGCGAGTTAGTCCCCTAACTTTACAAAATTTAGCGAGTTCGTCCAAATTAGATGGAAAAGTAAATGGAGTTAGATTTGTTACTAATGTGGCATGGAATTGTGCTGAGTTGGTCCTGCCACATAAGTCAATTTTTTCCACATTATCCCGCCTCGTCTCTCTCATTGTTTAGGGTTTATTTCGGCAATTGGAATCGTCATCTCTACTGAGCTCGCATTCGTTGCCGAATTGAAAAAATCTTTTTCACGTTCGAATCCCTTCCGATGAAGGGCACCACCTTAGGTATCCTACCTGGGTAAAGCCCACTCTTCGACTCCGACTCCGACTCCGTCAGCTTCCTGGTCGTTAGGGGCTGCGGTTTATTCACAGTGATCCTCGCCGCCAAATCAACGGACTCTTCACATTGATCCTCGACCAATTGACAGACTCTTCGAATCGATGAATCAATCCTCACATTAATCCTCACCAAATCGATGATCATCGCATCTATCCTCGCCATCGAATCAATGGACTTTGGATCGATCCTTGACCAATCGATGAATTGATCTTCGCATCGACCCTGCCTGAGTTGATCCTTGCCAAATCAATGAATCGTCGCATCTATCCTTGTTGAATCAATGGGCTATTCATCAACGAATCCCACCACAAGACTTGCTCCGCCGCCTTCAATACCTTCCACGGAATCGACAGACTTTTAGGGATTTTGAATCTTTGCCGAATCAATGCCTTCCACTGAATCATGACTTCATCGTGAGACCTTCACCGCTGCCCTCAACTCCATCGAGACTTCACTGAATCGTGAGACGCCAAATCGGTCAACACCTTTCGCCGCATCGTCTACCTCCTTCTTGAAGATGTTTGCGCTCAAAAAAACGAAATCACAGGACCTACAGGTTTTTAATCCACCTGTTCACTACGAAACGGCGTTAAGTTAAAAGGAGTCTGAAGTGGATGCTTTTCGTTAGGTGATGGACTAAATGGTTTAGTTAGGCAAACTTTAAGGACTAACACGCTTAATTCGGAAAGTTGGAAGAGTAACATGCACTGAGTCAAACAAAAAGGACTAACTCGCTCGAGTTTGTCAAATTGGAGGACCATATGCGCATTTTGGCCATTTTTGAAAGAAGTGACGTTACATTGCTAAAACAGGGTAAAATGTGGCAATGCATCACCAGTGAAAATTGGGGGTTTCAGATACTTGTCTTTTTTGGTGATGCGTCACCACAGGCAAATTGTGGGATTGACTTTTTTTACATCCAAATTTTGCTCTGCTTACTCCTGCTTTGTTAAGGCATTTCCACAAAACTCTCCAACTTGCATACAGAAGGAACAAAATGAGAAACAACGAAAAATATCACTTGAGTTAATAGAAATTAACGGTCAATGTTGGCAAAACTTTTTTTGCCAATAATTTATGCACCTAACACCATTCAACCCTTCTTGCTTTTTAAAATAAGCTAGCTAGCTTATGGTTCTACCATCATTTTGATCATGTTTGCTTGTAAGAACGCCCAAAGCCAATTTTAACCCTTAAACTTGGATGACCTAGACACTTAACTCCCTTAATTTGGAACTGGTTGAACTCAGCCTTTGAACTTGAAAACTTGAAACACTTTAGCCCTTTTGGTCCCATGTGTTTATCACATGATATTTCTTCTCCAAATACTACATGCTTTGTTAGTTTTTTTGTTCTATTGTTCATGCATCAAAGTAGAGGTATTTATTTTTTAGAGGATATTTTTTATGGAAGAAAGCTTCATAGCCCCACCATAAAATGTTGGCTTGAGTTTGATGTTTATGTTTTGTAACTCGCTAATGTATATGTATTTGCAACTGGCTTAAATCCGTGTTGTAGACAAGCTGTACCATGAAAATTAAGATGTAGTTCCTTAGAATGTGTTGATTAATGGGTTTGTGAGGTATGGTAGATTTTTGATACAATGAAAGTCTTTGAGCAAATGTAGAAAGAGAGTAATGTGAGCCCTAATGAGGCTTTAGTTGTTAGCACTCAGTTGGCTTGTGCAGCATTGAAGAATTGAAAGCTTAGAAAGGATATCTACTATTTTGTTATCCAAGATATTGGAATGACTGACATAATGGCGAACATATTGCTTGACATGTATTGCAGATGAGGGTGTATTAGTACAACCCCGAAATTTTTTTATGAGATGCCAATTGAAAATGTGTTTTGGTGGACTTTTATATGTTATTGGGTTAAATTAATCATGGCCAATTGGATGAAGCTAGAGTTATTTGACAGAAGTCTAGTAAGAGATCTTGTTCTTTAGGCAGCTATGATTAATGGATAAATGCAATTCAACTGTTACGATGAGGTAGCGGAATTGTTTAGATAAATGGAAGCACAACATGTTGAACTGGATAACTTCAGTTTTGTTACCTTTTTGATTGGTTATGCTCAATTGAGAGCTTTAAATTAAAAAAAATGGATCCATGAAAAGATCAATGAACATGGAATTGTTGTTGATACAATTGTTGGCGCTACCCTTGTTGAAATATATTCAAGATATGGTTGCATTGGGAAAGTTTTGGATATTTTCTATGGATTGAAGGAATGAGATGCAACATTATGTACTTCAATCATATGTGGGTTTGCCATTAATGGCCAGATGAGTAGAGCACTTGATTTGTTCTAAAAAATGAAGTGTGCAAAAGTTAAACCAGATGATATTACTGTGGTCAGTGTTGTAAATGTGTGTAGTAATGGTAGGTTGGTGAATGAAGGTCGAAACATGTTTGATTTGATGAGAAATAAGCATAAGATAGAACCTAAGCTGGAACACTATAGCCCTATATGCTTTTACTCTACTTTTGTGCTCTATTTGATTCATGAATAGTAGAGTTATTTAATAGGAAGAAACTAACAGAGCAGGTAGCATTCGGAGAGAAAAATAGCACGTGACATGTACATGAGGCCCAAAGGCCTAAAATTTTACAAGTTCAAAGGGTGGCAAGTTTGACCAATTCCAAGTTGAAATGGTTAAGTGTCTAGGTCATCTAAGTTTAAAGGGTAAAATTGAGTTTAGGCCATTGTAGGAAAACCAGATGTTCGATATTTGTTACATATAGCTTTAGATGAACTTTAAAATTTTACACCTTAAGGCTCTAAAGGGCAAAGTCAGTCCATTTTAGAGTGTTTAAAGGGTGTATTGGTCTTGTTCAAATTTTTTAGGCTTAAATGGCCAACTTAAAAATGAGGGCTATTTGATGGCTAAGACATAAACCAAAGCCGTTCAATTTAAAAAAGAAGAAGAAGAAGAAGAAGAAGATCAGCCTTATTTCAAAACAGCTTTTGTGATTAGTATTATAATTTTAGAGAATTTATTAATAGTGTAAATTAAACTTCTGCAGTTCAAGGTTAAAACCTACCTTTACAAAACTTTTTCAAAACTTTCACATTAATCGTTAACACCAAAACAAACGAGCCAACTATTTGTGATGAATGAGCAGAATTCAAAGAAAAAGAATACAATTTGGTGAAAACATCTCTAACTAAAAGCAAATAATAAAAGTAAAAAAGACAGTTAGAATATGCATATTCACACTTTAGAACTCATGCTATTAATATAACTCCAATTAATTGAACAATACAAAAAGAATAAAAGCGTGAACCGTTCTTACAGTTGGAGTGCAAATTTGCATTTTAGAAGCAAAATCTTGGTAAATTTGTACTCCCATACACTTAAAAACAAGCTCTCATTTTTAGAACTCGCAAATTTAAAACTCTTACAAAAGTTTTCTTGGATTTGCGAATCATCCTCTTAGTGCTGTGTGTGATTTTCCAATAAATCACTTTTTGAGGCTAGAGCCAAACTCTCTTACACCACTCATTGTTTTTTATAATGCATGGATTCTTTTAGATTTTATTTCTTTTAGTTTTAGCCGTTAGATTGGAAAATATCAAATGTACTACATTTTAAGTGGAAATACATGATTAAAATGAAAAAGAATTAATTGGCCTCAATTTTTACTCCTTCATCTCATAAAAACTATTACCTTTACTAGGCACAAAGCCAGAAAATTATGCTAGTGGGGCAAAAAAATATATTATTAATAAATAGTTTCACATTGACAACCATCAACGATGTGCTGTCATAGTTTGAAAACTTTGCACATAATATTATTACTTGTATTACTAAGTATATCATTTTCATTGTTTTAATGGATTATTTTTAGTATCTATGTCCGTTTCTATGATCCTTGTGGGTTAGTTCTAAGCTAGTTAAATGGTTATAAATGGTCTTAATTTCATGTCCTTGGTGTCCAATTTAATTCAATTCAAACTTGGAACTCAAAGGAACTTCATTGAGCTCATGTTTGCTTGTTCCTTGCTTCTTGTTTTGAGGATGATTTGAGATAATGGATTCAAGTTAATCCAACTTAAATAATGCATATAAATGTAGTATTACATGTGAGAATGAAGTAAAAATAAGATATATTTGAGTTGGCTTTAAGGATTGAAAGATTGAGCAAGTTTTATGCAAGATCGCATAAGAGCATAAAATGCTGTTAGGCCATTGACAATGTGTCACCAACGTTTGAAGATGCGTCACCAGCTATGCTTTAGGAAATTTGTGTGTTATTGCCTTTGGCAATGGGTTGCCAAGGCCTAAGCTCCTCAAGCTCAAGGTACCCTAAGAATGTCTCAATTTTTTGGTTATCATCCCTAGGACATTCTGAAATGTTCCATAGCTTCAATTGAGTCTAGAACTCATTTCTAATTGGGAATTATGCATTATTTAGTGGTAGCTAAGAGTTATGGTTAAGATAGGGTAAGGAAGGGTGGCTAAGGGGGTTAAAGTGCTAAAGTTATTAAGGGAGCACTAAGGGGATTAAGTCAGGTTTTAGATTCTTTTTAAGCCCTAGTGGGAGTTTTAGACCTTAGGGCAATGAAAAGGAAATCTAAGAAAATCTCAATCAAATCTTGTGGTTTGGTAAGTAAACCACTAAGAAACTTTAAGCTAAGCTAAAAAAACTTGTCAAGTCAGACCACATAAGGCGGCTACCCTACATAATAAGTTAAAGGGAAGGGATGGGTAAGAGGAGAATAAGTGACAATTTACTCTAAGTTGTCCGTCTGAGGTAGGCAAGGATTGATTAAGCAATGACTTACTTTAAAGCACTCGTAAGAGAACTTTATAGGGTTGGTTAAGTGTTAGCATAGGCTACGAGGGCCAATATCTAGGTACCCTAGCTGTAAGAGCTCACAAGAAGTTTAGCATTTACGGGTGTAAAGAAGTCCCAAGTGCATTTGCATGCGCATACTTCACCCATTCATTCATCCATCCATTATTTGCATTGTTTGTTGTTTTTACTCTTGTTATAAGTTATATTGTTGGTTGCTTGATTGCTCTATATGTTATATATGTATGTTTGTGTTGCTTGTACGATTGCATTTGTTTCTCTTGTGGGTGCCAAATCCCTTACTGAGACTTTCAAGTACTCATCCCTTAAGTGTTGTGCAGGTATTAAGTGGGCTGGCCGGGCTTAACAGTTGGTAAGGAACATTTATTAAGGCTAAATTTTTTTAGTTTAAAGGTACAATCTAAGCAGGAAATCTTTCATTTTTTAGTTACTTGTAACATAAGTTAGTACTGACTAAAGTGTTTGTCTTTCAATTTAAGGCTAAGTCAACACAAGGAAAGTGTGATTCATCACTTAAAGCTAGTTTGCTTGGGTGAAAAGTTAAGGATGGATTTTAACAAACTTATGTCTTTTGTATATGTATGATATATTCTTTATACTAAGAGTTGCCTCTATTAGTGTTCATTGGTGCGTATAACATTAGAGTTACTTGAAGTTAAAGTAACTAAAGGTTTATATCTTGGCTCATTTTGAATTGTGTTTTCATTAATTGTTGTGACATTGTTTTCAATGTTGTTTTTATTTAATTGTTATTGTATTACCAGGACAAAACATGCATATTTTCCATGCAGGGTAAGCTAAGTAACTAATTGCATATAATGATTTAAGATATTTGACGAATAATAACTAGCAAATTATAACCTAAGTGGGATTGTAGTTCCTTAAAAACCTACTAGTGGAGTAAATTCAGGGTCTTGGGAGCCTATTTTGCCACAATTGTTTATTCAATAAATTGATGTTTTATGGTTCTAGAATTTTAGAATTACTTGAGTATTGAGAGATAAATAGTTTGTGTATATTGAGATTTTGGGAGAAATTTGTGATTTATAATCCCTATGACTGTTGACATTTTACAATTTTTTTTTTTAGTAAAGAAGAGGGAAAAGAGGAGATAAGCTTCTGCGGGTTATCGTAATATTTGAGAAGAAAAAAGAATCACTTCACTGCCAATTCTAATTATTATTCTGACATATTTATGAGTATTTAATACTTAGTTGCTGGATCCATGGGATCCTTAAGGTTAGCCTTTTTTTTTTTTTTTTTACTTTTTACTAGACAAGACTCATAAAAAAATTACTAAAGACTACTCATTTAGAAATAAAAAGTAGTTTCTCTCATTGATTTATTGTTTTTATTTTTACCTTCATAGCTAGTTTTAATTATTATTCATTCATTGAAAAATTATAATTTCTAAATATAATTTTTTAAGAATTTTTTAGCATAAATTAATATGAATCTATTCAAGTCAAATTTAAGTAAAAATCATAGAAGACCCAACTTAAGTGAGATGGATGAAGTATTCTTTTTTGAGCCAATCAAATCATAAAACACATATGTCGAGTTTTTATATAAAATTTTTAAAGTATTTAACACTAAATTTGTCATAATCCATTTTATATGTGTTTTTCAATTGCCCATAATATACAAATACATGTAAGGTACACATGTCTCATATAATATGTCCAATACCTATATATTTATATTATTCATAATAGGCCAAATTATACATTTGGCCCTTAAACTTATGCAACGTGAACAAATTAGTACATAGCTTACTATTCATTAAGTATTGATCCCTAAACTTTGTAAAATATACGAGTCAGTCCAAAATAAACTGTACACAAGTTAAGATGTTAGAACAGTTGCTAAGGTGGTTATGGCTGTGACACTTCACTCTCTTCTCCTCAAGGATGAGCCTTTTTATCTTTACATTGTCGAACCAAGATCTAAGCATGTGACTTGGAAATTCCCAATTTAGGCCAGTAACGAAATCGAAGGCAGAAACTTCCTGTAGGATTTTCATCATCAATTCCTCTTACCGAGATCACTGATTCAAGATGACCCATTTTTTAGGTTGATTTTGAAATTCGTGAAGTTCATGTAGACTCAACTTTCAAATTTGAGCACGTCATCAATATCGGCGGACTTCTCTACCAAAAATACAATGATCACATTAAGAGATGCTAAGACCTGGCAAGAACTACTAGTACCACTGTCAATAATCAATTCATTCAAGCTAGTTCACAAATTTAAAAGCACAATTGAAAAGCTATCGAATCACTCCAACGGGAGGGAACATGATGCAGATTAACGAACAAGTTCTGGACAAGCTTGCCAAAGGGTTTGGGAAGGACATAAGGGCAAGTGTTAGTTGCTAGGAACATAGCTGAGGCACAATAGCAGATCTAGAGGCGCTTTTTTAATCCATTTGATGGATGGTTTTCACAAAACCAATTATCGCTTTTTATCGTGCAGCTAATGGTGAAGATGAGGGGGGTCTGGGGGTGTTTCGCCCTCTAACCCCATAATATTTTTCATAATTATATATATATGATATGCATTTTGTGAATGTTTCAAAAAAATTAAATAGTAAAAAAATATATACTCCCTCCATCCCAAAAGAATAAAATGTATTTCTTTTTTAGTTGTCTAAAAAAGAATGAAACATTTCCCTATTTAGAAAGTTTTTAATTTCTAATTTATCTTACTGACCTAATTTAAACTTTCATTATACAAAACCCAATAAAGAATTTTTTTTAATCTTCATTTAAACTCTCACTGCACAAAACCTAAAAAAAGAATCTTTTCTTTTTTCATCATTATTTAAACTATCACAACACAAAATCAAAAAATATATTTTTTTAATTTTAGCTTTATGGGCAAAATTGAAAAAAAATAACATAAGTTACATATACCTTAATCTCTATGCCCAGAAAAATATTTTAATTATTATAGGATGAAGGGAGTATAACAATAAAAATAGTAAAGAAATTGGATGTAAAAATTTATACCCAATATTAATATATTAGCCTCAATTTTTACTTGTAGTTGAAAATCTAATTATTTTTTGGATGTTTTTTTTGTCACATTAGTCAAGTGGCTTCTTAAAGCCAAATTGGAATTGGCTTATTATGCAAGGAAAAGACAAGTAGTTATATTAGCTTATATATAAAATCCACATAATTTATTTTTGAGGCATACAAAATCAAGATAGATAGATTGCATAAAACAATGAAAAAAAGAATAACTTGTAGTAGAAGAGAGTTGTGAAGAATCAGGGAGTAATTTTTTCTTTTTTTAAATGATTGTTTTTACTTATATGCTTATCAATTTTATTTAGTGGGTTTGATGATGGTTTTTGTTCAGTAAAACAGTACAAAATCCATACTGCTCCATTTAATAAAAAAAGTGGACTACCGCCACAATAGTTTTTACAAGTTGAAACTTACAATTGCACCTTCTACATTTTCCACGTCGCCCACTGCCTAATTTATGTGAATTACTTTTTCAATTTTTGTATTTTTTTTTATCTTTTTTTGTCATTATCAATTTCAATTAATTTTGTCCTAAAATTGCTATATGATTTTGGAGATTGAAATTAGTAAGTTTCAATATTTTTAATCATAAAGACTTAAATTATAATTTTAGTCTATTTTTTTTTCTTGTAATTTGAATAAATTATTTTTGCATATAAATTTTATACTAAAAATTCCTAAATCCCACCCCCTCAACCTGAAATCCTGGCTCTACCTCAGGGCGTAGTAAGGTTTACATTTTCATGGTGGTGGTTGTTATGATGGTCATGATCAAGGTAACAGTCATGATGACGCTGATGGTCATCGTTGTGACTGTGATTGGAGGTGGCAACATTGCAAAGAATTCATTAGTGAAAGAGAATGGTGAAGGGTTTTAGATAGGTGCAAGAAGGCAGACGTGCTATTTGAATAAGAAAGTATAGTCACCCAAGCCAACACTTTGGGGGCTTAAGGGCAATAATTAATTTGGCCGTGGAAAGAACTGATGTTTCCATTTAGGTCAGATCTCCAAATGCTTTAGCCACGAATAGAGGGGTCCAAAATTTCAATAGAATAAGACCCGCCACAGCTATCTCAGCAAGTGTTCAAATGCCATCAACTGTATATACTATATTTTGGACTAACTCGCATGCTTTTACGAAGTTCAGGAGCTAATATTTAATGAGTAGAGAGTTGTGGACTAACTCATTTGAGTTATATTAGTTGAGAGGTTAAATATATAGTTTGGCCTTCATAATATGTATGTATTTATCTATGTAATATATACACATATAAACATATATGTCACACTTTTCTTTTCTTAGTATTTTTATGAATTCATGGTGAAGACTGCTTGTTATCTTGCTTTTGCTTAGCTCTATGTAAAAATCCTCTGATAAAATTAGATTTTTGCGAGTAGGTGTGGAGCTTAGCCCATCCACCACGGGTTCATTTATTTTTATGGCGATTGTGTGTAAGGGCTTTGCCAACTAGAAGGAACTTGCATCTTAGAGGTTTAGATGTGGAAATGGTATGCCCGATGTGCCACATGGTAGAGGAGAGCGAAGAGCACCTTATTTTTTACTGCATTTTTACGGCAAGTGTGAGACGAATCTTAGGGATTACTCAACCGACTGCAAGTGGGAAGTGGGAGGAAGACCTACGGAACTTCTTGCAAGGGATAATGACCGAGCACTAAGGTTCGCGGTATATGCGTGGTTTATATGGTTCATTCGCAACCGTGTTGTTCATGAATTTCAATGTCAACTAGCGGGGAAAATGGCCAATTTGATTTCGGGTTGGCTAGAGAATTGGTCCAAGGTGGTGCTAAACTTAAGTTCAGTGAACACTACCACAGATGCGGGTGTTAGTTGTTGGCATCCCCTCACAGGAGGCTATTGTAAAATCAACATGGTATAAGAGTTGTGAATTGAGAATGCAATTCCTTGTCTTTCCACTGAAGAAGTAAAGTATAAGTAGGTTACAAACAGAGCCTAAAACAGGAAACTAACTCTATTCTTGGAAGTTTGAAATTTCTCAATTACAGTTGTATAATTAACCTAAATAAGGAAGCTATGATTTGGTATCTCTAATATGCCCCCGCAAGTTGGAGCTCCTACAGAGGAGTCCAATCTTGAGTAGTAACTGATGAAAGTGTGTTCGGGGTAAAGGTTTAGTGAGAGCATCCGCCAACTGATCTGTAGAAGAGACATGCGCCACTCGAAGAACGCCATTCTAAACTTGTTCCCGAATAAAATGATAGTCGAGTGCAACATGTTTCATGCGGGAATGAAACACCGGATTGGAACATAAATTTGTGGCTCCTACATTATCACAGTAAATGACCGGTTTCTGGGAGGAAGAGAAACCAAGTTCACCAAGAAGAAATGTGATCCAGCATAATTCGACAGCTGTAGCAGCAACAGATCGATATTCAGCTTTAGTAGATGATCGAGCAACCGTGCGTTGTTTCTTGGAACTCCAAGAGATTGGATTGCGACCAAGATAAACAATGTATGCGCTAGTGGAGGTGAAGTCATCTTTGTTACCAGCCCAGTCAGCGTCAGAGAAAGCATGAAGATCAAGTGATGAGCTACAATGAAGAAGAATACCCTTATCAATGGTGCCACAAAGATACCTTAGAAGACGTTTGACAGCACTCCAGTGATCAGTGGTTGGACGGTGCATGAACTGAGAAAGTTTGTTGACCACATATGCAATGTCCGGGCGAGTCAGAGAGAGGTATTGAAGGCTTCCCACAATTGTACGATATTCAGTGGGATCCGAGAGCACAGAGCCTGAGTGAAGAACGAGTGTAGGCGTCGTGGCGAGAGGTGTGGCGACCGGGCGAGCATCGGTTATCTTGGTATGTGCAAGAAGATCAGCAATGTATCGCCTTTGTGATAGAATGATGCCCTGTGAATGAGGGACAACTTCGACGCCAAGAAAGTAGGTTAACGGACCGAGATCTTTTAATGAAAACCGAGTTGCTAGAAGTGTAATGAATCCCTGAACTGCAGTAGAATCATTCCCTGTGATAATAATATCATCAACATAAACAAGAAGATAGAAAGTGACTTTGCTGTTGTTGAAAATAAACAAAGAGGTGTCTGCAGTAGAGTTGATGAAGCCGGAGTGGAGTAGAAAGTGACGAAGCTCATTATACCAAGCACGAGGTGCTTGCTTGGGTCCATAGATAGCTTTTCTCAATTTGCAGACATGTTGAGGGTGGTCAGTATCAATGAAGCCCTGTGGTTGTGTCATGTAGACATCTTCACTAAAAGTACCCTGAAGGAAAGCATTGTTGACATCAAGTTGGCGGAGAGACCAGCCATTATTGATCGCAATAGAAAGCACCAGACGAACAGTTGTTGGTTTTAAGACCGGGCTGAATGTCTCATGGTAGTCAACTCCTGAGCGCTGATGAAAACCCTTAGCAACCAGTTGAGCTTTGTACCTGTCAACAGAACCATCAGGCAAACGTTTAATGCGGAAAATCCACTTGCTGCCGACAATGTTCTGAGCCACATCCGGAGGAACCAATTCCCAAGGAGGAATCACAGCCAATGCATCCTTCGCCACTCTGTCCCTTAGGAATGCTGACAACAATGAAATTTCAAGAAAATCAATGTTTTTTTAGATATATGGGAGTATATCAGTTCGTCAAAATGAATGATGAGGGACAATGATACTTTGATAAAGAAAATTACTGGCAAAGTAAATGTTTGGAGAGCAAACTTTCCCTCTAGGAGAGAAAAGACAACTTGTTAATATTAACCTTTGATCACTTCTTAACAATAATAATTACAATAATACTAAGAATAATAATAGTTATAATTATAATAATAATAATAACAATAATGAAACTAATAATAATCTTTTTAACGTATTTTGTTTAAAATACGCGTGTAGATTAACGTTTCTTTGTTTCATTTTCGGAAATTTCTTATATTACCAGGATATTAAGTTTTTTTCCCCTCCATTTTCAGTTCCTCCCTGTATCTGTGAGCCTGAAGACGTACCCATTGTTTTTCCTCTCCGTTCGAAGTCGTTTGAGGCAAGTTTCTATTTTTTCTTCCTTTCGAATTGAAAACGGGATTTTTTAAGGGAAATTATTTTTAATTATTAATATTGATAATAAAACTTATGTGTTGTCACTGAAGTTTGAACATAGTTGTTGGTATTTGAATATGCAATTTATGTTAATTATTTGTTATCTGTGGATAGTTTTTCTGATGGATTAGAGTGAATATGATATTTCTTTGTGCGTTGTATAGATTATTTTATGGAATGATTATTAGTATAAGTTGATGGTAATAGGTATAGTTATGGTTTAGTTGGAGTGATTTAGTGTAAATGGTTAGATTATGTCATGGTCTAATAATAATAATAATAATCTTTATAATAAAACCATGTTCCAATAATATAACAATAATAATGCAGGAAAATTAAAAAATTGATTTGGAGACCAATAGAGAAAATGTAAAACCTTTAGGTATTAAGAGTTTAACAATTGCCTTTGGAAAAGTTGATGGAAAAAAAGTCTTATTTCACTGAAAAAATTAATTAAATGATGGTGACTTTGGAAAATAAGACATTAAAAGAAAAGTAACCAAGGAATTAAACAAAAACATTATAATTTATTAAACTTAGGGTCTAATATCAGAAACGAGAATAATATAGGGACTCGAATAAAAGTTTCAGAAAAAAGAAAAGTTAAAGTCACAGAATTGCGAAATCGACAATCGAAATGATATTTTCATTCGAATTTGTCACCAACCTTCCAAACGAAGCAACCAAACTCAACAATAAAAAAGAACAAAAGGAAAGGACATGCAACAGAGCGGGTCACAATCCAGCCCAACACCGAAGTACAAAATCATATATAATATCTTGGTTTGATACTCGTTTTCAGTAATAAATGACGATAATCTGAAGAGGAGGACTCACCGTCCTTCGACAAAATAATGCTAGCCTGATTGAACCAAACATGACTTGAACTCAAACCTAATCCTACCCCTAACCTTTACCGTAGACCCTAAATCTAAACTTAAACCCAAGACCCTAATCCTAAACTTTAAAACCCTAAAGACAAAATCTAACCTAAACTATAAGTCTATAATCCTAACAGTATAAACCCTATACCTAAATCTAAACTCTAATAGACATAAACTTAGACCATAATCTTAACACTAATTTTAAGTTTACCATAAACCCTAAATAAAAAATCTGAACCCTAATCCCCATAAACCCAAGACTCTAACCTTAACCTTAACCTTCACTATAAACTCTTAATCCAAACCATAAACCCTCAAACTCTAACCTTAAAACCCTGAAGCATAAAGTATTAACGCACAGTTTTAACCCTCATCCTAAACATTAACTTTCTTTATTCATTACCTTTTAAACTTAGTAAAGCCTATATGTAATAAAATATAATGAAGAAATTTTTTAATTTAAATACTAAGGACAATAAGAATAATAAGAACAATAAGAACAATAATTACGTTCGTTAATCATAAGAACAATAAGATTGAGAATAAAATTTGTTTATCTCACAATTTTTTAAGTTACTTACGTAAACATTAATGAACTTTTGTTATTTTTATTAACTCAATATTAAACTTCACTACTTATATCATTTAATAGATTGAGGTGTTTATGATTACGAACAGATTTTGTTTGTAATGGAATCCGCTTGTAGTTGGATGTACAGTAATCGTTTCTTGCCTGGCCGAACGGGTTACACACAACAGTGGGAGTCCAGGGTCGAAGAATTTATATCATTTGCTGTCTCTCACCCTGAAACTATGAGCGGGTTATGCATTCGCTGTCCTTGTTGGAAATGTAAGAATTTGCGATTTCAACAGTCTGATGAGGTCAGAGTTCATCTGTACAAATGGGGGTTTAAGCCTTTTTACTTGAATTGGACCGCTCATGGTGAGCCATTTAATGAAGCATCAGATACTGATCCAGGTGTGGGTGGGTTTGATCAGTTTGACCAGGGGAGTTCGACGAATCCATATGAAAGGATGGTATTAGATGCCGTTGCCCCTAGTTACTCACAAATTCCGGAAGCCAATGTTGCAGAGCCGAATGAAAGTGCAAAAAAAAATTTTAATCTTTTGAATTCAGCATCAACTCCTTTATGGGATGGGTGCGAAAATCGTTCTGAGTTATCTGCTGCTGTCTGTCTTCTCAACCTTAAGTCTGAGTATCACATGTCACAAGCATGTTTTAATGGCATTGCCCAACTGATGAAGGAGACTCAACCAACAGATAGTAAGATGTCATCAAATTGGTATGAAACTAAGAAATTAGTTTCACAGTTGGGTATGTCTCACAAGAAGATTGACGTCTGTGTGAATGATTGTATGTTGTTCTGGAAAGATGACAGTAGTGTGCGTATTTGTAAGTATTGTGGAGCTGAGAGATATAAGCCAAAAAAGGGAGGTCGTGTTAAAGATCGACCGAGAAAAACCATGCATTATTTACCACTAAGCCCTCGCCTGCAACGCTTATTTGCGTCATTGTTAACAGCTGAGCAAATGAGGTGGCATAAGGAGCAAACACAGGTCCCAGGTGTTATAAAACATCCATCAGATGGTGAAGCTTGGAAACATTTTGATCAGACCTACCCATGGTTTGCTTCGGAAGCACGAAATGTCAGATTGGGGTTGTGTGCCGATGGATTTACACCTTTTGGACCATCTGGGAAACAATACTCTTGTTGGCCTGTGATCGTTACTCCGTATAATTTGCCCCCTTGGATGTGCATGAAAAAACCCTATATGTTCCTTTCGTTGCTGATTCCATGTCCACGTAGCCCAAATCATAAGATTGATGTTTATCTACAACCTCTAATAGACGAGCTACGACATCTGTGGTTTGATGGCGTTGAAACATGGGATGTGTCATTGAAACAAAATTTTATTCTGCGAGCAGCATTAATGTGGACCATAAATGACTTTCCGGCTTATGGCATGCTATCAGGGTGGATGACACATGGGCGATTGTCTTGCCCTATTTGTATGGGCGAAAGTAAGGCATTCCAACTTAAGTATGGCGGGAAAATTTCATTTTTCGACTGTCATCGGCAATTGCTTGCCCGGAACCACCCATATAGAAGGAATTGTACTTGCTTTAAGAAAGGGAAATTAGAGAAGTCATTGCCTCTTCCGCACTTATCAGGTGAAGATATATTTGAAAGAATCTCATGGATTCCATCAGTTGGTAACGATGGGCCACAACATCGCCCATGCGATTATGGGAAATCACATAATTGGACGAAGCATTTTCTGGGAGTTACCATATTGGGCCACGAACTTAATACGACATAATCTTGATGTTATGCATATTGAGAAGAACGTGTTTGAGAATATATGGAATACTGTGATGGATGTTAAGAACAAAACGAAAGATAATGTGAAAGCACGGAAGGACCTGGAAATTTATTGTAATCGGCCGGAGTTAAACATGGTTCCACTTGATGATGGTCGTTCGTTCAAACCAAAGGCGAGGTTCACATTTGATGTTAACCAAAGGCAAGATGTGATCGCTTGGGTAAAATCTTTACGACTCCCTGATGGATATGCCTCGAATCTTGGGAGATGTGTTGATACAGCTGGTTGCAATATGTATGGCATGAAGAGTCATGATTGCCATGTTATGATGCAAAGGCTTCTCCCCATTGCCCTCGAAGCACTACCCGAGAATATTTGGAAGCCATTAACGGAGTTAAGCCTATTCTTTAGAGACTTGTGCTCTCCAGAGCTGCATGAAAATCACTTGTTTGCGTTGGAGGCCAATATTCCAATTATAATTTGTAAGCTTGAGAGAATTTTTTCTCCAGGGTTTTTTGATGTCATGGAGCATCTCCCAGTTCACTTGCCATTTGAAGCAAGGGTTGGAGGACCTGTTCAGTACCGATGGATGTATAAATTTGAGCGGTGCATGCATGACCTAAAAATGAAGGTTTCTAATACTGCTCATGTTGAGGGATCGATATGTGAAGCATACCTTATAGAGGAGACTTCCATCTTTTGCTCTCATTACTTTGAATCCCATGTTCCCTCCATGATGAACCGAGTACCGAGAAATGATGATGGTGGTCCTGTCCCATGTAATGGTGACTTGTGGTCCATATTCACCTTTCCGGGACGTCCATATGGTGCATGCCGATATAGATTCCTCACGGACGATGAACTCAGACTTGCAACCACATACGTTCTTCTAAACTGTGCTGAGATCAGGCCATATCTAAAGTAAGTCATCGTTCATGAAAAGGCATTCCAACTTTGATTATGTTGAAATTCAGGACTACTCATCAACCAAAACTAACATATTTTCATTTTTTCTGTTATTGGCCACAGTATGTTTGTGGACATGGTCAGGGAAACTGCACCCGAGATAACAATGTCTGAGATGGACATACACATTGAAAACAATTTCTCAACCTGACTCCGACACTATGTACGTGTGCTTTTAGTCAGTATGTATTGCAATATGTTAAGTTATAAAAGTCTCCATATATATTGTCCTAAATTGAAAATGTTTTACATAGGTTGATGACCCAGGTAACAATATTGTCGATAACATCTTGTGGGATGTTGCATGTGGGCCCTCACGTCGAGTTCAGACATGGCCGGTTTATTTCACAAATGGGTACAAGTTTCACATAAGTGAATGGGGGAAGGACAAATCAACATTTAATAGTGGAGTCTGCATACGCAGCACGGGTGCAAGCGAAGTTGAATGTGATTTTTATGGTATATTAGAAGAAGTCATTCAACTCGAATATCCGGGCTTTCCACATAAGAATGTTGTCTTGTTTAGGTGCAACTGGTTTGACCCAACACCTGAACGTGGAACTCGAATGCATAAACAGTTTGGGTTAGTTGAGATCCGGAATAGCTGCAGATATCAGAAGTTTGATCCTTTCATTCTAGCATCACAGGCTGACCAAGTTTACTACACACAATATCCGAGTAAGTCACGTGAAAGAAACGGGTGGTCAGCTGTTATGAAGATAAAACCTCGATGGATAATACAGTATGCAATTCTGGACAAGGATGACGTGTATCAAGACAGTGGATCCGTGAATTGTCAAGGAATTGAAGATGACCCAGTTGAGGAGTTAGCTGACCCGGGTGTGGGTGATGATATTGAAGAAGATGTATTTAAGGAGGGAGGATCTAATGGCGAGACAGAGGATGAGGAGGAGTTTATATCCGATGACAGTGACACTGAAGAGTCTGAGGAGTTTGACGAGAATGGAAGCAGTGGGTCGAATGAATGATTAGATAACATGTACTAGGAATAATGATAACCTGTCATTTCTAATGTGTAGAAAATATTTGGTAAATTTATGTACCCCTAATACTCCACAATATATGTCAGACAATATATGTTATGTTTAATTTATCTACTTAGCTAATAATAAATGCAGATGCCTCGTAAAGGGGATAACACCTATAACCGCCGACCTGGGAAAGGACCATTTGCGCAGTTTAAGGAGGTAATTGAGCCAATACTTAATGAACGACATAGGATGGGTTCTTCATCCCGGGCACAAGAGGATGTCGGTGTAGAGACGCAGGACACAACAGTGCCAGCGACGCACGTCCACTCACATGAGCACCGATCTGACGGCGGTGGAGGCACGCCATCTGGACATGGATCTGGTGCGCGCCACGTGAGGCACCCCATAGTGACGACTCATCCCTCAGATGATGATATACATATTGATGACATCCCATCATCGATGTCACAGACAGCAGGCCGACTGCGGATGAGGATATCCTCACATGGTAGCACGTAAGTGATAAATACCAGACACACATATTAATAATAGTAAGAGTAATTACTTTACATGGAATCATCAACAAGGCAGTAACTAACAATTTGAACGTCGCAGATTCATTCCAGCTGCAGCGACACGGTTAGTGACACCATGTTTCACCACACATTTCAAACCCTATTCTGATTGGTCCTCCGTCTCTCCGTCAGACCTGCAGCAATGGTGGCGTGTTTTTGAGGTATAACAATAATATTACTATGATAATGATGTAATAATGTTATAAGATTAAGAATTGTTTTTTTCCATGCTAATAGTTTAAACATATTAACCTGTACAGAGGAGCTGTGAATGGGATCCGATACACCATAATGAGGTGTATCGGGTGTGGAATATCTTGGGAGCACAGCATTACAGAAGCATGATGTCAGAAATTCAACGTGTGAAAGATCCTGTTAAACGTCGAGCGAAGGCAAACTTTATGTCAGATGCTGCATATGCGGAAATGGAGGCATATTGGGCGAGTCCAGAGTTCATTCAGAAGTCCGCTAGGTTCAAGGCAATGCGAGCAACAGTGACTGACGAGGATTCACAGTCTGGCTCTTGCAGCGCGACATATGCAGGGGGATCTATCTCGATGTCTGCACATCGAGAGCAAATGGTATGTATCTCGGTAATGTTCTTTCATTTTACATTTAAGATACTAATGAAATTAAATTACATATTAATGTTACGTTTCATTCAATTAGAGAGAGAGAGAGATCCTGAGAAGAAGGACCCTGGCTTGTTTAAAGTCCTTCAAGCAACACATAAAATGAAGAATGGGAAATATGTTAGTAAGCGCTGTGAAGAAGTTGCTGTAAGTATTATAACTGTTTGTTCACAATTATATTCTTAAGAAAATTACCATGTTTTACAAATAATGACTGGCTCAAATGTATTTTATTATGTTTCTGTAGACTCGTATCAGTGCAGAGATTGAGGAGCAAACACAACAAGAGGATGGAATAGAGGCAATTGATGAACTAGCAATCATTAGTACTGCATCTGGCGGTAGAAGGAGAGGCCGTGTATTTGGATTAGGATCTGAGCAGTGCATTATACCGGGACGCCGACAGCCAGGTGTCATCCCGCCTATCGACATCACACAGACACCGCAATTCAACGAGCAAGTACAAAAGATGATGGCAGAGGAGAATGCGCGAAGGGATGCGGAGTACGAGAGGAAGCTCGAGAGAATTAAGAGGAGACAGAGAGTAGAGATGGAGGCTCAGAGAGCCGCATTGGAGGCAAACCGGGCTCAGTTGATTATTTGTCGTTCGCTAAACCTTCCGTGCCCGCTGGCTCAACCAGTTCCACAGTATCCTGCTGACTCGGACTCGGAGGATGAGGAGATAGTCGGGACTCCGTGATGGGCGTCATGAACAGGTTAGCGCATTTCCAAAGTTCTTGTGTTATCAGACTGACATAATAATTTTTAGACATAATTAAGACTCAGTTGAAATTTCTGAAATGTGTAATCTGTTGAATGTTGTATGCTTTCTTCCAGACATATATGTTCTTGTTTTAATTATGCTGTATTTGAGAATATTTTATTTTAATTACGTTTGCATAGCTGTGTAATGTTTATTGCTGAGTAAAGCTGGGGGAACTTTTGAATTGATATGTTAATTTTGAATGTGTATTCAAACTAGGAAAAATACGAAACAACCGAAACCTGGAACGTTTAATGTACATTACCAACGTGCAAACGGGGAACTTACCAACTTGCGCGCGTTGGTAATTACCGCCTGTCATCCTGTTACCAACGCGTATGGAAGTTGGTAATTACCAACGGCTTCATAACAACTCCCTTACCAACTGATGTAAGTTGGTAACTACCAACGCGGGTTCTTACCAACTGTCAGGCAGTTGGTAAGTTACCAACGGCCCAGCAGTTGGTAAGTTACCAACTGGCTAGTAGTTGGTAACTACAACTACGCGATGGAAACCAAGCCTGGTTCATGACCGTTGGTAATTACCAACATTAATTTTACCAACTTTTACACATTGGAATTTACCAATGCGTTATTAATTGCGCGTTGGTAAAAAATTTTCCAACGTATTGAATACTAACTGCCATTTACCAACGTGCAGCAGTTGGTAAATTGCACTTACCAACTGCTGCGCGTTGGTAAATGGCAGTTGGAAAAGTCTTATACTTTAGTAGTGACGGGTTCATTTATTTTTTTGGCGATTGTGTGTGAGGGCTTTACCAACTAGAAGGAACTTGCATCTTAGAGGTCTAGATGTGGAGATGGTATGTCCGATGTGCCACATGGTAGAGGAGAGCGAAGAGCACCTTATTTTTTACTGCATTTTTTTGGCAAGTGTAAGACGAATCTTAGGGATCACTCAAGCAGCTGCAAGTAGGAAGTGGGAGGAAGACCTACGAAGCTTCTTGCAAGGGATAATGACCGAGCACTAAGGTTCGCGGTATATGCATGGTTTATATGGTTTATTCGCAACCGTGTTGTTCATGAATTTCAATGTCAACTAGCGGGGAAAATGGCCAATTTGATTTCACGTTGGCTAGAGAATTGGTCCAAGGAGGTGCTAAACTTAAGTTCAATGAACACTACCACAGATGCGGGTGTTAGTTGTTGGTGTCCCCCCACAAGAGGCTATTGTAAAATCAACATGGATGCAGTGATAGATTCAACGGAAGGCAAATGGGGCCTAGGCATTGTTTGTAGAGACTCAGCGGGCAAGGTAAGGTCTGCTTGTTCCTATGGCATGTAGTACCCGAGGAGATATGCTCTTTATATGGAGTTATGACCATGCTTTGGTATATAAGGGAAGTAACGTGCCATGGTTTAACTTCTATCGAGATTGAATCAGATTCTTCAACTATTGTTACTGAGCTGCAAAAAGGTCTTTTCCCTTCTTTATTTTACTTTAGAGCCATTATAGACGAGGCTCGCACTTTAGGTGGTTTTTTTTATAAGTGTTCTTTTTCTTTTGTTAAGCGTTCTCTAAATGGAGTTGCCCCTATCTTAGCTAGGAAGGGCCTCCATCTAAATGAGAGGGTGGCTTGGGGGACCCCTTTTCCGGACTGGTTGTTGCATGCTTTGAGTTCGTAATTCAATAGTTCTTTTTTACTGTAAAATATATATATATATTTTTATGATTTTTGTAAATTCCCATTTTCATTTTCATGCCCGCTCTTGCTCTTTATGACTTAGGTTATGCATAATTTGCCCATGCAAGGTTTATGTGGGCAAAAGATGAAATAGAACCTAAAAACCTATAGGTATGGGTTTTAGTTTTCAAAACCCAAACCCCAAATCAAATAGTAAAGGAATATATGTGACATGAACTTGAACCAAACTGAGCATTCTCTGGTTTGGAAAACCACATCTACCCTTGATCGATTAAATAAGAAAGGAAAGAAGTGTACTCTAAGAGGCTTTTATACAACCGGGCATCATCTATAAACTTAAATAATTAAAACACAAAACCAAAGTTTTTAATACTATTATCGTTATGTATGTACATCATTTAGATTATATGTATATTGCATATAGTATATTATATTACATACTGATACTTCTGGTTTTGTGTGTGTACCTTCAAAAAATTCAACCAACACTTTGATCCCAATTAAGTTTATAACTAATAAGATTACCAATGCCTGGTTTAGAACTTTCCTTTTCTAGAATTCAAACGTCAGACATTCGTGGTTCATCCACAACAAAGTCAGAACCACATTTCTTTATTGGTTCATCCAGTGGTGGAACAGGTTTGGAGCAGATGAAGCCTCAGATATGCTCCAAGGATATAAGATCTTCAGAGAAGATTACATTCCTCCAGCAAGAGAAAATAGATTCCATCATTATTAATACTCTTTGCCAAATTCACTTTGACGTGGATCTGTAATTGGGGATACTCCACGAATATTCATCAAGAAACAAACACAGTGCGAATCATTAGAGAATTGGGAGTAAAACAGTGGAAAGATTTTCAGTCCACATCTTCTTCACCTCTTCATTACATGTTCTTTGTCTTTCATTAGTTTTCTTTTCTTTTCATTTTCATTTTTCTTTTTCTTTCTTTGTTTTATAATTGATTATTGAAACGGTGGTAGAAGATCCATAGCAATCATCGCAGTTGAGATTGTAGTTATTGATAGTGGGAAAATCCTCATCTTGTCTATCTTGTCTTCTTGTTTAGGTTCTTCAAATTGTATTATTTCTTTCATTTACTACTAAAAAATGGCCTTTTTCCAACTGTCATTTCCAACGGCAAGCCGTTGGAAATTTTGAAGTTTCCAACGCAAAACCGTTGGCAACCAAGCCGTTGGTAATCAATGCGTTGGAAGTTCATATTCCAACGGCCCAGATGAAAGCAGTTGGAAATTCCAACTGTCAGCCGATGGAAAATTTCCAACGGAAATTTCCAACGGCTGTAATAATTTTTTTTTTTCAAAATTTAGTTTTCCAACTGCTTAGGCAGTTGGAAATTTATCCTTTTTTTCCAACTGCCTTTTTCCAACTGCTTAGGCCGTTGGAAAATTTTTATACAAAAATAAAAAAAATATGTATATATATAACATATATTTTAATGTTAAATTATATTTTATATTTTATAAGATGACAAAAAAATTAAACTAATTATATCTTATATTACACAACAAAATTCAAAACAAGTCAAAAAATCACAAAATTATAAAAAATACATAAAAATACAGAAATAATAAAATCAGAAAAATTACATAAACAGCAAAAAATAAGAAAAATTATACTAAAAATAAATATGCACTAATATAAAATAAAACACAACAAATACAACAACAGATCCCCAAAATTGAAAAAACAAAGAAGAAAAATTAAAACGACAGTCTGCAAATGCGGCGGTCGGGGAGGGTGGCGGAGCAAGGAACGACGGTGATGACCGGATTTGGGTGCGAGCAGCGACGAACAGAGGAGAACGACGGATCTGGTGCATATCTGGGCGATGACCGGCGAGGGGAGCGCAGCGACGAGGCGGAGACAGGTGAGCAAATGGAGAGCCGAGACGGAGCGCCGAGACGGAGAACGGAGACAAAGAGTGGAGACGGAGCGCCGAGAGCGAAGAGAGCAGAGAGAAAGGGAGAAAGCAGGGAAAGGAGATAGGCGAGGGAGAAGTCCAGACGGAGAAGAGGCAGAGGCGGCGCGGGCGGATTTGGTGTGTGCGAGTGCGACGGATCACCGGTGGATTTGGCGCGAGGTGAGCCAAGGCGGTCGGCCGACTACGGAGAGCGACGGAGAGCGAGAACGAGCAGAGAGAGTGAGCGACGAAGCAAAAACTATGACAGAGCAGAGATAGCCTACGCGGTCGGTCGACGACGGAGACGGAGAGCGAGCAGAGAGAGAGGGAGAGAGTGAGGAGCAGAGGAAACGGTTCGGCAAGGAGCAGAGGAAACGGATGAGACTAATAAGGGAGAGACAGATTGTGAGCGGCAGAGGAGTGGAAGAGATTGTGATTGATTAGGGCTAGGTTAAGTTAAGATGTATATATAGGGGCTATATGGGCTGGGCTTTAATATTTGGGCTGAGATATAATATATATGGGTTAAGTTATATTATAGTAGAAAATATATGTTACATACATTATATATATTAAATATTATAATATGTTTATATACATTAATATATATGTTACATATATTATAATATATAAAACACTGTACTATAATATATATGATAGATTAATATATATAATATATATATGTGTTAATATATATCATATATATGATACATTAACATATGTGATATATAATATACATACATATATCATAATAATAATAATAATAATAATAATAATAATAATAATAATAATAATAATAATAATAATAATATATGTATGGCATATACATCATATATCATATACTATGTATATGTTATTATGATATGTTTAAAATATGATATGTATTATAGTATGTACAAAAATATACTAAGTATAAATATAATAATAATGTGTAAGATATATATACGTATTAATATATATGTATTATGGTAAATATATATAAATATCAATATAAATGCAATATAAAAATGCATACATATAAATATGTGTGTATTTTCCAACGGCTTAGGCAATTGGAAAAATAAAAAAAATAGGCAATTGGAAAAATAAAAATAGTTTCCAACGGTCTAGGCTGTTGGAAACAATAAATATTGAGATGCACAGTTAACTTACATATTTTTCAACGGTTTAGGCCGTTGGAAAGGTGTCCGTTGGAAAATTTTCAACACTTTCAACAGTCAAGCAGTTGGAGAATTTTTTTTCACAAGGATCAATTTTTTTCTGCAGTTTCCAACGGCCTAGAACATTGGAAATTTCCAACGGTCAAACTGTTGGAAAATTGCCCGTTGGTAAAAAGGGTTTTTTTAGTAGTGATTAGGGCTAAATATTCTTCCTTTGTTTTTGCTGTTGCTGCTAGCTTTGCACTTTCCATTGCTCTGTTGAAGAAATGTAGCCTATTGATTGTCAATTGCAGGAGTTTGCTTCTTGTCTTGATCAATCTTGTTGTTTATATATACATATATATGTCAAAAAATTATTTTAGCGTGATTAAACATAATTTTTTCCCTAATTTACTAGAGTATTGTTTTTTTCGTAGGTATTAGTAAATTAGTTTTTTTACTAAATAATATTGATTTTTTTCTATATATTTAATTTTTTTCATTTTTGTACCAAAAAAATATCATCTTGTAGACACAACACACATATATTATTTATATTAGGACAATTATGTTAAAAATAATTAGAATACATAAAAAATGAGCAAAATAATTATATTTAATATTTCTCATCTTAAACTAATATTTTATTTTAACTTAATAACTTTTAACCCAAAAACTCCCAACCTTAGCCGCCAGCCACCCTTTTCCTACTCTAAAAAAATCCCTTCAATCTTAACTTAATTGGCCAGATCCGGCTGGATTTGGCCATCCATACTAAATTTTTTCATTTCTTCTATCCAAAAAAGAATGAAACATATTTCTTTTTTAGATATCTCAAATAAAAAAAATGAAATGTTTTCTATTTTAGAAAATTTTCAACTTCTAATTTACTTTACTACCTTAATTTAAACTCCCACTATACAAAACCAAATAAAGAATTTTTTTTAATCTTCATTTAAACTCTCATTGTAGAGAACCCAAAAATGAATCTTTTCTTTTTTATTCATTATTTAAACTTTTATTATACAAATACCTTAATCTCCATACCCAGAGAAACTTTTCATTTATTATGGGACGGAAGGAGTATTATTTTTTCAAATAATTGACTTCACCAGTGGTGTTTTTTTTTTTCTTTTTGCTTTTGTCAAATTCGGTTTTCTTTTTTCTGACAGAAGAAATGAAGGAGTTGTAGACTGAAAAGACAGCAGCAAAGAGTTCCACTTGATGGAGTTTGGTCAATCTCCTCTCTCATAGTAGATCGGGAGTTAACGTTTATTAGTCTAAGCATTATGCTATATTTGTGTGTTAGTCAATCATTATGCTAGGTTTGTCTCACTTAGTATTGAGAGCTTTTTATTTTGTCAGTTTGTAGGTTCAAATACCAAGTATACTCATGTATTTTCTACAGTTTTTTTTGTGTAGTACGGTATCGTAAAGATACTATGAATAGCATAAGTTGAGCATATTGTCTCTTTGAAGTGCAGCGTTTGTATCTTATTGGTAGATATTGTATAACCTACAGTTAATAGACAAAAATTTTCATAAAAAATTATTTTATTTTATTTAAAAATAGTTGACATACAGTGCGATATATCATGTGATTTACCTAGCGGTAATGGTATTGAACACCTTGATCTGTTACCAACGGTCTTTATTTTTTAAAGTTGAAACCAAAACGACCAAGCAATACCTATTGAAAGTTTATAGTTAAGGAAGTTTGAAAGTAATTTTTAATTTTTTTTGGAAAATTTTTTTGTCAAATTTTCTTTTTTCGGTCAAATATGAAAAAAATCATAAAGAATTATAGTAATTACTTTTTCAAAAAATGTTATCCAAGTGATTATTAATTATATATGAATTAGTTCTCAAATGGAATTGATTCTAGATAAAAAAAAATAAGTGAAAATGAAAATAATGTAGTATTATTTTTAATGGAAAAAGAAATTTACAAGATTCTGGATTTTGTGTTTACACGGTTTGGCTATATTTGTCGGGGCCTTTTTCGGACATTTTTCACGCCGCTGCCCTTCCATATGATGGTGCATGTAAATTGATGCTTGAACCGGCCGGTGCAATTTTTGGTCTTGGGCCGAAAATTGACCAGTCAAAACCCTAGCTCATTCCGCCGTTGGAAATTCGAATCACCTCTGTTTTGGGTCTCACCTGCTTCATAAGTTGTGGCTCCATCGTTCTGCTTCGCGGTCTTTGTACTCGGGTAAGAAACTCGAGGAAATGAGGGTTTTCATGCCCAGATTTTTAATGCGCCTAGGTCGGCAGAATGATAGAATCAGAAATGGGCAACAGCATTCTGCCCACCAATCTCAGCAAGGTAATTGTTCGATTTATGTATTTTCATGTCAGTTGATCTTGAACACGACATGTATATGAATGTTAACTCTGGAACTGCCATGGTAATGTAAGAAACAAAGAAATGCTTTGATGTGGTTTCTTGGAGGGAGACTAGAAAACTTGATTCCAAGATTAAGTTGTATGATGATCATTGCATTAACAAAAAGATGGCCTAACGAGTATTCATTAAATGAAAGACTTATTTGTCCTGGGAAATAAACCACTGTAAATCTTTTGTAACAAAATCTACTTGAAAATCGGAGATTTATAGTTTGCATCTGCCTTTTTGGTCGTTTGTGCAGCTATATATGAGTTACCACGCCACTATGTTCCTGTTGGACTGGGAACTCTTGATCTCGACAAACCCTCTCGTTCTCATGGCAAACACACCTCCTTGCAGCTGAAGATGTTTTTGCACAACATCAGTCCTGTAGAATGCAGTTAAAAGACGACTAATTCCTGATAAAGGGCATATTGGATATATGTTATTCTGACTCAAGGGAGTTTAGAGTGGAAGATACTTTTGTGCAACGAGGTGTGTTAGTTGTAAGAATTGAGAGGGTCTGTTGGTCAAGCAAGTGCTGGAGACTATGAAGGAGCTGATTGTAAAGGTTTATGGAGGTGAATAGCATTTGCCTGAAGAAGTCCTGTGTATTTTGAACTTAATGAGGGAAGCAGTTTGTGTATGTATTTTTAATTTCTCTACTTCTGTGATGCATTATATTTATCATCAATCATCTTGTGCAGTGATGCTGGGGATGATTTTTTTAACAGGGAGAATGATACTCTGATTTTAAGCCATCCTTTTTTATGGATATTGATGGGGTTGACAGGATTTATGTAGGTTTGTGGGATTTTCAGAGATCATCCGAAGCTTTTAGAGAGCGTAGGTTTGTGGGATTTTCAGAGATCATCCGAAGCTTTTAGAGAGCTTTTGGTTAAAAATATTGAGTGATGGTAAATGATGAGAAGATAGAGAGTTGGATTAAATATGATGAATACTTTTTAGAAAAACTATGAACAGGTGAAGACATGATAGCAAAAAGGTTTCTTAAAGTACTCCAAGAAAATTGTAGTTCTATGCAAAGACTGGGTCTTGTTGGTGGGGATGATGATGGGGAATATGGGAAACTCTCCTATTATGAGGAACTTGAGAAACCCTCTTGGCATACTTTTCAAATGTCTTCTTTGGTTTGTTTGTGCAGAAAGAAGTTAAAAGTTCATAACCTGCCCGATATCTATGGTTTGCGGTTGTAGTTTTCCACATAAAACAATTTCAAGGTAATCCTGTGATGCTTCTATGATATTTTTTTGTTTATATTTTACACTGGTTGTTAATCTCTACCTCATTTCTCTCTTGCAGACTATTCTGATTGAATGATGGTGACAAATTTTTTGCTTAGCCAGATGATTCGCCAGCTCTTTCTCATGGGAATTTTGCTCGAACTGATATTCTGTATGTGCTTCCTCCATTGTGTTGTTCTAAAGCATGATGGTCATGGGATTAATATTGATGAAAATATTGTCTGCTATTTGCATAGTCTGTGAACTTCTATTGTGGTTAGTATTTTTGGAAAAACCTGCCTTTTACCTCTATTCGCATTTCCTTGATATATTGGCTGCTCCACTTCGTCTCTTTACTATTCATTTGAAACATGTGTGGTGCTCTCAGATGTTCTGTTGTGGGCATTAGTCCTAGTCTTCATGTGTTGATGGGATACACTGTCGCTGTTCTTGGTAGCCATTGGAAAATTTGTCTAGTCCTTCTTGGCTAAGTTTAATAGTCTACCAGCTAATGAATGGCTTTGTAAGCTAATGGACATATAACGAATGTCTTCTTCTGGTAGTGTATTGTCTTCTACTAACTATGCTACATCTAGTTTCAGAAAAGTGGTGAATGGAACTGTCCAGTCTTTTCTCAATTTCTTTGTAGAAGGGTTTGTTCAGTCCATCTCGTCAAAGCTAAAGTGTATTTGAGTGTTTAGTTTTGAATGCTAATTTACTGATAATAAATGCCTTCTTCTAATGGTCCTGAGCTACTTTTTGATATAGTCTCAGGTCAGTGGAGATGAAACATTTCTTGTCCTTTTATCCCCCATTTCTTTATAAGATGTTTGTTCAGGCAATCTTGGCAAAACTAAAAAGTTTGTATGACTATGTTTAGTGTTGAATATTGATGGGCTTCTGCCGTAAGTCTTCTGAAGTGCTGTTACTTATTTCTTTGTAGGAAGGTCTGCCCAGTCCATCTTGGCAAAAGTAATAGCCTTTATAACAATGTTTAGTTTTGAATGCTAATGGACTGATAACAAATGTCTTCTTCTAATGGTCCTGAGCTACTATCTAATATAGTTTCAGATCAGTGGACATGAAACATTTCCCCTTTTTTCCCCATTTCTTTACGGAAATGTATGTGCAATCAATCTTGGCGAAGCTAAAAGGATTGTATGTCAATGTTTAGTTTTGAATGCTAATGGATGGCGAAGCTAAAAGGTTTGTACGTCAATGTTTAGTTTTGAATGCTAATGGACTTCTGCCAAATGTCTTCTCAGGAGCTGAAACATATCTCTTCCTTTGCTTTCTTATTTTCATTTTTTTAGAATGTCTTTTCAGCCCATCTTGGCAAAACTAGAAAGTCTTTGCAGCAATGTTTGGTCTGAATGCTAATGGACTTATAACAAATGTCTTCTTATAATGGTCCTGATCTACTATCTAAATATGGGTTAGATCAGTCGAGATGAAACATTTTGCTTCCTTTTTATTTCATTTTTTTTTTTAAATGTCTTTCAGTCCATCTTGGCAGAACTAAAATGTCTTTGTGGCCACGTTTGGTTTTGAATGCTAATGGACTTATAACAAATTTCTTCTTCTAATGGTCCTGAGCTACTATCTTTATATGATTTCAGATCAGTGGAGATGAAACATTTCTCTCATTTTGGCTCTTCATTTATTTTTAGAAGTGTCTGTTCAGTCCATCTTGGCAAAGCTAAATAGTCTTTATGGCAATGTTTGGTTTTGAATGCTACTGGACTTATATCAAGTGTCTTCTTCAACGGTCCTGAGCTACTACCTAATATAGTTTCAGATCAGTGGAGATGAAACATTTCTTTTCCTATTCTTTTTCGTTTATGTACAGGACTATTTGTTGTCCATCTTGGCAAAACTAAAAATGTCTTTATGGCAATGTCTAGTTTTGAATGATATTGCATCAGTTTCAAAGTTTGTATAAAAATGTGCTTAGTCAAACTTGGCGAAATTACAAAAATGATAAGGCAATGTTTAGTTTTTAATGCTAATATTTGTTTGATATATCGCATCTTAGCAGTCTCATGTCACTTGTGCTCAATGCATTAGCAACTCAATGGACATGTAACATTAAAATCATGCAGCTTGTTTATTACAATCTCGAATAGAGCTTGTAGCCTTGTACATTTCTTGCTATCAAGCATTATCAGACAAATGATATGGCAGCGATCGTTAACTTTTGTTATTTGAATATCAGATGGTGCATGGTAAACTTAGAAAATTTTCATGCACATATAGTCCATCTTGGCAAAGCTATGAGCTATGGAACAGCAATGTTTAGCTTTGAATGCTAATGGACTAACATCAAAGTTCAATCTTTTACCCTGTTCTGTGATTTAGCCAGATGTGAAGTTGCAGAATCATTAGAGATGGAACATTTTTGTTTCCATTGAACTGTTTTCTTTGGGGGTAAAATGGATTAGAAAATTGAAAAGAGCTGGTTACATGTTCAATATAAATATCTGGTTTACAACTTGTCACAATGTCAGTCTAAATACTTCTAGTGTATTTCGAAAGCACATGCTCTTGTGAAAAATTGGTCCAAAAGGAGTTTCCAGATGCTGTTGGATGCGGACATGGCGAGGTACAGATTTGTTTTGGGTCCTGGACACTACGTATGGAAATTCTGGTTGAATTGAAATTCTGCTGCACACGACGTATAATTTCCTTTAGCTAGCGATGGATATGGTGTGTAGGGTTTAGAGAATCTTGTATACCTGTTCTCTTGTAAATTCTGTAATTTAGCTAAAAAGAATAATTCTAGAACTACAATCTCTTGTACAGTAGTGTTGCATCGGACAATGATTGATGCCAAGTTATGCATAGGTGTTGCTTAGTAAGTTGTATAATATCTATTTCATAAATCAGTTTTTAAGAGAAGTTAATAGGTATGCTACCCAAGAAGGTGGCTTCAAAGAGCAATAACATGCTATTCATAGGGCAATGTGGAAACCATGAATGTAGTACAGAGATTGATTTGGCCCAGGGACCCTTTTAGTAAACTAGGAATTTAGTGAACAAACAGCTATCCAAGTTAAGTTGCTCCAGAAATAGCACACAATGCTTTTTACTTGTGAAACTTCATCTCTTTTTAATCTCTTTGTAAGACTCGAATGTTTTCACCAAACTTAGGACAAAGAGAGTATTATGTCTAAATAAAGACAACTAAAACCCAAACAGAAAATATTAATCCTTTTGGTTCATATATTTGTCCCTTGGCTCATCACTGTTATGGGGGAAACAAAATTTCATCAGAAAGCCTGTTCGAGTGGAAGAGCTTCTCCGTCTCTGCAAGCACATTGAAAATTCCCTCAAACACCTCAGGCAACAGAGCCTTCCAATCACCCGTCCTTCTAGCCAGGTGAATGAAAAGAGGACTGGAACCAAATTGATAGAAGTGAAATATCAATTCAGGTCTTAAAATTGAAAATGACTGTGCTAACATGACCGTTTGTAACCATCATAGATGCAGCCCGTAGCTACAACAACTAATGCGTAAGCAAGTGCACTTAACTTGGGATTGGGTGGTGTGGTTGTAATGGAGAATCACTTCAAACCAACTGGAACAGCAATATTCTGGAAATGACACAGAACCCTAGTACTATGAAAAGGTTGCCCCCTGTGTTGTTTCCAAGAGCCTATGTCCATCAACACCAACAACCTGAGTACGGTCGCATCCTTGAACCACATATATAACATGCAGTGCTGAGTCATCGGGGAAACCAGGAGAGTACGTTGCACTTCCTTCCAACCTTTAAGCACCAAGCTCTATCTCCCCAACCAAAGGTAATGTTGTCAAACTTGGCCCAAAGAATAAGTCGGAGAAGTGACTGTGGTGGTGGACCACCGAGTTTGATCAGTTTAACTAGATGGGCCAACCATAATATATATTAGCCTTCGTGCACAAGCATACTCACACCTTATCAAGTATGTTCTGCTTCTGTTATGCAAAATATAGCCTTCTTCCAAGTTTTTTTGTACATAAATCATATAGTAACAATTTATTATGTTGTATTTTATAATAAATAACATTTAATTTCATTGTACCCATATATAGCCAATCATTTATACTTCAAAATTAAAATCTTAAATATTCCAAAAGCATGTATGAATAAAAGCATCACTGCAGTCATAGTCATAGCTTTTTTGTTTTTGTTTTTTGTTTTTTACCTTTGCAAATTTGGGCTAACTAGTAAATTATTAACCCAAAATAATTGAGCCAACAAAGTTGCCAAACTCAAATGGTAAAAAGAAAAAATGTCAAACTTGCATAAATCCTGTTTTAACCATATTGACCGAGATAAATGGGTTAATGAGTCAATTGGGTTTGACTTGAACGGTTTCAAGGGTATCACTCAACCCGTTGTGTCTATTGGGTTACGGTTGAACTGGTCCGTGTGAAGCATTTACTAGTTATTTTACTTTGTTGTTAGTTTTACTCTTACGGTTAATAAAGTCAATCCTAGTCTTTAGGCTAAGTTAATGTTTTGTTAAGATTCTATCTTAGCCTTTAGCCACGTTTAGGATAAGGTGCCAACGTGGAGTTTGTTTTTAGTACTTCTCAGTTTGTAATAGGCTTATATAAGCCTCAGTTTGCCATTCAATAAAGGGTGCTTCACCTCTCAAATATTGTGAATGTTTGTTCTTGTTTTGAATCAATCTTACAATTGGTACTAGAGTGTCTTACGGGCCTGAGTGAGTGACCAAACCAATGTGAAAAGAAAGAAAAAAGGAAGAAGTGATGACTACGTCTGCAGAGAGGACCTTTGTTCAACTAGCCATTCCCAAATTTGATGGGCATTATGATCATTGGTCAATGTTGATGGAAATTTCCTACGATCAAAAGAGTATTGGAGCCTGGTGGAAGAGGGAGTTCCGGTACAAGAGGAGGGTGCTAAGGTGATGCCGGCTCAAAAGAAGGCAACTGATGATCAGAAGTTAAGGGACCTAAAGTTGAAAAGTTATTTGTTTCAGGCAATTGACAGGATTATTTTGGAGACAATACTTTACAAAAGCAATCTGGTATTCAATGAAGCATAAATACCAGGCAATCAACTTAATTTATATGTTAATTTTTATACCTATTTTAGGTTGATTTTATTATAATTAAGTAATTTATTACTCTCACTTGTTTAATTTTTATTTTATTTAGGTTAGGAAACTTGTCAAAGCAGTTGACCAGATTTTTATGAAATCAAATGACTGAATTGCAAGAATTTATAAAGTAAGATGTGTACCTGGAATTGGAGGAAACTCTCTCACAATTGACTAAAATATCCTTTTTATAATGTTATGTTATATTTTAAGTCAATGGTATTTTAGTTATTTGAAATCAAAAGGCTAAGGATTGGAAACCTACAAATATTAAAAGAGAGGGTAGCTGCATGAGCTGAAAGACGAATCGGACAGAGGAGCGAAAAGAAGTTCAACGCGAGCAGAGGGAAAAAAACAGGGGGAAGCAAAACATTGAGATGAGTTGCGCACAAGGGAGCATAATTTTTGTTCCTGGGGAAGAAAAGGAAAGCCGCACCAAAAAAAGACAAATTTGGCTTTATTTTCTTCTTTCTCTGGTTATTTTCTAACTGATTTTTGGATAGTTATTTATGGCTTGTTGTTACTCCTTGAGATTATTGGATATTCTTTTTCAATCTAGCATGAGAGGCTAAATTTTTATGCTAAGGTTAAAGATGTAACATAGTTGAATTATTTTAATTAAATTTATTTGGGTTATATTTTAATTATTTTAATTATTTGGTTTCTGGATTTTGGCTGTAGTAACCATTTGTGTTGCCCAAAGGAATGGTTCTCAATTTTTTATGGAGAATTCAGACAATTCGTGAGACTAGGAGATAATTCAAAGATGATGGTGATGGGCAAAAGAGATGTCAGATTGCAAGTAGATGGATCGACCCAAGTAATCACTTCAGTTTACTTCGTACTTGAGTTGAAAAATAATCTCTTGGGCATAGGACAATTACAAGAAAAGGGGCTTGCCATTCTATTTAAAGATGTTGAATGCAATCTGTACCATCCAAAGATGGAAAGGATCATAGAATGACTTCAAACCGAATGTTCGTTATATTGGCGTTGATCGTGCCTCCAAGTATAACATGCATGCAAGCTACTATTGAGAACAACTCGCAATTGTGCACTGCAGATTTGGACATCTTAGCTTCAAAGGATTCAACACACTTCAAACAAAGAAAATAGTGCAAGGATTGTCAAAGCTCATGGCTACATCGAAGGTGTGTGCTGACTACATGGTAGGCAAGCAACATCATGAGGCTATTTAAAAAACAAGGCCTTTGGAGAGCTTCGTGGTGTCTTCAGTTAGTTCATGCTAACGTCTGTGGTTCTATTAAGCATGAATCACACAACAACAAAAGGTACTTAATCAATTTTCTTGACGATTGTAGTAGAAAGGCACGGACTTTTTTCCTTATAGAAAAGTTTGAAGCTCTTGGAGCATTTAAGAAGTACAAAGCTGTGGTAGAAAAGGAGAGCAACAATCCTATTTGCTGCCTGTGGACTGATAGAGGTAGAGAGTTCACGTTGAAGAAGTTCAATCAGTTCTGTAGTGAGAATGGTATAGCAAGGCAACTTACCGCAGCCTTTACACCTGAGCAAAATGGTGTGGCAGAGAGGAAGAATTGCACAATCATGAACATGGTATGTTGCATGTTATCTAAAAAACAAATTCTTAAAGAGTTTTGGCCTAAAATTGTTAACTAGGCAGTACATGTTTTGAATTAGAGCCTAACCTTAGCTGTAAAAGATGTTACACCTGAAAAGGCTTGGAGTGGTAACAAACATATTGTTGACTAGTTCAAGGTTTTTGGGTGTATTGCATACATACATATCCCAGATACTAAAAGATCAAAACTGAATGAGAAGAATATAAAATGTATCTTGCTAAGGGTAAGTGGCGAGTCGAAAGCTTGTAGACTCTACAATCCCATCTTGAAGGAAATTGTGATGAGCAAGGATGTAATATTTGCTGAAGAAGAAGCATGGGATTGGAAGAAAATAGTGAAAAGTTAAAAAAAATGACACCTTGGAGTGGGGTAATGATGAGGATGGGGAAGAAACACAGCACGATAGTGATGAAGAGGGTGAAAATGATGATAAAGATATCAATTCTTCACCTGGTGGAGAGATTATGTGACAGGCGAAGGGTTATCAGAGGAAAAAGATAAAGGGCAAAACCTGGTGATGTTCACCATTTTTTAAAATCCTGTCACTTTCGAGGAGGCTGTGAAAAGCTCAAAATGGAGAGAAGCCATGCAAATGGGGATCAAGACTATCGAAGAAAATACTACTTGGGAACTTACTACTTTGCCTGTAGAAGCAAAAATAGTTGGAGTAAAGCGGATTTATAAAACCAAGCTAAAAGAGAAGGGAGAAATTGATAAGTACAAGGCTCGCTTGATAGCAAAAGGTTAGTTACAGCAATACGGAATTGATTATAGTGAGGTTTTTGCTCCAGTAGCTAGATAGGATACCATCAGACTTATTCTTGCCTTAACAACCTAAAAAGGATGGAGTGTTTACTAGCTTGATGTCAAAAGTGCTTTATTTCATAGAGAATTAACCGAAGATGTGTTCATGGACCAACAACAAGGATTCAAAATAAAGAGAAAATAACACAAATTTTACAAACTTAAAAAGGCATTGTATGGGCTCAAACAAGCTCATTAAGCTTGGTATAGTTGGACTAAAAGATATTTCATCAAGGAAGGATTTGAAAAATGCTACTGTGAGCACACATTTTTTGTGAAATCTAAAGAAAGTGACAACATTCTCATTGTACGTCTTTACGTTGATGATTTAGTTTTCACTAAAAATAATGAAGCTATGTTTACAGAATTTAAGCAGTCCATGATGAAAGAGTTTGCAATGACTAATCTAGGGAAAATAAAGTACTTTCTAGTAGTAGAAGTCTCACAGAGCAGAGCAAGAAAGGAATTTTCATCAATCAAATGAAGTACATACATGATGTGCTGAAGCATTTTGGTATGCATGAAAGCAACTCAATGGACAATCTTATCGTTCCAGGCTCAAAGTTATCAAAAGCTAAAGGAGGAGCTGCTGTTGATGCTACATCATTTAAATAGATCGTTGGAAGTCTAATGCACTTAATAGCCACAAGGCCGAACTTGATGTTCTTAGTTAGCTTAATTAGTAAGTATATGGAGAAACCTACAAAACAATATTTGTAGGCTACAAAAACAATTTTGAGATACTTGAAGGATATTGTTAAGCTGGGAATTGCTTACAAAAGAAGCGGTGAAAGAAGTTTGGTGGCTTTTGCGGATAGTGATTATGCAAGAGACGATGACAGGAAAAGTACTTCCGGCTATGCTTTTATACTTGGTACCGGAGTAGTTTCTTGGTCATTAAAGAAGCAACCAGTTGTGACTCTTTTAACCATAGAAGCTGAATTTATTGCAGCTACTTAGTGTGCATGTCAAGCAGTTTGGCTTAGAAGAGTGCTTGAGAAAATTGGGCATGACCAAGAAAAAAGCACAACCATCTACTGTAATAATAGCTCTACTATAGAACTTTCAAGAAATCCAATTATGAATGGAAGAAGTAAGCACATAGATGTGAAGTTCCATTTTCTATGTGACTTGACAAAAGAAGGAACAGTTGAACTGATGCATTGCGGTACACATGAGTAAGTTTCGGATACCATGACAAAGCCACTCAGGCTAGAATTATTTCTGAAGTTATGTGAAAGATTGGGCATGTGCACAAAAGATGAAGTGAACTGATTAGTGCACAAAATCAGTTTAAAGGAGGATATGTAAAGCATTTACTAGTTATTTTACCTTGCTATTAATTTTACTCTTATGGTTAATAAAGTCAGTCCTAGTCTTTAGGCTGAGTTAATGTTTTGTTACAATTCTATCTTAGCCTTTAGCCATGTTTAGGATAAGGTGTCAACGTGGAGTTTGTTTTGATTACTTCTCAATTTGTAATAGGCTTATATAAGCCTCAATTTGCCATTCAATAAAGGGTACTTCACCTCCTAAACTTTGTGAGTTTCTATTCTTAAATTGAATCAACCTTACAGTCCGATAAGCCGGATCATGTCAAGTTTAACAACAATGACCAAAAGAAAATCCTTGCTGTTCAAGACAACAGCTCTTACCCCATTCGTATTGTCCATATCTAGCGAAAAGTCCAAGCAATTCAAGTCCCTGTGCTTCTTTCTTGGTCCTAGTCCTAGCATCTTAACATTATTGTGAAGTTTGATAATGCGCAACCTTTCTGATTTTCAATAAGAGTCTTTATAGTGACAGAATTTGGTAATTTTTTATTTATCTATTTATTTATTTATTATTATTTATTGGGTAAATTCCATGGCAGGTTTTTTAGCTTATTTTTTTGTCCTAAATAGGTACCCTACCTTAAAGTTATTCTATCGAAGTCTCTTACCTTATTTATCGCGTCCTAATGGGTCTTTTTCATCAATTTCATTGTTAAATTGGACGGAAGTTGTTGACATGACACTAATTAAGACTAAAATAAATGAAAAATAACAATTTTAGCCCTTAAATTTTTCAATGAATAATTTTGAACCTTAAACTTTTAAAATTGTATTTATGACCATCCTCTTTAATGTCTACTTAATCTATCTTCATCTATCCCAGAAATTTGTTTGGTGGAATCCTAGTGGCACTATCCGACCAATTGATCACCGTTTTTTCCAGAAACTCATTGCCGTCAGAACTTTGACGGCATTAAATTGGAGAATTTGTTACTAAAATGGATCTCTCTCTAAGCCTAGTCGATTCTCTTTCTCCCTCGAAGCCCAGATGATCCGAGGAGGCTGAGTGGCCAATCGGTGATGCTGAGAAAGTCTAGTTTGTTATCCTCCATGGCCCCCGTCGATTTCTTATCCTGCTTATCTTTCTCATTCACCTTCCCAAACTTCCTTCCTTTTGATTTGGAGTTCTTCGCTGCCTTCTTTAATGTCTCCTTAATTCCATTTTGAGCCTGCTTGGAACGGGTCCTACACAACCCAGAGATCTCTAATTAGATCTTCAATTCGACTAAGCCTCTTCGCTCATCCTTGCTCATCGTGCCCTAGAATCCTAGATCTAGATAGTGGTGACCAGTAGTAAATCGGTGGCAATCGGGTGGGCGGCACAAATCAGACAACAAATAAGAAGAGGTCAAAATCCCCAATTTTAACTTTCTAGGTTTTTGACAAGAAATGAACAATTCATGGCTTTTTTTTTTTTTTGGACTTTGACTCTTTCTGTTTGATTGAGGTTGAAAAGAGATGGTGTTTGAAATGAAAATAGAAATAAAAAAAATGGGTGTTTTTTTGCTCACATTTCTTTTTTCTCTTTGTAATTGGTTTTTTTATATGTATAAGGTTTAAATTTATTAATTGGAAAACTTGGAGGACTAAAATTATTATTTTACATTTATTTTAATATTAATTAATACCATGTCAGCACTTCTCATCCAACTTAATGGTAAAATTAATGGGAAAGACTTAATTGGAACACGCAATATGAGGTAAGGGACTTTGATAGGATAACCTCAAGATAGAGTGCCCGTTTAGGAGAAAAAAATAAGCTAAGAAATTTGACGTGAAATTTACCCTTTTATTTATTGATGAAAGTTCATTGACCATTTGATTTTTCCAGGGTTAGATGATGTCGAATATAAAATTATTAGCAGGAATTTTAGTCTAATATCATAAGAGAATGATTTCATGGAGTTATGGCTTGGTGAATTTGGAGCAAGGCCTTTTGGAATTTCCAACCAACTCGATAAACTTAGATCTTAAAAAGTCGATACTTTTCTTACTACTGTCTATTTGAAGACATATGGTACAATCATATGCACATGACTTCTCTATAAATAACCTTTACTTTCATTATGAAGGGAACTTTTGGAAAGCTATTTACAAGTGATATAGTAATTTTTGTTATTTTATTTTGCCAACAGTCATATTTGTTTCTACTGGGCTTTTATTGGATATAAGTTCATACTTTGTTTTGCATGACATTTTATTTTACTTATGTTATCCTTTTTTATTACATTAAGCTAAAGTTTAACCTTACTTGTGTTTCATTTACTAGACACTTATTTTGCTTAAGGTTTATTTTCCCACCAATTCCCCTGAGTTTGCTACGCTACTTGTTCCTTTTTCCAATCGGTTCCTAATCACATTTTTTCCCTTCGTTTGCAATACTTTGCGCTCTTACACAAATAACCCCAACTCACATTCTTTTAAGAGCCTCATCATCTAAATCCCATCATTGTTTCACAAACTTAGCTGTAAAGCTGGTAATGGTTGTGAAGCTAGTCAAAATACCATTAGAACCTGTCAGGAAGAAGTCAATGAACTAATTAATTAAAGCTAACATGATAAGAACACCTTTTTTTTAATGGAAAAAATAATTATTATTAATTACAAATATAAAGTACAACTCCTAGTCACAGAAAGATGCTAGAACAATTCATCCTCAAGGGCTCCCCAAGAAATAAAAGTACATTAAACCCTCAAATTATATATCAAACTCTAAGACCCTTTCTAAGAGTTAATTCATTTTAACTTACGTCAACTTAATCCAAAATGAATTATTTTTATTTTTGCATCTTTTTTGCCTCAAACTAGTTGCACTTTAAAGCTAATATTATATAGATACACTAATTCATTTGAAAGTAAATTTTCATGATGTTATTAAATTTTCATAAATTTTTCTTTTTTAATGCCTACAGCTAGAAAAATTCATAAAAATTTAGTAAGATTATGAAAATTCGCTTTTCAATAGATTATCACATTTATATAGTATTGGATTTTAAATAAAATTACTTCCGTATAAAAAATGTTTAAAAATAAAAATAAGCCATTTTGAATTAAGTTGAAATGAATTGGCTTAAATCTCTTGAAACCTAAATAACCTAACATTCCTTAACAATGCCAAGAAAGTACAAATTAGACACCAATAACCACAACCTACAAAACCCTAACAAAGCAATAAAATATAATTTTAATATTTAATCTCTCACTCCAAATTTTTCAGTTTACATTTCATTGCTAATCATTTCGGCTGCAATCCATCTTTTTGAGATTCTTTAACATATCTAAACACTACAAGAAAAAGGCTTTTTGGCAATGACAAATGTCATATCTAAAGAGTATTTTATCTTTATTAAATATATTTTGTGTCAACAATTTGTCATTGCAAATGTTGTTGCATATGATTTTGTTACAAAAAGTTTAAACAACCCCAAATGTGACTCGCTACAAAAAGTATCTTTTTGCAGTGATATTTCCACTTGTTCTATGGTTGATTTTGTAATAATTTCATAGTTATTACTAATCATTACGTAATGACTTGCATAATTTCTACTACTTACATCTTGCAATACTATTCTATGCTATTGGATAACTAGTTTTGCATTAGATTTTATGTTGTTGCAAAATTAATTAGCAATGACAATTGTCATTTTTACAAACACTTTTTGTAATGAGCTTTTTTTGCTTCTAAATGAATTTGTAATACTCACATGTGTCCTTGGTGATAATTATTGCTTATAACTTTTTCTTCAGCTACAAAATATGATTTATATTAAGTCAAACCTTTGGTAGATTATGCATATTGCAATGGTTATATTCTGCAGAAAAATGGAATTTAATAAGAACATGTTAATGGGTGTCAAAATATTGTTGTGTTGACTAATCATTATTACAAAATCAAATATATTACTGATTTTCTAACTGCAAAATTTGTATTACTCGCAAGAGTTCTTTATTTTTTTGATAAATCTTGAGCTTTGTTCAATAGTGGTGATGTTTGCATGTTTGATTATATACCTAATTGCTACGCCTATGGAGAATACTTTTTAGTTCAAAATAACTTTGTTACAAATAGGAGAGTGAACCATCAGAGGTGGATGATATAGGACTATATTATCAATAGAGTTTCATATATAGTTCACAAAGTGCGATTGGTGATTGATAGAATCACCTGATGTGCTAACAAAGAAGATGCCATGAATAATAAAATACTTAAAATTTGGTAACAAGGTAGTCGCCATAAGTGCAGCTAGCTGAGAGTTTAACTCCACCACCTTCAAGCCACTTGATGAATCAATGTCAAGGTTTGTGTGATCATTCTTTAAAATGATTAGTAGGTTCAGGATTCGGAGGACCTATAAATCTTTTACAAGTGAAAAGTATATATAAGAGTCAATCATACAATTATGAAAGTTGAATATATAAAACAAGAATCTAAAGTGAATTAGAGAATGCACAAAATTACACACTTCCCATCTTTTTCACCCAGGACCACGCCACCATTGCCATTGCCCATGACTCCACCTTCATCTTCGCCTGGAAGAGCAAGACCCTCCAGGAGCACTAGTGGTGCACGGAGCCCGCCTTTGACTGGGGCCCTAGCGGCGGCCTGAATCTGATCATCGATGATGGCGGTGACGCTACACTTCTCATCCATGAGGGATTCAAGGCATAGGACATCTTTGAGAAGACTGAGTAGCTTCGAAACCCTTCCTCCATAAACAATGCCAAGGTTTAGATTGTGTTGACAATTATTATAGACGGATTGAAGGTTGATCCCAATAAGTACACCAAGATGAAGGAGAAGTTGGTTGGTGTCTTCAAGGAGACTACCACCGGAGTTAAGAGGCTTTATCAGATCAGGCTAATGACACTTTCTTGTTCTCGACAATTAACGTCAACAACTCTGTCACCAAGAGTAAGGTATTTTCAATGACAAACCTAAAGCTTGATCTATTTTCAGCTAGAATTATGTTTTCTGCCAGTTGTTGATTTGGGTGTTTTGGCCCTTAGCAACTTGTCAAAAGTTGCAAATCAAACATTGACCCTCAATCCAATAGAATGAAAAAAAACAATGAAATAAAAGTTGAAGGATCATGAATTAAAATAAACTAACTAGAGAAGAGTAACTCATCTACTAGGTTCTGTAGCCAACACATGACAATCGAGAGAGGTGGATGGAGTTGGGGAACCAATTTGAAATCACGAACTTACCTGCTGAAATCAAAACAGAATTCGACTAGTCAGCCTTTTAATTGCCCTACCTATACATCTGTAAATATAGAATTGATTTTTGAATAAAGACAAGATTATTCACCAAGAACATACAATACGAAGAATAAAATGAGAAAGAAGACTAGAGTTTGATTGCTAGTGTAGCAGATGCACCATTAACTTTTGAAAAATGGAAAGATGTGTGGCAAAAAGTTGGTGATGCAATGTTGTTGCACATTGAGGTAAGTATTGCATTTGTAAGACTAGAAAATTAATGACAAATTTTTTATGCTAATAAAATATTTATTTATTTCATCTTTTGTCTTCGAATACGTAGGACCGGTTCATTTATCAAAGAATTGATGGGGAGTATGAAAAAATATAAGAGAAGAATATAAATAGGTTCAAGAATTTTTACAAGAGCACAATGCAATGACTTTATAGTTCCTATAAGCACAGATTGTTTGAGCATTATAAGAAATTTGACACTGACAGAGAACAACTGAGAAATCCTCCTCAAGATATTTCAGATATTGAATGGAAACATTTGGTCAAGTTTTTTGGATCTAAAAAGTTTCAAGTTTGTAGATATGTATTTCTATACTTTTACGTAGGCTTAAATTATTTCATATATATAAGGTACAATGTAATTCGAATGCAGGAGGTTAGTTTAATAAATTCATCAAATGTGAAAAAGAGAAAGGTTAAGCATGCAACTGGAAACATCTCATTTGCAGAGATAGAGGAAGATATGGTTGTATCTAATATTCATAAAAATTTATGAAATTAAGCTTTTATCAAATTTATTTGAAAAATTCTAAGTCAATTCACATGTTTGCATGAAATGTAGTGAGATCTTGATTCTGGAGACAAACCTTCTATTGATGAAATTTGGATTCGTCAGTACACAAAAAGAACAAAAGATGGGGAGTGTGTGTTGATGGATGAAAAATTGAAAGAGATTAAGGTTCATATTTTTTATAATAATTTTATTAGTTCAAATATATAATTTTTATTTTATTAGTGAATTAAAAAGATTGAGTGTTTGGATCCATAGGACAAGTTGGTAAAACTAGTGGCTCAAGCATTTGTAGAAGAAGTTGTTTCTATGACTCAAGAATAAATATATGATACTATTATGGGAGTAAGATCAAGATACTATTGTGGGTTTGGATATGGTAAGAAAGGATACAACAAGAGTGAGACAAATGCTCGATATAAGCAACAACTAGAAGAAACATTACAAGAGCGTGACAAACAAAATAAAGAATGCAAGAACTTGAAAGAAAAGTAGAATTATTGACAGGAAAGCTTGAAAGGATGGTTTAAGGAAATGCTTAGTATGGTCCATCTTCACCTTCTAATCCACATGAGTTACCTTAGCACTTCCAAAATATTGAATGTTACAATTGTATAATTTCTAGTAATATATATATTTTTAATTATGTTAACTTTTTTTTGTGCTTTTTGAAGGAGCCTTGAGTTTACGCTTTAAGCAAAGAAAATTTTTCTCAATAAATGGACCCTATGAGTATTTATGTTTTCATGCATGGACTATAGTAGTTTGCTAGAATAACACACACACACACACACACACACATAAGAGTAGGCTCTATCGATTATCCTTTTTAATGAAAATAAAAAGATGTTGTTATTAGAACTTCTCAATTTGAAGCCAAAATGGTGTATTACTTCTTTTTGATATGTTTTGGGTTTTGTAATGATAATTAGAGTCATTGAATAAAGCATTCATAAGAGAAGATCTTTGTTGTTACAAAAGATGCACATTTTCATAACGATAAAATATTGTCTTTGCAAAAAACATCATAGCCTGTTACCACTCTGAGTGATTTTATATAGTGATTAAATTTAGCAAGCTCAAGCCCCAGGCAGTCTATGTCCTGTAGGCCAAGCGAAACATGTGCACTATGTTTACTCAAGTGGCTCTCTTAGTCATTATGCAAAGATGTGTATATTGGTCCAACCATCACACACATATTCACATACAATTTCATCTGGAAGTAATGATGGCAGTAAAATTCTTTATTCCTGGCCAATATGGAATTTGAGTAAAATCCCCAAATGCATGTACAATCATATGCATACATGATGCTATTGGTATGCATTTTATGTGTCCAAACTTTCACACCATGTCCAACTTAAATTCTACCCATGTTCTCTTGTACCATAAAGGTTTTAAACCCTTTAATACCCTTAAACCTTCATAGGAAAATAGGTTTGAGACATTAAATCCATCTAAGTTTATAATTATGGATTTTATACTTAGCCGGGTAGAAATGACCATATGAACAGTGCTCAGCAAAATCAGCCAATTTTGACAGACCATAACTCTGGATACAGGGCACAGGGCACCAAATCTAGTGATTCAAAAGTGAAGTTAGTCATATTGAAGTTTTCTAGATGTGATCAAAATTTCATAGCCAAATTCTTTATGTACGAAAAATTATGGCAGCTGGAGTACAGGGTACCAAATTTTAGCTACTATTGACCATTAAGCCCATACAAAATATCATAATATTCAAACACTCCATTTCCAGGTGCAAGACCCACTTGGTAGTGTCTATAAATATCTTATACACTTGGGAAAACCATTCCCATGAATTTAGAACCCTTTTAGCCATCATTCATGAAAATTTCATCAAAATAGCCCATAAATACCATATGAACAGCATTATGTACACACTTCAAACTATACTCCATTGATCCATATATCCTTCTCACATTACACATACAACATATCCAACTCATTTACGTGCATTTATGCACCACATACATGACAATAATTTAGTTAATACATACACTAAGTTTCTTGGAAAACTTCAAAAGCACTAAGCACTCCAAAAACTTGAAGAGACCGGCTGCTGTGTAAGGCAAAAAACACCATTACTAAAAATAGCTAATGTGCTCCAAAAATCATGAAATTTTCCAGTTTACAACTACACATATGGAAGTTAACATAAATGAAATTTCACAGACAAATTCAAACAACAGCTATTAGTTTGAATTCTCTCTTTCAGGAGTTCTTGAAATTGATAGAAATGGGGTAAGTCTCTTCAAAAAAACTTAGTAAGAGCTTATCATTAGAAACTTGAATTCCCAGCAACATACCTAAAATCCAAAGACATCAAACACAAAAACAAAGCACATATACGAAAATATGACCATTCAAATGCACAAACAAACAGAACACAATCAAATGCAATGCTGGCAGCAATACATCATTAGGGTTAGTCCATAAACAATCAAATAAACAACATGTAATCACTATGGTAGCCCTCCTCAAGCTAATACTTAGTCTTAGGAGGTTAATTGGTATTAGTTAGTACTAACTTGGGCTCTAGAAACCCTGTAAACACTGTCATCTTAGTGCATGAAAAACAGTAAGGCTGAAACCTTGTTCATGCACTCCCCCTTAACCCATACTTGGTTCCTTAAGCTTTTTTCTCTCTTCCAAGCATGGTCTTAGCTTCATGGATGCTTGATCATCATCTTACGATAGTAAAAAACTATGAAACATGAAGATAAAACCCTTACCTAAGCTGTGAAGGCTAAAATCTTCAAGAGATACACAATAAACCCGAAAACTAGGGTTTTTCTCTTTCTTGTTGCATCCGATTGCCTTCTTTTGTGATTTCTTGGGAGATTGAGCTATGGTGGCTATGGAAGCTTATGAAGGAGCTAAGGAAGGAACTCTGGTTGGTGAGGACCAAAAATGACAAAGGAAAGACAAGAAATCAAGATATTTTTCTTGGTTTAATTAGTTTAATCTTAACCTTCACTTAGGTCATTATAAGTATGCCTTAAGCAAAGATTTTTTGGCTAATCTTTAGCCCACCTTTTTGACCTTAGAACCTGGAAATAAAAGGCTTAGGATAACGTTAGAAATGGCCACATTTGACCCTTGTCAATGATACTCCCATCCTTAAGTTATTTTTGTAAACAATTGTAAACCTAGTTGTCCTAAGCTCTTGAATGGTAGCCTTTGTTTATTTTATGCAATTTAGCCTCAAAAAATTGCTTCCATACCATTCAAATCCCTCTAAAACCTTGCTTTTAAATTTGTACAATTGAGTACCCAAGTCTTGAAATCTTACAATAAAGTCCATAGGTTACTTGTTGACCATGGAATTCTTTAGGGTTTTCTTGAGGGTCAAGTAACCATTGTGTGGATCTTTTAAAGAGATGTAGATCATACACTTTACCCTTCACATTCCATTCACTATGGGAAAAATCATGCTATATAATGGTTTATAATCATTATGCCTTTATACTGAAATTTTCTCATTTGTTGAGATAGTAACATAGCTTACCATTTTGCAACAACGTATGAAAACTTGTTGCTAAATTGTAATAATATACAGCAACTATTAAAGTCGTAATGAATTTTCATTGCTAAAGTTGTGTTCCCTTGTAGCGAAAGCTAGCCCATCTCAACTATCAAAGGACTCCTCATTAAGATTGAAACCTGTACTTCCTCGTCTACTAGCATAAGACCCCACACTGATCCAAAACTCTCCTTAACACAATCTGATGACCTGGCACCAATTTTTCGATTCTCATCAAACATAGCAAATAAGTAAGTCTCTATATTTGGCTTGCCTAGGCCTCTTGGTCACCCCACCCTTCACATGGCTAACTAAAATATAGTAAGCCTTCACGCTCTCCACCATTGCTGCTGCGCCTCCCGCCGACATCCACCCATTTTCTGCTGCCACTATCTCTAAGTCAGCCCTACCCGCTTACTCTACGACTGGATAGAATGCGTCCAACATCATTTCAAATAAATTCTGGTACCTACTTTTGCGGTCCCTAACGTTAAGGCATAGGGCTGCCTGGCAATGTCGCTAGTTGAAGTAAGTGTAATTTGTGACCAATGTTGGGGCTTTGTTGGATACTTCAATATAATACAATGATAAAAGCTTGTGATAGTTCGTTGGGTTCTGCCTTGGGGATTATTAATAGTCCTAGGCTCTTCGAGCCAGGTCATATTTGGTTTTCACATTAATGGAATGTATTTTGACTGGCAAAAGAGTTTGACTGTGCTTGTATCGTTAAATGAACTCAGGCATGTTCTTTTGCAAAATTGCCGCTGATTGCACGCTTGCCTGAGGCTCGACAGGGATTTGCTCCACCTGCTTCCTAAATGTCGGTGATGCCCATCCTTATTATGGCCTTGCTCCGTTGTGTCCGCCGCTACATTTTTGTTTTCTCACTCACCCCCTACTCACAAATCCATTGTCCTAGCCCGATATCCAAACCTGGAGGCAGGAGACCAGATCCATCAGAATCCCTGTTTGACCACACTTGCCACCCACCGTGAATCCCCCCTTAGCCGAGAATGTGGTCAGCAGCCAACATTGCTAAATAGAAGTCCTGCTCCAGCTGAGAACGGCTGCTGGATGAAGAACGAGGCGGAGATTGAAGTCACCCTAAAGAGTGGACGGGACAAATCTGCCTTAGAGGCTATCAGGATTCAAGAAGAAAGTGTGGCTATCATCTTAGCTGCATCGAGATGACTATCTGAACTAGAGAGCATGTTTTCTTCCAATGTGGCTATGTTAAAACTTTATGCATAGTATCACAAACATGCATCCAATAGACAAGAACAATAACTGGTACGGGAACAAAATTTGGAGGACAAACATGCCGCTAGACAGTAGACAGTACCACAAAAAAAGAAAAGAAAAGAAAAGAAAAAGAGAAGAGTACAATGGCTGACACTTCAAGAATTCCAATAAAATTACCAATCAGTTATTCACCAAAGTACTTACATCCCATCATTCACTCCTTAGCCAGGCTTGGCTCATTTATTATCCGCCTTGTCACACAACTTTTATATATACGGACATATATACAAACATGTGCACGCGCACATACACACACATATATATATTACATTTGATAATGGATTTATTAATCACCCTAGCTATCACACATCGATATTCAATGGTAGTTCTATGCCTCTGATGAACTTGTTTTCCTCAAGGCCCTTGCAGCTGTAACGATGGCAATTGGCAATCCACCACATTCCTTGCATACCTGAGCAGCTACAGGTTGCAACTCAGGATTCTCAACCTTGTCCCCAGCCTTCCTCTTGAATAAGTTCCATGCTTCTTCATCACTTAAAAAGCCAACTTCAATTTCTCTCTGGGAGTCCATTTGACGGAGAACATTGAGAAATCTGGAAGTTAGTAGTACCTTGCATCCTTTGTGCTCATTGCTGGCTGGAATTCCAACTTCCCTCATACTAAATGTCTCCCAAATATCATCCAAAATTACCAGAATGCTCTTTTCTTTCTTCATCCTCGCATACAACCTGGCTGCTCTCCCAAACTCACTTTCCTCGACAAATTTCAGCCCCAAAAAGTCAGCAATCTGTTCTTGTATTTTCTTAATTTCTGGTTTGGGAGACCCAACAGCCATCACCACTGTATCAAATAGCTTCTGCTCCTTGGCTTGCCTGGCAACTTCTTTGACTAATGTGCTCTTGCCAACCCCTGGGGCGCCATATATTCCAATCACATTCACATTGGGATTGGCTGCAGCAGATAAAATCTCATTCAAAACCAACTTTCTGGATTCTAATGCCTCATATTCCCTGGAAAGAGTTGCTAGGATATCTAATTCAGGTAGGTAAGAAATAATGATGAAGGACCTCCCTTTTTCCAAGACTTTTGCCACAGCCTTAGCCTTCTTCACTAGTTTCCTGCCGGCCAAGTAATGTGGGCACATACGGAAGCAACATTTCTTCCGTGCCTCTTCTTTGTCATGCAAGTACTTCTCTTCTTCGCTGGTCTTGCTTTTAACATCTTCCAACCACTTTTGGACATCCGGGTCAATTTCTTCCCCATTTCTTCTAGCAGCATCAAGAGCGCGTTGCTTCACATCAATCTCTTTCTCCAGTCTCTCCATTTGTTCCTTGAGATCCTTAATGTTCTTCCCGTAGCGGAACATGTATCTGTACTGAAGCCGAATCTTTTCCCAAATGGCAGAGATAATCTCATTAGGAATGAAATCTGCCATTTTTTTGGGGGCGGGTCTTTTCTTGCTATGGCTTGGATTAAGAAAATGAAACTGAAAAATGAAGGAAAACAAGGAACAGCAAAACTGGCTGACACAAAAGGAATTGAAGGTTTAAAGGTGTAAAGAGATACATAACTTTGTTCACAATCCATATGTGCAGGATTTTCCTTGTGGAAAAGCAGAAATGTTCATTAAGTTATGCAGTAATACTGGATATCAATCGAGCAACTATATATTTATTCTCCGCTTCCCTGCTCTCGTGTTTCATGTTGTGGAATAGTTTGTACGTTCATTCCTTCTTGCTTCTTTTTGCTCGTTTGTGTCATGAGCAAGGAGAAGAATTTTTTATAAAACATGTCTTCTTTTCCAGTACAAATTAATTTTGATTCATTCCCCACAGTAATGGCGAAGGAAAAGAACAGATTCTTTTCCTTAGAGAACCTTTTGTAATCCTTAGAGAACTGTTGAATTGGAAATTGGGCGCCTGATCCTTTGTGGAATTGCCTTTAACCGAAATTAACGTGACTTTTGTGTCTTACAAGATTTACTTGTTCAGCATGCAAGTAATGAGTTCAGTTGGAAATGTGCAGACATTAAGAGCGAGTTGGGCTTTTGGGCGTGTAATGAGTTTATGAGATTATTGAGAATCTAAGAAAACTAGTATTTGTACTTTTATTTAGAGATTTAATAAAATAAAAAAAAACTCGTAAACTCACCGCAGTTGAAAAAAAAAAAATTTAATTATTATTTTTTCATACTTCTGCGAATGGTATGAATTTGCCTAACTCAAGATTGAGTTATTCTTCATGTACTCTTTATCTGAGCTTCTTCTCTGGTTCCTCATATTGGTCTTGTATTTCTTTTTTTCTTTTTTGTCCAACGACCAAAGCTAATTTATTTTCTAAGTTAAAGCTCTGTAGTACTGTTGCTTTTTGGCCTTGTTAAAGGCTTGTTTGGATTTTCATGGTTTTCAAGCAAAGTTTTTTTTGCCCCCTCCTGTTCAAATTAACAAAAGAGGATAAATTATACACTTTTTCCAACATTTTAGTATATAAATGTAAAATCTTTATATATGAATAATAAATCAAGAATTATAGTTTCTAAATATATTTTTTAAATTTTTTTTCTAACAAACAATAATATGAATAAATTAGAGTCAAACTAGTAAAAAAATTAAATGGAGCAAAGAAAGTGGGATGGAGGGAATACTTTTTTCAACACCAATATGGAGAAGTTCAGATATTTTAAACTATTCATTAACTATAAAATATTACTAATGATTTAGATTTACTAAAAAATAGTTATTAGATATTTTTTTCTCAATGTTATTGGATTAATCTCTATAGTTGTGTTGAAATATTATTTCTATATGAAATATATACAACTGCGTCAAATTCACTTTTGTTATTAAAGAGTGTTATTTTCCCAATAAAAATAATATTTTATTTTTGTTTTTATTTTTTATTTTTCTAAAACCATTTGTAAGTTAATAATACACTGTTTGTATAACAATCGTTTGAAATAAAATTATTTCACTAATAACTCATTTTAAAAAAAATTCGTAACGCTCACCTAATTAAAATAGCTGTTTGTTGAGTGTGAAGTTATGAGAAGTTATGAACAGACAAATGGTGAAGCCGCAGCCCTGGGGACTTGTTACATACATATGTATATGTAGATCTGAGAAGACATTCTTCCCATATATAAAAGGCGTGGCACTTTCTATTGTTGTACCCAAAACGGTGTCGTTTTCTCTCTCTCTTTCTCTCTTTTTTTTTTTTTTGTTGGTTTTTCTTTTCCCTCACTAATAAATGATCAAACCCCCTTACACTCCATAAATATTTTATCTCTATCCTTTTATTCACCAAACTTATCCATCCAATGAATGGGTCCCTGTTTCAGACACACTTACCTCCCATTACATGTAAAAGAGTTAAATGTACGCACTTAATTTTTAATTTTAAGAACAAATTAGATTGTGAAAAAGACATGATTTAGTAAATTTTTTGTGTGGAAGTCAGTAACACACTTTAAAAACTGCTGTAGAGTCGATCCTATAGCTATATATTTTAACTTACAAATTCGGGTAAATTGTATTGATGACCCTTAACCTTTAATTATTATTTCATTTTTACCCTAACCTTGATTATGTTTGTAGAGGCTCCCAACCTTGGAAAAATGCTCCATTTTAGCACCTTTTTTTTAGATGGAAGTCCTTAATTCATTATGTTAGATGGAAAATGTTACCTCAATATAAGATAGTATGAGGAAAAGATGATTTTGACTCTTGAAAATTTTTCTTTTGTCATAGAAATCTTAAAACTTTTCTATTTATCATCAAACTACTACCTAAAGCACCTGAATATGATAATTGGACCTTTAGATAAAAATGTTTCGAGTTATTGGATGTCCCAAAATGGTAAAAATTAATTACCTAAACTAGTAACTTCTTGTTAGATTTCAGCTGATGTACATGATAGGTAAGGGTAAAATCCAAATTTAGTCCCCTAACTTTAAGGGTTGTCCTAATGTGGTCTCTTAACTCAAAAAGTGACTATTAAAGTCCCCTAACTCAACTCGCGTATCCTATTCTGGTCCCTACCGTCAGTTAAGGCGTTAATTCGGATGGAAATTGCCTATGTGGCACCCCAACTGCCACTTGGCATCCTCTTTTATAACAATAAGTGACAAGACTGAAAGAATAATAAATCTATAGGTAGAATAGACACAGATGAATAATCCTAAGGACCCAAAACATAATTTAACCCAATCTTCTTCTTCTTCCCCAATCTTCTCCGTCGATGAGCAAGACTACACCCAGGTCAATCTGGGTCAATCTCCGGCCGCAACGGCACCCACTCCGTAGCCTCCTGGGAACTATCATTGTAAAAGAAGAGCTGAAAAACTCTTCAAATGCAGTGGAGCTTCGTCGTCTGCCCCTCTCTTTGATATGCTCATCCTTCATCCCCTCTCTCTCCGCCCTTCTCTCTCGCCTGGGTCTCTCCCCCTCTGCCTCTCTCTCGCCGACCTCATCTCTCTCTCTTGCCGAACTCGATCGAATCGGATGTCTCTTTACGTCGAGAACAGCGAGCGAAGAATCGCAAATGCCGGAAGCGTGGGAATCACAAACGCCTGGAAGTGATTACCTCCGATGCCACCTCGATCTCGCCGCCATTCCATCCCTCGACCGGAACACGAAAGGCTGCCATGCGTTCCCAGATGCGTTCCTAGATGGTTCGAATGGGCGTCAGAGGTCGAATCGGAGGACGTTCTTTCAACCCGTCCGACGAGGAGAGGTAACGATTCCCAGCCTGTCTTAGAATATTATTAGCGATCCGAAAGTTGTGGCGAAGATAAATCAGATGATCGACATCGAGCCTCAGAGCGCTGGCAGCGATGTTGATCCTATACGATCGGCCGATGAATTCCCGGCGACGGGTCGGCGTCAATGGCGGCTAGAGGATGAGAGAGATGACGGAAGAGGACGGCGACCCAGAAGAGGGAGGAGGGGGCGACTGAGGAGAAGGTCGGCGGAGGTGAAGGGCAACGGAGGTGTATTGCAGCGGACGAGGGAGACAGAGGACAATGGCTGCGGGGAGGGGGGAAATTAGCCCTTTAAGTCCCTAAAGTTATATATTTGTCAATTCTAGTCTAAGATTTATTATGGGACCCAAAACAGGGTTAGCATAAGCCACATCAGCAAAATCCGTGAGAGATAACGTCTCATCTGACGATTGGGACTACAATAGGACACGATTCTTAAGTTAGGGGACTTTAAGATACAAAAAAACAGTTAAGGGACCATATTAGGAAGAACCTAAAAGTTAAGGGACTACAAATGGATTTTACCCTGATAGGTAATAATTACTTTTCTTAAGGATAATTTTGGAAAGATGATAACAAGTACGGAAGTTGTCTAGAACTTTATATGGAAAGGTAAAGAAATCAAAGAAATTGAGACTAAGAAAATATCATATCTAACTTCACTTAACACCAAACTTGGCCTTCAAAGTAGTGCTTATCCTTATGTTTATAGTTAGCTCCGATACTAAGGTCAAAAGTCAAGCATTGAGAAAAGCAAACAGCCACTATTCCATGTTATAAATTTTCTTTTTTCTAACTGCGCTCTTGTTGTAACAATTGTGATAACACCAATAGTTACCTAGCTAGGTCAACACATCCAATTAATATACACTAGCTAATTACTAGCTAATTAACTAATTAACTAAAACTAATTTGATACTTAGGCTGTTTATTAGGGGAGAAGAGCCCATAATGACGCTCAGTCTCAGCACCACCCTTTTGGTTCTCTTCAAACATAGCAATTAGTAAGTCTCTACAGCTCGCCCGGGCCTCTTCGGCGTCCCACCCTTCACATGGCTAACCAAATTCCTGTAGTATGTCCTCGCGTTCTCCACTGTTGCTGCCGTGCCTCCCGCCGATGGCCAGCCGCTCTCCGCCACGACAATCTCCATGTCGTTCCCTCCGGCTCTCTCACAGCTGAATAGAACGCGTCCAATGTCGCATCAAACAGATTCTGGTACCCTCTTTCGCCATCCCTAACGTTAACCACCGGCGAAGTGAACAACGCATAGGGCAGCGCTACATTTTGTGGGTCGCCGTTGTAGCTGAAATAAGTGTAGACGTTAGCCAGAAGCGGAGACCCATTTATGGCCAGGAACTGAATGATGGGTTCGATGAAGGGGATTGCGGCAGCGCTGAAGGCTCCCGCGGATGGAGGGAAGGAGGTGCCCAGAAGAGAAGCAAACATCGTGGTGGAGACTTTGACTTGGTGTAAATTTGCATGGCAGGGAGGGCGGCGTTGACTTGGTGTAAATTTGCATGGCGGGGAGGACGTGTTGGGCGAGAGGATCGGAGGGTAAGATCTCGTTGCCAACGGAGATGTAGCGGAAGTTGACGCCGGGGGAGAAGGCGGCTACGTTGGTGCTGACCCATTCGGCTGCGGCGGTGGCGTCAGTGGCGAGAGCTTGGAGGTTTTCGCGGGGTACGTCGAGGTTGAGGTCGATGCCGGAGGAGCGAAGGGCTTGGAGCGTTGGTTGGTGAGGGAAGTAGAGTCGCATTTTGCTGATTCCGTTGGATTTGTAGAGATTGATCACTTCTTCCGCCGCCGGTAGGTTGTCGGCGATCATGCCGTTACATACGCCTATAGATTGACCTCCTGCAAAATTATTTACAAATTATCATCCATATATACACTAATTGAAATCCCTTTAATTAAGTTTGTGAAAGAAAACCTAAATAAGAGTGGTACCAATTATCTTGAAGTTGCACAAAAGAATTCCCAGAAGTAGCATGGTAAGGGGCTTATAGTTGCAAAGAAGAGAGACATGGTTAATAAGATCAGTAGCTCAGGTGTGTTTAATTGTTGGCTAGATTAATTATCTGTTAATTGCACTAATTAAGGCGTATATATATTAGCAGAAGCCAAGAAACTTAATTAACACACACGAATAATTAATATATATATGTATAGACTTGGTCTCTGTGCTAGCTAGTTTCCATGGATGGCCCCTGTCAACGGCAGCAAGACATGTTCTTCTTAATTAAATAATTAATTAGCTTGTATATGCATTTGCCCCCATGACCTATTCACGCTAATGAGTAATAATTTAAGGATATAATCAGTTGATCAATTCATATATCGATTAAAATTAGAGCTCGCAAAAATAATTAGTAGAAAACATCATTTTGACAAAACAAGAGTCGAGCTTCACAGATCCTCTTCCTATATATGTTTTTTACGTGTGACTCCAACATTACTTTCTAGGAAAATTACAAAAGTCCAACAATATCCATATTATTTGTCACACTTCAAATACCAAACTAAGCAACAAGTACATTCCAACCCTCACTTTTAGTTGGATTCTCCTCTTCAACTAAATACTATAAGCTTACCAACAAACGATAGGCCTCTGATCAGCATTATTTATGATTAAGAGTAGGATGCTATCTGATACTCTTCAAGCCCCTTACTTTTTATCTTGATTATTACAAACATCATTGGCATGCGTATGTTGGCATAAAGATCCTTTCTCCATTTGAATTTTACTAACTCGGACCATTTTATCTCCTGAATTTTTACTCGAATTTACTCACTTCTTAATCTTTTGGAATTAGTACCTTTTATCCCATCAGCTCCCTTAAATGGCTATGTAAGTTAAATGGGCACCGAAATGAAGATAAAACGGAAGATGAATGTCTAGCTAACTGTCATTTGACTCAAACTTTTATATTATTTCAATTATCTACTTTAATATCTTCTCTATTCGAGCAATTCAAGGGGCCACTAACTTTGTATAATCTACATAATCTAACCAACATTTTACATTAAAGTATGATTCATTTAATTTTATTACCTAATTGGTTCATAGAACTAGAGGTTTATGTGGCAAAATAGCTAGTTAGTTCTTCATCTTTTATTTTATTTTACTTTCAGTCCTTATATAATTTAAACAACTATTTAAATGGGCTGAGCGGATAAAAGATACCAATTTTCAAAGTTTGAGGGGTACGTAAACTCGAGTAGTTCAGAGGGTAAAAGGTCCGAATTGACAAAATTTACGGGTTGAAGGAGGTTTTATGTTGCAAATGCTTTTGTAATAATTGTCTTTTCTAAATAAAAGAATTTCATTTCTGACCATGAAATACAAACACTCCCAACTATTCAAATTAATCATTATTTTTAATCCTGAAAGTCGACATAATAGGATTAGAATCCTATGATGTTATCCCATAGTAATGTATCTAAAGCATAGGCTTGCTTTGAGCACTCTAATTCTTTAGAGTAACAGTGCTGGACACACGACCAAAATTTCTTTAAAGTTAACAGTGCTTGACATGACGACTAGATTAGTTAAGACCATGAGTGCAAGATCAGCAAGATGGATGAGACTCTAGTGTACACTTTAGATCGATCGACTCATTCCAAGACTCAACTACGAGCCTTTTAATTGCAATAACTTAAATGTAGTATATGTGATTGGAGTTGAAATTATTGTGATTGCTGGCACCAAACTTGCCTTCAAGGATCTTCATTAAGGGATTTAGATTGTACCGATTCCACTTATTAATTTGAAGTCAAATATGTGCTAGTTTTTAGTGCATTAAAAAAAGAAACCTTCATAAAAAGTTAGTAACAATAAAAATTCATAAAAAATTAATAACATTAATTTTTTTAACATTCAATTGATACACACACATCACACCACACACACCACCTTCATCAAAAATTATTTTTTAGCATTATTAAAACATAATTTTTTCACTAATTTACTAGAGTATTTTTTTTCTCAGGTATTAGTAAATTAGTTTTTTTTTTGCTAAATAATATCTATTTTTTTTCTATATATTCCATTTTTTTTTTGTGTTTTCATACAAAATGAATCATTATATAGACAAGAACACATACTTTTATTTATATTAGGAAAATTATGTTAAAAATAATTAGAATACATAAAAAATGAGCAAAATAATTATATTTAATATTTTTCATCTTAAACTAATATTTAATATTTACTATTTTTCATTTTAAACTAATATTTTATTTTAACTTAATAACCTTTTAACCAAAAAACTCCCAACCTTAGCTACTGGCCACCCTTCTTCCACTCTCTCAAAAAATCCCTTGAACCTTAGCTTAATTGGCCAGATCTGGCTAGTTTTTCAACCTAATTTGGCTATTCCTCCTAAATTTTTATGTTGTTTCTTCAAATAATTAACTTCATCAGTGATGTTTTCTTTTTTTCTTTTGTTAGATCCAGTTTTCTTTTTCTTGACAGACGAGATGAAAAAGTTGTAGATTGAAGAGACGGCAACAGGGAGTTGCACTTGATAAAGTTGGTTGATCTGTTCTCTCATAGTAGATTGAGAGTTAATGTTTATTAGTTCAAGTATTATGCTATGTTTATATGTTAGACCAATCATTATGCTAAGTTTGTGTCCCTTAGTTTTGAAGGTTTTTTTTTTAATCAATTTTTAGGTTCGAATACCGGATATATCCGTATATTCTCTACAGTTTTTTTATGTAATACAATTTTGGAGAGACATTATGAACAACATGAGTTAAGCCTATTGTCTCTATAGAGTTCAACGTTTATATCTTATTGGTAGATACCGCATACACCTACCATTAATGAAAAAAAAATTCATAAAAAAAATTTATTTATTTTATTTCATTTTAAAACTAGACAGTATGTAATGTGATATATCATGTGATATACCTATCGGTAATGGTATTATATACCTTGGTCTGTTACCATCAGTCTTTATTTTTGGAAGTTGAGACTGAAGCAACCAAGCATTACCTATTGAAACTTTATAGTTTAGGAAGTTTGAAAGTAATTTTTAAATTTTTTTTGGAAAATTTTTTTGTTGATTTTTCGTTGTTTGGTCGAATATGAAAAAAATCATAAAGAGTTATAATTACTTTTTCAAAAAAATGTTATTCAAGTGATTGTTAATTATATATGTATTAGTTCTCAAATGGAATTTATTCTAGATAAAAAAAATCAGTGAATATGAAAATAATGTAATATTTTAATGGAAAAAGAAATTTACAAGATTCTGGATTTTGTGTTTACACGGTTCGGCTATATTTGTCGGTTTTTTGTCGGACATTTTTCATGCCACTGTCCTTAGCTTAGGAAGGTGCATGTACATTGATGCTTGAACAGGCCGGTATAATTTTTGGTCTTGGGCCGAAAATTGACCAGTCAAAACCCTAGCTCATTCCGCCGTTGGAAATTCGAATCACCTCTGTTTTGGGTCTCATCCGCCTCATAAGTTGTGGCTCCATCGTTCTGCTTCGCGGTCTTTGTACTCGCGTAAGAAGCTTTTACACTTCCAGTCGGTTGAAACTTGAGGAAATGAGGGTTTTCATGCTCAGATTTTTAATGCGCCTAGGTCGGCAGAATGATAGAATCAGAACCGGAGCAACCGCATTCTGCCCAGCAATCTCAGCAAGGTATTTGTTCGATTTATGTATTTTCATGTCAGTTGATCTTGAGCACGACATGTATGAGAATGTTTAACTCTGGAACTGCCAGTATTCATTAAATGAAAGACTTATTTGTCCTGGGAAATAAACCACTGTAAATCTTTTGTAACAAAATCTACTTGAAAATCGGAGATTTATAGTTTGCATCTGCCTTTTGGTCGTTTGTGCAGCTATATATGAGTTACCACGCAACTATGTTCCTGTTGGACTGGGAACTCTTGATCTCGACAAACC